>CM042141.1:32042917-32115417 GCA_023376005.1 Doryteuthis pealeii | reverse complement strand
GTGTAGTAGTATCATTTGACAAGCTTAATTTCGCTAGGATGGCCAGCTGTGTACTGTGGCCGAGGCGATAAAAGTGTTTCACTAGTGTTTCACTGTGTCTGGTGAAGTCCCGGTTTCGATTTCTGTCGGAGGGAAATCGTTAGTATATACCGCTGATGAGACTTAATAAAGTCGAAACAGTCTGTACGGTATTCTACACATCGAGCCATCCTTTGCTGGGATTACACTTGTCAAGTTCATTTTCTATAAGAAAAGTATCGAATTTTATGCGATACATGCGTTGTAAGTGCCTTCAAGTAAAAATTTAATATATATATATATATATATATATATATATATATATATTGCGCGTGTGCAAATACCATTTAGAAAGGTATGTATCCAACTATTCTACTTCCAAATAGTAGGACAGAAAGGCTTCTTTAATATTCGTTTGGTAACCGGTCTAGAAGTAAATCTCTGAATTAAAAACTCATTAAACTCCGTTTAAGAAATTTACCCTGTGTTGTATCCTATACGTGCGGAGGGAGTGGTATATATATATATATATATATATATATATATATATATATATACAAAGATATGATATATACACTGAAAGTTATACTGAGCCGATATAAATATATATACATATATATATATATGTGTGTGTGTGTGTGTGTGTGTGTACGTGGGTGTGCGTATGTGTGTGTGTGTGTGTGATGACTGTAACTTTCAGTATATATATATATATATATATATATATATATACGTATGCATATTTACTCTTTTAAAAACATATCATATATAGCCTATATATATATATATATATATCATCATCATCATCATCATCATCATCATGTCGTGCATGCAGCACGGATATCCATGACAATCTCTCGACAACCTTCCCTATCATTCATTGCACCTGGGATGTCCTCTGCGGAGCAACCAGCATCTTTGCATAGCTGGTCAATGTAGGTCCTTGCCGGGCGCCCCACACTTGCATGTCAACGTGTTGACTTCCACAGGAGAACGTCGCTTATGAGCTCATCCTTGCTTCTCCAGCTGTGTCCTGCATGCCTTGTCCGTCTCACTCGGATGGTTTGTGAGATGGGGGGCAAGTGACCGTACAGCTGTTTCCTTGTGGGGTGCTATTTCCACAACTCTTCCAAGACTGCACGCAGCATTCTTGTGCAGCTTCCACCTAGCTTATTCTCAGGACGCTTCGTTAGGGTCCAAGTGGTGCAACCATATAGCAGCACTGATACAACCACAGTCTGGAAGAACTGTTGCTTCAGCTTGTCAGTGAGATCTCTTTCCCAGATGTCAGTATAATTCAACGTGAAAATAAACCTCAGATTTTGTGGAAACATTAATTAACTTTTTTTATCTATTTATCTATTTTTTTTGTTTCACTCTTGTTTAGATAAGACTGACTTTTGCAATATTCCCCGATCATGTTTCCTCAGTTTTTTTCAAAGTTTTTTTTTTTTTTGGAGCGATTGATTCAGTCAGAAAAAAATCAGTTCTTTCATTTCACGAACGTTGAAAAACTGATAAAATGTCATTCATTATCTTATTCATTTATCGTCATGATAACAAACTCCTATCTTCCTTAACTTTTGGAATACATCAGTGTCTCTGCTTCTCTCTCTCTCTCTCTCTCTCTCTCTCTCTCTCTCTCTCTCTCTCTCTCTCTCTCTCTCTCTCTCTCTCTCTCTCTCAGTATCTGTGCATTTGTGACATCATCTCTTGACAATATCCACTTTTGCATATAGATGTTTGATGTAAACATATATTGTCCCTTCAAGTCCCGTACACTGTTTGATCAATAGATATTCATTCAAATTTCTTAGATCGTTATTTTTGTCGTTTATATTAGTACTTCTATCATTTTATTCCTGTTGTATGTCCTGCCTATAAAACTAAACTGCATCTGATAGCGAGGCTCCTGATCTGGAAATTTAGGAAGTATTGTGTACACCATTCCTTTTAATGCCAGATACACTCTAACCCGCAGTGGTAGTATCAGTTAGGATGATTGATTGATTGGTTGGATGTAATTTAATGGTATGACAACATGCCAAGAGATATTTCATGCGCATTTCTTAAATTGTATTTAATTATCTTTTTATCACTATTTCTATCTTCTTATTCTTATTTTGATTCCTGGCTATAACACCAGATTTTATCTGATTGTGAGGCTCAGATGCTAAAGGCTTGAGGGGTTATTAGTTACGTATGGTAATATTATGTAATTATTTCTATTAAATAATAGACATTTGTTGGCACACACAACGCAGGAGTGTTATAGTTATTTACTAAGCTTTGCTAGGATGTGGCGCGAGGCTGAATGTAAGGGGCACCCAGTGAGGCTCGAACTCACTAGCCATGGTTTGCCAGTCTACCTTGCTAACCATTACACTACGAGTGTTGTAAAGTTTTTAAGTGCCATCCTTGGCCAGTTGAAATAGGGCTTAAAGAATGTCCTATGTTATGGAATCCTTTGGTGATCCTTTGGTAAGCGTATAAGTCCTATCCTGCGTATTTATAAAGTGATTTAATCCTATGTCCGTCGTCCTAGAATGCAGCAGTAATTATGACCAGTAGGGTCGGTTAAGTACTGTATCAGCCTCAGAGTACTGCCAGTGATTGGCCAAGGAATAGATCACATGATTTCGCCTAGTCTATAAGTAGGAGCGGGGATCTAGGACACACCTTATATCAGAATAACTCAACAAGTGTTATATACCCATTTCTTTCTGCTGAGTATACATATTATAGAGAGGGCATCCGTATCTGCTTTTCTATTCTTTTTATAGGGGTTATCCGTATTTGTGCCCTCATATCCAATCGTCTATTTACGTTTTGAGTCGCTGGCTTGTATCTTACTTTCTTCTGTTTCTTGCGTAGTACTTCTCTTAACTTTCTTGAACTCGGTCGCTATCTTCATTTCTTAGAGGCCGCCCTGTCGGCTGGGGCGTTAGAATGCACCGACTGCACTTCTGCAGAGCGGTAAGACTCCCCCAATGGGGCTACCTGTTGGCCGTGGGTGGCGACCCGTGATGCTTAAGGATAGAGCCCAGGTGGATGAGCAGTTCATGACATGCAATACTCCACTTTGACCCTATCTTGGGCTAGATTGGCGGTCGAAGAGGCCCTCTCCGATCAATCGGCTGGTCACGTCAAGCCCTAGCACCTATATGATTTTCCCAACACTATTGCCCTTATGGCAAGCCCTAACACCTTTTTATCATATGGGTGCTAGAAGGCGGTGGCTGCGGGTCTGCATGTCCTGGGAATGACGTTAAACTCTATCTGATGGTGAGGTTCCAGTTTTGGAGGTTTGGTGAATGTGGAGCACCCCTTCATCACCATTGCTCCCTGGCCCACACTGACCCGGAGTGGTAGTACCTGTTAGGGTCCCATCTATGGGTTAAATAGAAAAATGTATTTATTAAAAAAATTGTATTATCCATTAAGAATTGATTTATTTCAAAGCTTTATCGGCATTAAATGACCCACTGAGGTTGATATGCTGCAAAACAAAACAAAACAAAACAAAAAAATTCATTTCTTTGACTTTTGGTTCACGGCTCTTCTAAATTCTGTTGGCCTTTCAAGATGTTGGTCTTGTTCTGCTATGGGTCTGGTTCTGCTAGAGGTCCGGTTCTTGCTTCGTCTTGTCATGCCAAGGTTGTCATTTTGTAGACACAACGCAAGGTATATAGTTATTGGTGATGATATTTTATTAAGACTTTATCTTTGGATTTTTTCAACCGCACGCGGTGAGCCACTAGCCAAGCCCTCCTCACATCATAAGGGACTACCTAACTAAAAAAACATCTCTGTTCCCAACGTTTGCGTAAACATATTTCCGGTTACGCATAGGTTATCTCGCGTCAATCATCAAAACGGCTCAGATTTGAATTCAACATCTAAATTCAAAATCTATTTCCACTTTAACTGTCTAAAAAGCGACGCAGCCCCATCAATATATTACAAGAATTGCACAGTGTGGATCTATGAGGTAAAGTGGAAAGCTGATGGTAGGTGTGACATTCCACCTCAGACATAAAATCAATCTCGCTGATCTAACGCTAGTGAAAATTCAATAGATTCACACGCCGTTCGACAGATACCGACAATAGGCCACTCCACCGACTTTACTTTAATGTTTATATATTTGTATATAGCTCAGTCAGTAAAGCACTCGACCAGAAATAGCAAGGTTCCTGGTTCGATGTCGGTCCCCATCAACTCAGCGCTTATATGGAATTTGAGTTAGATCATAGGAATTTTAAATTCTTACATAAATAATAAGATTCCAGTTTTTGAAAAATTGGGCAACAATTTCAAAAACTTAGATAAATAAAACAATGGTTGACCTTGACTCGTTGGAGTTGGAAAAACCCAAATGGAAAGATACAAGCTAGGCTGGCACAAGGCCATTTAGACACGTAGGCAATATTATCGAGTGGCTGGCTAATCAGAGACATATGTTAGGGGTGGGGAGGTCTGGATCCCATAAATAAAAGACCGCCAGCCGGGGTCAAGAAGAGAAGAGACCGAAAGAGAAAGAGATCGAGAAGAGAAGCGGAGGACGTCCGCCAGAGTCTGACACGCCGCAACCGCTACACGTAGCTACACGTCTGATCCCTTGTCGCCGTCCATACTGCTCTCTGACGTCCTGCCACCAAACCAAGTTTATAAGTTATCCATTAGCTGTAGATCGCCAGTCAATTATCAAAGGAAAATCACCTCGCTCTTCTGACATTATACAGGAATATAAATCATTGTATATAAAAAAAAAAACTGTTGTGATGTTAATCCAACAGTAAAAAAGAAGTCAAGTCGAGGTAGGGTAAAATAAGACAAGTGTATTTACAATAATGGTACAGGAACGGCTAGCTTGCCGTTAAACGGTAACAGTACAACCTTTTCACTCAGTGTCTCACTATTTATAGTGAGAACCGGTGTATATTCTCCACTGTAGGAACGGCCGGTACAACAAAAACAATAAATGTATATATCTTGTGCATAATTATCAGAAGGCGTTCCTGTTTGTTTTGGTTTGACCCCGTTGACAGCTTTTGGGTATCGTATTTCAGCCGATTTGTAACAGGGACAAAAACAGCTTTCCGTCAGGGCCCTATAGTATTGTATAATCCAACAAAACGACTGTAGTATTTAGCCGGAGCATCGTTTCCATAACATACCTTGAGACCGTGCCCCAAGGCAAAGTATTATAGTAGCAGTGGGTCATCTGATCTGTCTGGTAAAGTGCAGAGATGAAGGTTGGTTTGGCGCTCTACCTCACTAAAATCAACCTCACTGGTCTAGCTCTAGCGAAAAGGGGATAGACTCCCTCGCTCTCCGGCTGAGACTGACAATAGGCAACTCTGCGAACGTTACTTTTTATATTGTATATGTTATAAAACCCATGCGTAGACGTATTTTCTCGGGATATGCGCCTGGAAATTACTTGCATGTATTTGACCCCAAGTATAGTCTCCCATCATGTTTTCTTTAATATTTCCGTTAGTCCTACATAATTCTTGAAAATTCGTCTAAGTTCGACAACAAATTATATATCAGCTACTTAGCATATACATTATGTTCTGGAAAAATGAATACATTTGAAAATCTAATTACTCTGTACACAAAAGCAAGGTTTAAAAAAGAAACAACGGTATGTTCTTTTTACTTTAGGCATAAGCAAATGTGAAATTAACATTTTCTGCCCAGGAACAAGGAAACTAACGATTTTGCAATTATTATTCCTTTTTAACTATTTTTCTTTTTACCTTTTGAATTAATTTTTTTTATTGCAACTTATTCGAGTCTTCATTCTCTTCAACAGTAAAGAAAACAATAATAAGACTTCTTCCTCGAGGCAAAATAAGGAACAGGAATTCGCTGTTCACCGATAGCTTATCTTTTTTTTTATTGTTTCCTTGCAGTTGTGGTAATGACGACCTGGGTGGTTTACGATTTAAAAAAAGAAAGAAAAAAACTAAGATTAAAAGATGAAAGACAAAATTAATATTAATAATAATGACACCTGAGGAGACTTGTTGTCACTCGGACTCCAATGAAATACCATCAGCTAACGCTGATGTGAAAAACTCAAAAAGGGTCAAAAGGGGTCAAAATAATAATAATAATAATAATAATAATAATAATAATGAAGGAAAACGAAAAGATGGCCAAATATCTGGCCCTTGCAAGAGAATTGAAAAAGCTGAGGAATATCAGAATGAAAGTGATATCAATTGTAGTTGGTGCACTAGGAACGGTCCCCAAAATCTTGGAGAAAAGACTGGAGGAACTGGAAATCAGAAGAAGAATTGAGACCATCCAGAAAACAGCATTGCTGAAATCAGCTAGAATGCTCAGAAGAGTCCCGGAGACCTGAGGAGACTTGTTGTAAAAGGGATTGGAAAATCTGGACATCAGAGGAAATATTGAGACCATCCAGAATACTGCACTGCTGCAATCTGATAGAATACTAATCTGCTTGACCCGAGGAGACTTGCTGTCACTCAGACTCCAGTGAAAGACCATCAGCTAACGCTGATGTGAAAACTCTCAAAAGGGGTGAATTATAATAATAATAATAATAATAATAATATTCGGCATCGACAAGTGCGCTATGTTAGTGATGAAGATAGGAAAAACTGAAACGGCAAATGAAATAGAACTACTGAATCAAGAAGAAATTAGGACACTTAGAGAAAAAGGAACAATAGATATCTGGGAATATTAGAAGCAGACGCTATCAAACAAATGGAAATGAAAGAAAAGATACGAAAGGAATACTTCAGAAGAATAAGAAAGCTCCTACAAACCAAGCTATGTAGCAGAAACCTTATCAAGGGAATAAACATATGGGTTGTCCCTCTCGTAAGATACTTGAGACCATTCCTAAAATAGACGATAGAGGAACTCTGACAGATGGACCAAAGGACAAGAAAACTCATGACCATGCACAAATAATTTCACCCGGCAGACTATATGTGCCAAGGAAAGAAGGGGGAGCAGTCTCACCAAGACAGTGTAGATACGACAATCCGAGCACTTGACGATAACGCTAATAAAAGTAAGGAAATACTAATTGCATCAGCCAGGAAATGCACTTGTAACACATTGACAAACAAAAATACATCAAAACCTATTTTAAAAAAAGAAAGAAAAACAGAAATGGGAAGAAAAACAACAACATGGGTACTTCTAGCATCAAACTCAAGATATATCACATCATAAGACATGGACATGGTTAAGAAAAGGAAACTCTAAGAAAGGAACCGAATCGCTTATAACCACACCGCAAGACAATGCCATAAGAACAAACTATATAAAGGCAAAAATAAATAAGACGCAGCAGAATAGCAAGTGCAGAATGTGTGAAGACAGAGACGAAACGGTTAATCATATAAGTGAATGCAGCAAAGTAGCACAAAGAGAGTACAAGACTAGGCACGACTCGGTGGGAAAGGTAATCCAGTGAGAAAAATGCAATTTGTATGTCTAAATGGTATATGCACTAGCATGAACATGCCCTGGAGAATGAGACGCATAAAATTCTCTTGGACTTTGAGGTACAGACGGATCACCCAATCCCAGGCAGGAGACCAGATCTAATATTGACTGACAAGAAGAAGAGGACCTGTGATCTCGTCGATTTTGCCGTCCCGGCTCACCACTGTGTCAAAATGAAAGAAAGCGAAAAGATAGACAAATACTTGGACCTTGCCAGAGAACTGAGAAAACTGTAGAAAATGAACATGAACAATTGTTGCCCTTGGAACGGTCAATAAGGGTCTGGAAAAGAATTTGGGCGAATCGAAAATCAGAGGAAGGTTCGAGACCATACAAACTACAGCATTGTTAAGCTCGGCTAGAATACTCAGAAGAGTCATGGAGACCTGAAGAGACTTGCTCTTACTCAGCCCGTAGAGAACCGCCGGCAATGCCATGTGTGAAAATCTCGATATAATAATAATAATAATAATAATAATAATAATAATGGTTGTTTGGTTGGATTTATGGCATATCAACCCTTGTTGGTTTATTTTATACCGAAATTATTTTGTGTTATTCCTTCTTGTTAGGTATTCAAATTTTTCTGTTCCATTAGAGTTTTTCACACCCACCTTAGCCGGTGGTTTGCTGGAGGCTGAGTGACAGCAAGTCTCCTCAAATATCCTGGACGATTTGACTATTCTAGCCGATCTTAACAATACTGTACTTTTGATCGTCTCGATTCTTACCCTGATTTCCTGTTCACCAGAATTTTTTCCAGACACTTTATTATTATTATTATTATGTGAGTTTTCACATCAGTGTTAGCTGATGGTCTTTCACTGGAGTCTGAGTGACAGCAAGTCTCCTCAGGTCTCCAGGACTCTTCTGAGTATTCTGGCAGATTGCAGCAGTGCAGTGTTCTGAATGGTTTCAATCCTTCCTCTGATATCCAAACTTTCCAAACCCTTTTCTAATGCTTTTGGGACTGTTCCAAGTGCACCAACTACAATTGGTATAACTTTCACTTTCATATTCCATAACTTTTTCAGTTCTCTGGCAAGGTCCAGATATTTGTCAATTTTTTCATTTTCCTTTAACTTCACCCTGTGATCCGCTGTATTATTATTATTATTATTATTATTATTATTATTATTATTATTATTATTATTATTATTTCACTCCTTGCTAATTTTTCGCACCAGCGTAAGCTTATGGCCTTTCACAGGAGTCTGTATGGCAACGAGTCTTCTCAGTTTTCGAGGATTCTTCTAAGTATTCTACCTGATTTCAACAAAGCTGTTGTTTGGATGGTGTCAATTATTCTTCTGTTTCCCAGTTCCCATTGTTTATTTTCTAAGCCTTTGGTACTCTAACTATAATTGGTAACACGTTCAGCTTCATATCTGCTTTTTCAATTCTCTAGCAAGGTCCAGGTATTTGTCTATCTTTTCGTTTTGTGTTGTTAATCGATATTAGGCCTTGTCATCTGGCTCGGATAAAGCTCCGTCTTTATCTCAAAGTCACAGCGAATTTTACGTGTCTCATTCTCAAGAACAGATTTTGTTTTATGCAAATACCATTTTGTTATATGGCCAAAATTTAGTTTTTTTCCTAATTCCCAGTGGATCACCTTCCCAACCCAGTCGTGCCTAGCCTTGTATTCTCGTTGTGCTAGTTTGCTGCATTCACTTAATACACGGATCTCATCTCTGTCACCGCACGCTCTATATTTGCTCTTCTGTGGGTATTATTATTATTATTATTATTATTATTATTATTATTATTATTATTATTATTATAGAAACTGTAAAAATTAATTTTCGAAAGATATTGCCTAAGGGGTTGGAGTTAGAAATTCAATGCTACAAAGTTTGTACCATAAGTAAGGAAAATCATTTTTTCTTTTTTAGATGGAAACTTAGTTCTGATAACTTTGAATATATATTACAATAAAACAAACTATATGTAAATATATAATACTAGATATGTACTTACTAAAACTTGTTTTAAAAAAGAATAAGTGCCGTCTAAGCTTGCATGGTCACATTTTATTATTATTATTATTATTATTATTATTATTATTATTATTATTATTATAAAAAAACACCCTCCGCGTGGTGTAAAATTAATTTTCGAAAGATATTGCCTGGGGGTGGGAGTTAGAAATTCAATGCCACAGAGTTTGTACCATAAGTTAGTAAAATAAAATTCATTGAAATTTATTGAAAGGTTGTTATTTATTCTATGTATTGATGATTTTGGGTAATGTGACGTAAGCAGTGGCCTAGTTTTGGTTACAGACAAACTGATACTGCATCCCCTTATTATTATTATTATTATTATTATTATTATTATTATTATTATTATAAATGTTCTTCATGTTTCCTCGTCATAGTTATACAAAAAATGTTCTGAATATGCTAATATGAGTGGATTAGTGGATTGATGTTATTACATGTTCAGGTGTAGTCATTGGATTAAAGCAATGTATTGCTGGAGTTTAATTTAATTTGCAAAACTTGAAAGAAGGCCCTCAGAACCGTCGCTTTTTTTCTTTCCCGCGGTTTTACTACAAAGCTAATCACTACTTCTTTTCTGTTCAGTTTCCCTAGCCTCGTTTTAGATATCGAATTAGTCAAGCCGCCCCCAAGCGGAATGGCTTTTGCTTTTCAACTTTTTTTTTTCATCTTTATTTTTCATCTCATTTCAAGAAAAGATTAAAGTTCCTGACGACTAGGGACCTCGTCAAATAACTTTTCTTAACAAGAAAAAAAAGGTTTCTCTGTAGCCGTCAGTAGGTAAGATTGGCCTCGTTTGGCAACTTTAACTTCACTGCAAATGTGGAAATCGAAATTACCTCAGAGTTATGTCTAAATCAATAGAAACTTGAGAAAAATAAGATTGTGTTCAACTAGCGATATATTAATATCTGCCTCATTCACACCTTATTGCAGTAATTCCTTAAAAGAATTAGCAAGACTTTTGAATCAAATTATGAAAAGCAGCTATAGAAGTTTGAAAATTGTTTTTTTCTGAATTTGTGAGATGAGGCTTGATCAATTGTATCATTGAGATTTTTCGGACTGTTTTCTCTATCTTTATTTTTATACACACGACGTTTCGGTCGATGTGTCCTCTAGTCTTCTTCTGGTGTTTGTTATCGAACTTGAGGATTATCTATCTTAATGGGTTCGGCTTGAGGTTCGATTTCGACATGAATTCGATAATAAAGGTTCCCGGATTTGCCTTAAGAACGCCGGAGGCCATATCAGTCGGAACGTTGTGTGTAAAATAATAAAGATGAAGACACTAGTCCGAAAAATCTGAATAATACAAGACTGAGATTGTTTGGCTGTTTGAATTAACTATAATCTGTTGATTAATTGACTGACTGATTTTAACGGTATGTCAACCTGTCATGGGTTATTTTATGTCTACAGCTTAGAGAATCACGTCATTGAATTTATATTATTTTCTGTAGTTGTGTGTTAAGAGATTTTTTCTTGTCCCCGGTCATATGGCATCATGTATTCCTATCTAATATAAACCATTTGTATACATTTGTATGTTTCAAGTATTCCTATTTAATACGAACAGTTATATGGTTTTACATTACTATTTCTATTTAATATCTTATTTGTTTGAACAGTTATATGATTTGAAGTATCCAATAGTAAAGTAAGTAAAGTAAATCGTGGGGTGACCTAAAATCGACATCAGCCAGAAAGCGAGGGAGTCTTGCTCCTTTTCACTAGCGCTTGACCAAAGAGATTGTTTTTGGTGTCTGGGGCGGAGCACCACACCTACAATCAGCTCATCGTTCTACTACACAGATACCTGTGCTGTTCATACGCTGAGTTGCTGAGGACCGGTATCGAACCCGGAACCTTATGGTTCCTAGTCAGTAATCATCATTAAACAATTATAAATTCAAATAATTATTCTCAATACAAATATTTTACATTTATATGTTATCAAGTATTCCTATCTAGTACAAATAATATGGAAACAGATCTATTTGACCCGTTGATAGTATCCTAAATGGTACTTCACTCCCGGTCAGAATGGAGCAATGCGTAATGACAATAAAGTGGAACTCCATACTCCAGATCTTCAGAGACTCACCATCAGATACAGTTAAGTGTCATTCTCCGGTCACACGTATTTTAGCTATATGATTGCCCAGACCCTGTTGCCTTTATGACAACTCCCACACTTTTTTATCATATTTGTGCTAGAAGGCGATGCCTGAGGTTCTTAGTGTCCTAGGTATGACGTTAAACTATATCTAGTGGTGAAGTTCCTCTGGAACTCTGTGCAATGTGAAGAAGGCCTTTATTGCCATTACTCCCAGGTCTACACTGACCTGGAGTGGTAGTACATGTTAGGTTGTCCGTTCTATGGGTTAAATGCATCAAAAAATGACTATTGAAAAAATGGGATTGAAAAAGGAATTGAATACCCTACAAGAATACCCAACTACTTGTGGGTACGTATTTTTTTGCTAGTAATATAAATGATCTTCCGCCTAATGGATTTTTTCGAAACAGAACATGCTACTCCTTCTGTAGTGTATGTTGTCTGGGTCATCTAAATTTAACATCTCGTCAGAGAAAAACACCTTCTTCTATTGGTTTTTGGCCCAAGCCACATTTTCTTTTTCTTATTAACCGTTTAACTTTTTTTTACTAATGCACTAGCAAATAATAAGCGCCCTGGGGACAAGTAGTTGAGTTTTATTATAATCAAATATTATATTGAATTAGAAGGACAAATAATGTTGCATATTGTACGAGCGGAAGTAAGATTTTTCCGTTTAAACCGAACAAAGAAAAGACGAAAAAAAATTACAAAGGACTTTTTCCGGGTAAAGCTAAAAAGAAAGATGGGTAACAATAAGTTCGGAAATAGATCTGTCCGCTGATAAGTATAACAAGAGAAAATGCGTAGGCGTTTGATATATATATATAAAAAAGTCAGCCAGAGGTCAGTCAGACAGAACCCTCGGGACAGAGAACAAGTGTCAACCACTCGCGGTCACAGCCGACGGCTGTTAGCCGTCACATAGCCACCTTCCACCTCACCAACGCTAGTCATCACAATAGTAGTAATCATTGTCAACGCTCGCCACCAACCACGGCAGAGATTAAAGAAATAAATTCAAAATTTTTACAATACCCATGTGTTGTGGTTTCTTAAGTCAGACTACTACATACTTCGCTACGTGACCATACATACCTGCAACGTATACAGATACGCGATTTAGCAGCATGAATTTGAATAAGCTGCTATATAACAATAAAATTACACTTATTTTTACTTTATTCCAATTGATTTCCATGTAAAATTATACATATTTCTTTTGATACGATTGAGAATAAAACAGTAATACTAGAAATCAATAACAGCCAGTCAATATTTTTATTAAACACGGTTTTATTAAAAGTGATATGCAAATTAGTCCGCCATTTTCTATGTAAACCTTTATTTCGTAATGATATATAAAACACATCGAAGGATTTTAAATGCATTAATAATATGGGCTGTTTTGAATCAGATCTATCTCAACTAGAGACATTGTTATTAATAAGATGCTGATTAAGATTAAGTCAATGATTATTTAATAAATATTGAGAATATAACGTAAATAACTAAGGGAATCTTGACGTTGGTGGAGACGTAGTTTCGTTTACAGACTAGCAAATACACACTCTCCATTATAACAGGATATAAACCTTCGTGGGTTATTTAACTTCAAAACCAAAAAAAAGAATAGTAGTGGAATTATTGAACCCATAACTGCGAGGATGTGTGGGTTCAAAGGTTTCCTAAGCGTATTCGTCGGAAAGTGAACGTAAGAGCGTGACTGGAGTTTGAATTGGCAGCTAACTACGATGTTGCAATTAAACACATTATCCCTACACCACAGAGACTCTTCCAGTAGTAAATATCAATACAAGCTCCTTCTGTTAAGACTAAAACAGTGTTTGCTGGTATATTGTTACTAAGTTGGACCAAACGTTTAGCAATATTTTGGTACATGCTAGTTTCCGGCACGTATATCACGTGATAGATACCCTCTGTATTTAGTAGTATTTTATTAGCCGGTGCACAAACACGTTCTTCCTTGCTTCACTCCGTGTACAATTTTAAAGGCGTACAGATGAACATGCAACGTCATCAGTCAATACATTCAAGATGTTTGTACAACATACTTCCATGCGAGTGAAAAGCGATGGTATGTGATTATCAGCAAGCTAGGCTCGCAGATTCATTATTACTGAATATCGTATTCGATCTTCGCTAGGCACCCAATACCTGCGACCTTGTGTCACATCATTCCCGTGATTAACGGGTTGGGTAAAAGGGGGTCTCATCATGGTGTTATTATTTGCAATTTCGTCTTGTATATATATTACTACAGATACTCGCTAAATGCTCACTGAATGTCCCATACTAGCGACCTTTTGTCACATCCTTCTTTTTGTGAACGGATTAGGAAAAAGAGCGTCTCATCATTATGTAATGGTTAGCAATATAGTCACACAGATCCATTTTTAATAATTAGCGAGTTTGATCATCGCTGGATGCCCCATACGCGCGACATTGTGTCACATCCTACGCGTAGTGAATTGATTTGGTAAAGAATAAGAGCGTCTCATCGTGGTGTAATGGTTATCAAGGTAGTCCAACAGATCCATTACGACTGTATAGTGAGTTTGATCCTTGTTGGATGAGCCCTACTACATCCTATCCGTGGCGAACATGTTGAGTAAAAACCTATATGCGAGTGCATTTGAAAATGTATGTGTAATTCGGGTAATGTATATGTTCAGTCGGTAGATTGTTCGGCTGGGAGCCTCGAGGTTCCTGATTCGATACCTGCCTTCGCCAACTCAGCGTATGAGTAGCACAGGGATCTGTGCGGTAAAGTGAGGAGCTGATTGTAGGTGTGGCGCTTTGACTCGGATGCTAAAACGAACAATCTCCTTGGTCTAGTGCTTGTGAAAAGGGGTTAGACTCCCTCGCTGTCTGGTTGATACCGACTCTAGGCCGCTACAACGACTTTATTTTTTTACTTTATGCATTACGAGTTAAAATTTGATTCACCCTAGTTACTTACCAGAAATGGGATGAGCCTATTTCTGCGGTGATATTAAGGTTTATTTTTGGGTTCCCTAGAAAACAATTGTTCCTATGATGCCTCGCAGATGACAACTAAAGCTTATAACATTCAATTTCGTTGACATTTCTCATATGTCTAACGGTTCTACCATCTTTGAAAAAGGATTAATGGCGTCTCAAAATCTGTCCAGGTTTTTGCTACTGTCTTCATAATGAGCCGACATTATCTTTTATTCTTACTAGCAAAATAAAGACACCCTCCGGGCGATGTAAAAATATGTTTTTGAAAGATATTGCCTGAGGGGATAGGAGCTGAAAATTCAATGTCATAGAGTATGTACCATAAGTGTGTAAAATCGTCAAATTTATTAAAGGAGTAAAAAAAGAAAAAAAGAAAGACAATTTGAAATGGAAACAGTTCCGATAACTTTAAATATTATAATAGAATAAAACAATCTATATATAAATATATAACGCCGGGCATCTATTTATTGAAACAATGAGGATTGTCTAAAGTTGCATGCTCACATTTTGAATATATTTATTCTATGTTATGATGTTGGATTATGTGTTTGGTAATGTGACGTAAGCAGTGACGCAGTTTTTGTTACAGACAAAAACCGGAAGCGAATCTCTATTATTAATAGATTAGAGGAAGCTGATTCTTATTTGCATAAGCAACGTGAAGACATTTCAATATAGGTTGATAAAATTGGCATCATATAAAATTATCTCCAATCAATAGAAAACTAGAATAGAATTTTCCTGGAAAGATGAGGAAATATTTTACTACATGTTTTACACACATTTTAAAAAATTGGAATATGTATTTTTTAATCCACCAATTCCACCCTGAAATAAAAGAAATGACCAGACTATTAGAAAGGATAGAAAAGAACCTCATCTGACAAGAATTATCCGTCGAGTTCATCAAAACATTCTTTAAGGTGTAGATGCATAGATCTAATGGCGAAGCCATCTTTGTAAATGAACAGTAGCGGTATTATTTAACCATTGCTAAGAGGATGCGGGGCTTCATACCTTTCCCGAGGATATTAGTCAGAACGCACAAGGATGAATATGCATCAACATAAGTCAATTAATTCAAGATAAAATGTGTGTACAACAACCTACAATGAGAGTGAAAAGCGTTCCATTGTAAGCGTTCCATTGTTAAGAAGCAAGTCTCGCAGATTCATTACTATTGAATAGCGAGTTCCTTTTTTTGCTGAAAGCCCTATTTTCGGGCTGTTAGAGAGGACTCCTCCAATCATCAGCTTGTCACGTCAAGACCTTGCACATACATGATTGTTCCGATCCTATCACCCATACGGCAAACCCCTAAACCTTTTTATAATATATGTTCTAGAAGGCAGTGCCTGAGGATTTTAGTGTTCTAAGTATGACGTTAAACAGAATCTAATGGTTATGTTCAAATTTTGGAGCTCGAGGCGGGGGGTACCCATTTATTGCCATTACTCTGACCCGGAATGGTAGTTGGGTTCCATCTATGGTTTGAATAGAAATAATGAGTTTGAAAAAACGTGTTTTAAAAAATTGACTTCTAAAAAAATTGAATATCCTTCACGAATGACTAAAACAAAACGTCTTCGGTATAAAATAACCTAACACGGGTTGACATGCCATAAATCCGACCAACCAACCAACCAATCATCAAAAACCCTAAAATTCTCCGAGCAAAATTGTATTACATGCTAGTTTCCAGTGCGTATATGACGTGGTAGGCATATGCTGTGTTTGATAGTATCGTTTCAGTTTATGGAAGTGTGCATTATTTAACTGAATTTATGAAACGGAATGGTACATTAATTTAACTGAAGTGAAAAAATAAGAATTTGGTGGACAAACAACACCAGATAATCAGGATTTATTTCTTCTTTGACGATTTGGACGGTGTGAAACTATAAGGTTCACACACCTCATGTGATCACTATTACGTCCTAGCACGGCACCTACTGTGAACGTATGAGAAATGTGACCCTATATGCTTCGCATACGTACCCCCACTGATACTATGTTGTCCATAGTACCAAATGTGATACTTGTCACATACGCACTGGTGAGAGTGAGTATTCTTTGATAAGAACTTTCTTTAGGGAGAGAAAGACATATTATGAAAGAGATTAGAGAGAGATTTGACTTGTTTGCAGATCTTCTACCATGTCCGCCGGCTTCTTCTGATTGTGCTTCTAACTAAGGCTGATTCGGTCAAGATAAAAGGAATTACAAAAGACAATACATCCACTTTGTGACTTGATCAAGTAATTATTTATTTTGATTTCATCCATGGTCAATGCACGCGGAAGATCAGGCCTTAGCCCATCTTCCCCCGTCACCGACCAGGCTCAAGCTTCTGTCTTCACCCGTCGCCGACCAGACTCAAAACTCTTTACTAACTTCTAACTATCACCTCTCACTCTTCCTTTCTTCCCTTCGCCACGTCAACATTCCAATCATCCAATCAAATCTATCCACGCGTATTCGTTGAATCAGCATTTAAACTTTTCCTCTGGCCATAAATCTTTCCTAACAAAGCACTCAATCCAACATAATGGTTATACTTTATAACCATAGTGTTACAACGGTCTCATTTTTAACCAGAGGGTTTTCCAACATAATAAATATCGTACTTTTAAGGAACACGAGTATTAATATCTAGATTTCAAACTTACAATACGTTTGGAATGTATCATACTTATTTCTAACATTGTAGACACAAATAAGTGTAGTGATTAGGAATTCATCATTCGCCATGAAAGTAGAAAATAACAACTGCAATTAATGGCATGTGTATGCCCGAAGTCGATGAACAGCTGCCAGTCTATGAATAGGAAATATAAGTCGATAACTGTGTAATAAATCTTATACAATTGGCTACAAATTCCCTGTTTGTTCGTACAAGTCTATTCGCAATCAAGAGGAATATAATGAACTATTTGATCACTAGTCTGTTAACGTGGCTACAAATCAGAACACACAACACACACGCGTACAATGGCTTCCTTTCTTCTTTACCCATTATTTCTACCCCGTTATTTCTATATTTCTCTCACGCGCCCTTTTCCTTCTCTCTCTCTCTCCCTCCTCTCTCTCTCTCTCTCTCTCTCTCTCTCTCTCTCTCTCTCTCTCTCTATCTCTCTCTCTCTGAATCTTTATTGCTGTCTGCTTTTAATCTCTTTCATCGTTCTCGGTCCGCGCACAATGTCTTTCTTTATTCTTTAACCATTATTTCTGCATTTTTATCACACGGTCTTTTTTCTCTTACCCTTCTCTCTCTATCTCTGTCTCTGTCTGTCTGTCTGTCTGTCTGTCTCTCTCTCTCTCTCTCTTTCTGTTACACACACACTCTGTCTCTTTCTTTCTTTCTCTCTCTCTCTCTCTCTCTCTCTCTCTCTCTCTCTCTCTCTCTACTTTTCATCAATTTCATCGTTCTCGTTCTGCGCACAATGTCTTCCTTTCTTTTTTACACATTATTTCTGTCCCGTTATTTCTGCATTTCCCTCACGCGCTCTGTTGCTTCTCTTGTTCTCTCTCTCTCTCTCTCTCTCTCTCTCTCTCTCTCTCTCTCTCTCTCTCTCTCTCTCTCTATCAATCTATCTATCTATCTCCTCTCCCTCTCTATGCTGATACAATAATACACGGAATCTTTTTTTAATACATCTGTTTGTCTGTTTGTCTCTATCTCTGTCTCTCACTCTCCTTTTCGTCTCTTTCATCGTTCTTGTCCCCATGCTCAATATCCTTCCTTCCTTCTCTCTCTCTCTCTCTCTCTCTCTCTCTCTCTCTCTCTCTCTATGTCCATCTATCATCTATCTATCTATCTCACTCCCTCTCTCTCTCTCTCTCTCTCCTCTCTCTCTCTCTCTATGCTGATACAAATACACTAAATCTTTTTCAATACATCTGTTTGACTGTATGTATGTCTGTTTGTCTCTATCTCTGTCTCTCACTCTCCTTTTCGTCTCTTTCATCGTTCTTGTCCCCATGCTCAATATCCTTCCTTCCTTCTCTCTCTCTCTCTCTCTCTCTCTCTCTCTCTCTCTATGTCCATCTATCAATCTATCTCTCTATCTCACTCCCTCCTCTCTCTCTCTCTCTCTCTCTCTCTCTCTCTCTCTATGCTGATACAAATAATACACTAAATCTTTTTTCAATACATCTGTTTGACTGTATGTATGTCTGTTTGTCTCTATCTCTGTCTCTCACTCTCCTTTTCGTCTCTTTCATCGTTCTCGTCCCTTGCTCAATATACTTCTTCCTTCTCTCTCTCTCTCTATTTCTCTCTCTCTCTCTCTCTCTCTCCCTCTCTCTCTCTCTCTCCCCCCCCTTTTCATTTCTTTCATCGTTTTCGTTCCCGTTTCCTCTATCCTTTGATCAATTTCTCTCAGGCTCTTTTTTCCTTCTCTTGCACTTTTCTATTTCTCTCTCTGGTCTGTCTGTCCCTTTCTCTGTCTCTGTCTCTCCTTTTCATCTCTTTCACCGTCCTCCTTCTCGTTCTCTCCATCCCTCTGATCAATTTTCCCCGCCTCTTTTCAGAAACTCATCATTTCTCTTCAAAGTGCCATCTGTTAGAACGGACAGATTGTCAGCAGAAACACGGCTAGAACAAATCATGAGACAGAGATGTGAGGGTGAGGAAGTGGCGGTAAGGGAGACCTCCATACTGTTTTCATCCTTGTTCATTTGATTGAAAATATTCCCGAGATCTAATCAGAATCGAAATTGATAAGTTGCTAAGACAACGGACAAATTATGAACAGAATGTCCTTCCTCTTCTTTCTGCTGAACACTTCTGGCGTCGCATAATGACAACTGTGGTGCGCAACACGGCAATTTTCCTAATTAGACGAGGGGAAACTTTTAATCTGACTTCATTATTTCCCCTTTGAGCAACCCTTTTGCTGTAGCTCATTTAAAGTCTGTCGAAATCGACCAATAACCCCGACGTCAAGTCACTTCCTACTAATAGAATTTACTAGACGACCCGCATAATTGGTGGGGTACCTGTTGTGAACGCAGTCCATGATACCCACGCTTCTTAATCCAATAAGTATGCCTCAAAAGTATACTAACTCTACAAAAACTGTGTGATCGTCTGTTATATAGCCATACCGTATATGTTCGTATTCTGTTGACTGTGAGGAGTATACCTGTAGAGTATAGCCGTGGTCGTATACCTTTCTTATTTCGTCTCGGAGTCGCTGCTATCTGTCGATTCTCTATTTTCATCTGTCTTGGATCTTGGCGGGTTCAAAGCTGGATTCTTCAGGATCTGGAATTCTTCAGGATCTGGAATTCTTCCTGGCTTGGTACTGGGAGGTCCCGTATTGTTACTTTGTTTTAACAACACCAGACGTACTTTCTTTTTCTTTTTTTTTTTTTTTTTTTTTTTTTTTTTTTTTTTTTGACGTCTTACTTTATTTCTATAAGAATCAAATGCTAGATTTTTGCTATTTGTACGAGAGACGTAATATTTGTTCTACTCATTCCAGCACCCAGCTAAATCTGACTTTCCTAGCTACATTCACATGGCTCGCTCTGGCGAACCAGGATAGAGGTTAACACAGGGTTAAAAACTGTCAAACATCTCTTCTATGTTTTTTCCACTAAACCGTTATTTTGAATCTAAACTATACTTACTATACCTATCAATTAAGTAATACGTCTGACTGCGATAAAGTGGTGAACCTGGTACCCAGCCAAGGGACCGACAACAAAGACCACAAGAACTCGGTCACTCCAGAGTTTGGGATTTTTTAAGAGTCAGTCATAGTCACAGTCAGTGAGTCAGTAAAACGTCTGGGTACCACTAACGCCCTAAATTTCAGAGCTAGCAAAACCACCCTGCATTGAGTTACGATTTGTAGAACAATACATTATTCTTTCATCAGCTTCCTGTTTTTGAAACATGTAAGTCGTATTTTTCTGTGCTCACGTGTCTGGATTTTTTAATTCACCGGAACTTGTCATGTCTTTATATCGTCTTTGTCTCCACGAACTTTCGTCGAGATTCAATAACGCCACATAAAGAGTACCGATAAACAAATACTTCCCAATTATTCATATATATATTTATCTACCCCTCCACACAAGCAGGAAGCGACACAAGGTCAATTTCTTAAGAGAAGTTTAAGAGGTTTAAATTCAGAGTTTCCGTCTCCTAGACGGGTTAACTTGTTATGGTTAAATAGCCCAGTCTGTCCTACTATTTACCTATGGTAGAAGGGAGAGTAGTTGGATGCATACCTTTCCCAAGGATATTAGAACTATCTAAAAGGCAAATAGGCCCAGGATTTGACTTCGATCGACGAGTCCATTTCCTACGACACTAAACATTATACAACACGCCTTCATATATGAAAGAAATAAGTTATATTTGTATATTTTTGTAAACAGTACAGATTAAAATAACGTGATAATTACATAGAAACAAAATCTTGTATCGGATTGGATCTGACTTGTAGGGTTTTACTTTGGAGACGCAAATATTTTGATGATAACCACAATAGACATAATAGACACAATGCCAAATGGCTATAATGATTAGGCAACTGATTTAATCAAATATTTACATAATTTTAACACGTTTGTTATTCTTTAGGGGTCCGGTTTAGCTCAGTCGTTGGAGCACCCGCCTAGAATCGGAAGGTTCCTGGTTCGATACCGGTCCCCGCCAACTCAGCGTATGAGTAGCACATATTGGGTAATCTGATCTGTGCGGTGAAGTGGGGAGCTGACGGTAGGTGTTGCGCACCACCTCAGAAAAACAATTTCCTTAGTCTAGCGCTAATGAAAAGGGGATAGGCTCCGTCGCTGTCCGCCAACTTTACTTTTAACACGTTTGTGACGTAATCAATATTTACACACCCTTTTAATATTATAGGTTCAATTTTTAATATAATCATAAAAGAAATCGATACTTATGATTATGGATGTATATTTCAATTTATGTTTTATTTATTTCCAACCATTGGTGGTACTACACGGTCAATTTCAAATATGAATGTATCACCGGTAGTACGTAATGGTCGATTTGGAATATTATCATATAGCACCTGTGGTATAAAATGGTCAATTTGAAATATGACAATATACCACTGGTGGTTCTATTTCTATGACGGCATTCACCTGCGTCGGTTGAGCCAGTGGTGAATTCATGGAAGGAGTAACAAGGGAATAAGAAATTCCAAACCCAAAAGGGCCCAGGCAAAAATCCAAAGCGGCTCCATCATCGTCAGGAATCAACGGCTGTTGGCGTACTTGTCACTGCATCTGTGTAAAATCTGCGGCTAACAAAGGCCTCTCCTTCCCCTGACCGGGATATGCATGCAGGGTTTGGGGGACCACTTGTGAATTTCCTTTACTGCTGTTACTCCTACGATCAGATCCAAACACCTGTATATTAGAATATTTTCTTTACAATTTATAATATAATATTAATATTATATATATATATATATATATATATATATAATATATATATATATATATATATATATATATATATATATATATATATATATATATATATATATATATATATATATATATATATTAAAACAGATCGAAAAACTGCAGCGTAGGCGAAATAAACATTACTTAATTTATGAACTTGTGTTTTTCATTTTTTTCATGATATCACATACTGTCGGATTCACTTCCATTTTTTCTTCACACACACACACACACACACACACACACACATACATACATACACACATACACACACACACACACATATATATATATATATATATATGTGTGTGTGTGTGTGTGTGTGTGTGTGTGTGTAATATTATATATAAAGTTGTATACAGGTTTCTCTATATATCATGAGTTGATCATTAAAGAAATGAGAATCTGACCAGGCCACGCAAGTGTACGCATGGGGGTTGATTGTCCTTTCAACACGTGGCCGGTGGGGAGTGCACTGTGTGTTTTATGGTCCGTGATTTCGACTGGGCGTGTCAGATTACTCTGTCTGGCTGCTTGATCTGCTTGGCTGATACTTCAATGGACAAGTAGGAAAAGCAAACGAGATTAATTTCACTTGATACTCGCCCATTCTGATTGTGCCACGAGTGGTTAGGTCAGACGAAACCAGAGACACCGAACGAAAATTAACAATGAAAAAACAAAACAATTGCTCTGTTGTTATAAACTGTTTCTGCCTTCTCTTGGGTTAAGGTGCAGAAACACATAATTTAAACGTTATTTGTGGCAGCATTTGCTTGTTTCTTATATATTGTTGTATATCAGATTCGGTAACTCAGTATTACGTCATCATCATAATCATTATCATCATCATCATCATCATCATCAAGTCATACTTACAGTACGGACTTTCATGCCTCTCCCCCTCCCCTCTCTCTCTCTCTCTCTCTCTCTCTCTCTCTCTCTCTCTCTCTCTCTCTCTCTCTCTCTCTCTCTCTCTCTCTCTCTCTCTCTCTTTATTTCTCCTTTTCATCATTTTCATCATTCTCGTTCCTGCGCACAATGTCTTCTTTTCTTTTTGACCCATTATTTGTACCCGGTTCTTTCTGCATTTTTTTCCTTTTCCCGCTCTCACTCTGTCTGTCTGTCTGTCTGTCTCTCTCTCTCTCTCTCTGTCTCTCTCCTTTCCATATATTTTATCGTTCTCGTTCCCACGCTCAATATATCCCATTCTTAATTACCCATTATTTCTACCCCGTTCTTTCTGAGAAATATATATATATATATATATATATATATATATATATATATATATATATATATTATATTATATTATATATACTAGCAAATATATGCACCCTCCGGGTGCAAGTCTTTAAGTTTTAATATAATAAAATATCATGTTAAATTATGAAAGGCTAATGAAACTGAATAAGAATTCAGATAAAAATATTTGGAACAGAGGGGGCATGATTTAAAAATAGAACAGCTTTGAAACTAACTCTTCCATCATTTTCACTTACTCCCGTCTTTCATTGGTAAATTTTCCTAATTTAACTATTTAGTTAAAATAGGAAGTAAAGAATAATATTACAGTTATTTCTTCTTTTTAATGGATTGCTTTTAAGATTTATCCCCGAGATTTTTGTTCATATTCATTAAGATAAAACCAAACAATTAGAAATCAATAATACTAAGCATATATTTATTAAAATCACATTTTTAAGATCAATATGCAAATTAGCTTTCCCATTCACACTATAATCCGCTATTTTGTTGTATATATAAATACAATTGCATGTTATTAGTATGTAGATATGGTCAACAGTCTTAACGATGTAAAACAATTTTATTAATAATTGAGGTTTAAATAAAAATAAAATCATGGAGAATATGATGTAAATAACAAAGGGAATTGTGACTTGAATAGTAATATAGTTTCGGTTACAGACATACAAACCCACAATCTCCATTATAATAAGATACTATATATATATTTTTATGTAAATATATATTATATATAAACATATATATATATACAACTCTCTTTCTATCCTTTACTTTCCCTCCCTTATTCTCTCTCTCTCTCTGTCTCTGTCTCTGTCTCTCTCTCTCAACTTTGATACAAATAATACATGAATTCATTTTCAATACATCGTGGTTTGCATAACTTGATTTTCTAACCTTTAACTGTACTCCTATAAATTCTCTCTCGACACCATTGGAAATGACAACATTGTTCACGGCAACCGAAAATAGCACCCCGATTCTGTATCCATAACAACGTGCTAACGCGCCAGTGTCATCTGATTTGTCTAAGGTTATTTGATGATTCTTGCTCTTTAACGTCAACCGTTGTATATGCACGGACATAAACATCCCTAGGTTTTAAAAAATGAAGAATCAATCGAAGATACGAGAAGAGTCCTGTTCCGAGTAGAACGAAGAAACTAGTCGGCACGTGAAGTCTGTTATCCATTTTTGCTGCTTCCACTGTCCCAGAACTGAACAGAGAGAATCGATCAACGAGGTCATAACGCAAAGACTAATTGTGTTATGTATTTTTTCTATCCCCATACTACAATTAGCTATCGCCAACATAGCAGTCTTCGATCACTATTCAACATCTAGTCCACATGCTTACTCTTAACTAAACCTCTTAAGAGTTTTTTTTCGTAAGTCATACTAACTTAAGTTCAGTAATCCACATCACTGGTCCCGTAACCTGGATTGGTCGTATAGGTTCTACCCATGTAGCAGACATTGGACAGTTTGGTTTGGTTTGGTTTGGTTTGTTTTACGGCATATCAACTTCAGTGGGTTATTTAATGCCGATAAAGTTTTGAAATAAATTCATTCTTAATGGATAGTCAATTTTGTTTATGAACTCATGTTTTCTATTTAACCCATGGATGAGTCCCTAACAGGTACTACCACTCCGGGTCAGAGTGAACCAGGGAGCAATAGTGATGAAGGGGGTGCTCACATTCCCCAGACCTCCAAAACTGGAACCTCACCATCAGATAGACCCTCAGTCACCGCCTTCTAGCACCCATGATAAAAAGGGTTGGGAACAGAGATGTTTTTTTTAGGTAGTCCCTTATGATGTGAGGAGGGCTTGGCTAACCGCGTAAAAAAATCCTAAGATAAAGTCTCATCACCAATAACTATATACCTTGGACAACCTTGGCATGACAAGACGAAGCAAGAACCGGACCTCTAGCAGAACCAGACCTATAGCAGAACAAGACCAACATCTTGAGGGCAACAGAAGGAGTTAGATGAGCCGTGAAGTCTAAGAAATGATATATCAACCTCAGTGGGTCATTTAATGCCGATAAAGCTTTGAAAAAATCAATTCTCAATTTTTTTAATAAATACATTTTCTATTTAACCCATAGATGGGCCCTAACAGAGAACCAGGAGCAATGGTGATGACTCCACATTCCCCAAACCTCCAAAACTGGAACCTCACCATCAGATAGAGTTTACGTAATTCCCAGGACATGCAGACCCGCAGCCACCGCCTTCTAGCACCCATGATAAAAAGGGGTTGGGGCTTGCCATAAGGGCAATACGGCTGGGGCAATCATATAGGTGCTAGGGCTAGACATGACCAGCCGATTGTGACGGGACATTGGACAGCAATAACCTGACGGGGCACACCCTTCTCCAGGTCTACATTTTCCTTCTTCTAGACCAGTCACCATACCACAGTTAAAGAGCCCAGACTTCCATATAATTTACCCATTGTTGGATCATACCTGTCCCAAGAGAATTACCGCAAGGTGAAAGGCAGACTGTCTCGTTCAGGATTTGAACTCGTGTAGCCGAGTGAACTTTCTACAACGATAACTGTTAAGCCACGAGCGCAAGAACAAGGTCATTAAAAAAATATTTTTCTTGTTCTTGTTTTTTTTTAAATTTGTTATATTATCTTTAAAAAAATAAAAGCAAATAAAATCTAATTATCTAGATTATTCCTCCTTTTTTGTCATATTATTTTAATAAAAAAAAGTAAATAAATTATGTTCTAAATTTGTAATTTTGTGATTTCTTTACATAAGTAAAAAAAACTATAGTTTCATTACTTTGTAACAATGAATTACTAACTATTTTGGAGTGGAATTTATTAGAACAGTAAGTCACAGCCACATGAAAATAACTAAGAATTCAGTATATTTTTATTTACTTATAGGGTAATTCCATGTCAAATCATCTGGCCATGTCACCCTCCCCTTCAATTTTTCTGAAATTTTGTACAGGTATGGACTGCGTTAAAGTTAGACATTCCCAAACATTTGAGCTTCCAATTCCAAAAATTGGCGGAGTTATGTCGATTAAAGTTAACCAATTTTAAGTTAGTGATGATTTCTGATTTTTTCACAGCAAGATCAATATCCCGATGTAGCACTTAATCTATGACAAAAAGTTTTTCTATTAATATTTCACATATATTGAACATTATTTGTACCAAAAAGATAGTTTAGTGTTTGCGCAAATTTTGGGGATTATCTAACTTTAACATAGTCCACACCTGTGCACAATTTCAGAAAAATTGAAGGTGGTGACATGGCCTGATGATTTGGCATAGAATTACCCTATAGATATTTTTCAAAATGTCTATAATCTATATATATAGATAGACAAATACTTTTGTCGCATTTTGGGATCAATTAAATGTGTGTAGGTTGGTAATAGTCATTAGTAATCGAATTGCATATGATATGTGTTGGGATCGATTTGGAGTGGGAGTAGTTTCTATACTTATATTGTTCTACTTATCTGTGGATTGGGTCTCTGCTATTCTGGAACGGGATTGTTGCCAATCAGATGCCAACAGGTCAGCCTTTCACACGTCATCTAAAATGTTAGTTAATTTCTACTATTACATAATATATAACGAAAATCTAGGGGTTTTCCATATTTCATCATTTTACGATTGGATCTTGCCAGAAAAATTAAAAACCGGCGATGGTAATACCAATTGTTATTGTGTACTAGGAATGGTCTCAAAGGTTTGTCAAAGGAGACCACCCGGAATTGTTAAGATAAGCTATGATACTTAGAAGAGTCCTGGAGTTTTTAAGAGACTTGCAGTGTCTCAGAATTCAGTTGAAACCTACAAGTTAACACTGGTGTGAAACACTCGCAAGGAATAAACTCGATATATTAATACGCGTGTTCCTTAATTGTACCACCACTATCATCTTGGAACATCCTCTGGGTAAAAATGAGACAGTCTAACTCGTCCATTAAGAAATGCAAAAATGTAAATCCTGATTATATGGTGTTACTTATCCGCCGAATTCTTATATCTCATGAGTGTCGTCACCTCAGATAAATAATGGACCATTTCGTCTTTATTAGAAAGTAAAAAGGAAAGAAAGGGGATAAAAATGACATGCTAAATAGAAAAATATAATTAGAAAGAAAGAAAGAAAGAAAAAGAATGTAGGGGAAAGACAGAGAGACGAGATGCGCGTGTGGAAGTTATAATGATAATCTATTTCAATCGAACATAATGAAAAGAAAAAAAAAAGAGTGCGATTATTATACCTGTTACATATTGAACTATTTTACAATAGCTCTTAAGTAAACATATCCCAAGTTGTAATAATTAAATTATCTTAATGTGGTATATCCACAGGGCCTGATGATAAGAGAAATAAATGGATGTCCATAAAAAAAAACATTTTCCGCTATTTATATTTCTTTTAATAGATAAAAACAATGCATCCTTCTCAAATATAATAATATTCTTATAACGGAAGGAAAACAGTTCACTTTTCAATTTCACTCTCTCCTGACTAAATCTTTCATTAATTTCCACTCAAGAAAAATACAATTACAGTATATTTCATATATGCATACAACACGACGAATAGACATTAAATGTTTAGTTTATTCAAGTACGATTTCTTTCATATTTAATCTAATCATATCTTGAAGATATACACAAAACACACAATGATATGAAATAAGTGAACGAGACAACTTTCCTCCATTCATCTTCTGTCGTCTGCTCCGTATTATTTTCCTTCTATAGAGATTCGTTTTCTTATGCCGGCCGCCATATTGGCGATTACTTTTGGTCGACAAGAATGAATAGTTGCACTGAACTGGAAAGCAATAAGCCTCGGCGATAGAGAATCAGCATCAATGCGCATGCGCAACGAAGTGAAAATAGAGCCAATGACATGCACAGAAAGTTACTTGAACAAACTAACATGGCCGCGCCAATCAAGTGGCGCAAGTGACAAGCGATTTCTGCTAAGGTGCCAACTGAAAGCAAGTTTCGGTGCCATTTATTTGATTTTTACCGTTTTTGCTTCTTTCAATTCACGAGGAGAATTCATGTCAGAAAAGATTTTCATCCGACCTTCCACACTGGATCGTAGGTAAAATGATGAACGTCGTTTGCATCTTATAATATTAAAGAATCTGAAACAAGTGTTGCCCCCAATAAAATAAAAAAGAATTTAAAAGCAAAATTCAAACCATTTTGCAGACCTTTATTATAAAATTTATTTTATCTTCTTATTATAATAGAGATTATGTGTTTTTCTGTCTGTAACCGAAACTATATCATTACTCAAATCCAATTTCCTGTATTATTTACGTCACATTCTCCATGAATTTATTTTTTATTTAAACCTCAATTATTAATAAAATCATTTTACATTAGTAATACTGTTGGCCATATCTACATTGTATTTACCTCGTACCCCACTTGTACGGGTTAGGCACAAAGGCCCTATTAACGTGGGACCACCCACAAACCGAAGCTCATGGATGGCGGGTGGAAAAATTGCGTCGATCCCGTCGGCATTCCCCCTCAAGGGGGCGCCTCAGGCACTGGGCAATAAACCCAGCCCTGCCCCTTTAAATCAAGGGGGCAGGTGTTGCCTGGGGGGATAGCCCCATGGGATCGACGCTATTAACTCGTAAAGATCCAGGGCCGAAGCCACTGGACCCTGGCGTTGGCCAGATTTACATTACATGCCATGGAAGATGCAATTGTATTTATATATATACAAGAACATTGCTGTTTACAGTGTGAACGAGAAGGCTAATTTGCATATTGATATTAGAAATTTAATTTTAATAAATATATGCTTAGTATTATTGATTTTTAATAGTTTGGTTTTATCTTAATGAATATGAGCAAACATCTCGGGGATAAATCTTAAAAGAAATCCTTTAACAAGAAGTAATATCTATAATTTTATCCTTTACTTCCTATTTTAACAAAATAGTTAAATTAGAAAAATTAGCAATGAAAGATGGGAGTGATAGAAGAGTAAGTTTCAATTGTTCTATATTTCGATGATACCGACCTCTGTTTCAAATCTTTTTATCTGCAATCTTATTCAGTTTTATCAGCCTTTCTGATTTAATATGATATTTTATGACATTAAAACTTAAATAGTTGCACCCGAAGGTGCATATATTTCCTAGTATATGTAATTATAAGTATATATGATTATGTAACTGTAGTAATAATTCTAATAAGTAAACAGTAATCGTATATTAGGAAACGTCCTTGAAATCATGATTAACTACAACTAACTTACTTAGTCTTGACGGGCGTTAGAAGATGTCCTGTTGTATAGCGGCTTCTACTTCACGGCCCTACTTCGTGTATCTGGATACGTAGCGGGTATGTAGTAGTCAGCTTCTACCGACTACCAGACTTCAATAAACAACAGATACGTATTTTCTTCGGTGTGTGGGTGGTGAAGTCGCAGAGCTTACAATGAGTGCCGGAGGGGTGCTTGCTGACGGGAGACGTGAAGTGTCCTTTTTGGCTACTGGCTGGTGTATGTGTGTCGGCTCGAATCTTCTTGCCTTTGCTATATATTTATCTTTTGATCTGATAACGGACATTTGTTATATATTTCTTTATCCTCTCCCTGCTTCCTTGATCGGAAACCCTCTCTTCTGTTTTTTAACTTTTTTGTTCGCTTTTACCGGGAAAAAAGTCCTTTGGCATTCTTTGTTTAATTTAACAGGAAATTCCTATTTCCGTTTGTACAATATACAACAGTCCACTCCGATCAGTTAGCAAGTCACATCAAGCCCTAGAAGCTATATAATTCCCCCAACCGTATTGCGGTTATGGCAAGCCCCAGCCCTTTTTTATCGCCATTACTCCCTGGTCTACTCTGACCCGGAGTGGAGAGTACCTGTTAGGGTTTCGTTTATGGATTAAATAGGAAAATGAAATTCTTCTATTGTTCTTTTAGTTGCTGAAATTTCTTTCTTCTCATCCTCCTTGATCCAGTCAACTCCTCTTTCGTATATTTCCTTTTTCTTTCTCTTCTATTCCTTTTTAAATTTCTTATTCAATCTCTTTTTTCCAGATAAAACTTTTTTCAGTTTTTCTTCTATTCCTTTTCTTCTTTTTCTTTTTCCTATCTTTATTTCGTAAACCTTCTCTTTTCTCAAGTGAATCCTTTCTTTTTTTCCCTTCTTGTTTTTCTTCGTTTCTTTTTACCATGTGATTTTTTAATTTTTCATTCATCCTTTTTTTTTCAGCCAAAACTTACTTAATTTCTTTCCTATTTTCTTCTTTTTCCTTTCCTTTTCTTTATTTCGCAATTTTACTATTTCCTTCAGACCAGCTCTCTTCTATGTCCTTTTCTTTGTTCTTCTTTTCTTAAATATAAACTTTTTTTAAATTTCTTACCCATCATCTTTTTTCTAATGAACATTATTGGTCTATTTTCGGTATATAAGGTGTGCTGATGTCCACCACTTAAACTTATAGACTCTGCGTGGGCGCGTGGATTAAAGCCATTCAATCAGCAGCTCTAATACGTTGTTAGTTAATTATGTAATCGCTGATCTTGAAAGCCGTTCATTAGCACGTATTCGACATGAATGAACGGATCTGCAGCCAAGGATTCTGCTCAACCAACGGATTTTTCCCTAAGGATCAGCCTCTGCTTAACACAAGGGATTTCCACTGTAAAGTTCACTCACCTGCAGCATAAAAAAATAGCGAGAAAAACCGTAACATTTTTCCTTCCTATTTTCATTATTTTCTTTTTCTTTTTCCTTTCTTTATGTCACAATCCTACTCTTTCCTTCAGTCAAGCCTTTCTTTTTTTTTCTTCTTTTTTTCTTCAATTCTTTTTACTCTGTGATTTCTTAATTTCATTTTTCTTGCCTAATTTTACCATATTTTCTTTTTTCTTCTTTTTTGTTTCTCTTCTTTATTTCGCAATTCTACGTTTTCCTCTCTTCTATATTCTTCTTTTTTTCCTTCTTTTCATTCTCTATTAAGTTTTTCTTTTTCAATTTCTTACTCATCTTTTTTCTTCCTTCATTTTCTTCTTTTTTTCTCCTTTTTTATTTTACATTCTTACTACATACTCAAACAAATACTACTGATTTTAAAATAATTCTGCTTAAAAAGTTTAATACTCATTAAGCATGAATAACCACAAAGAAAGATCATAATCAAACGTCTTCGCCATAAAATAACCCAACAAGAGTTGACATGCCGTAAAATCCAATAAACCAAATCAAAACCCATCCAACGTTCACTTCTTTTTCTTATTTTTTATTCAATTACTTTCCTTAAATTTTTCTCCTCCGTCCTTTACATTATTTTTTTTCTTTCTTTCTTACTATATTAATTTCTTTATATTCTACGGCCTATACCGGCAGGGCGATATTATAAGTTCATTTAATATTGATCCCCCATGATATAATTTTTAAGAGTATTCAGTTTTATTTTATTCACTGGTTTTGTAATAGATCCGCAATATTATTTTCTGATTCAATATACTGCAAGAATATTGACCCCTTTTTGATTTCATCCCTAATGAATTGATATTTTATATCGATACGTTTTTGATCGAATGCTCGATTGATTGTCACAATAAATAGGCACAGGGTTATTAACGACCCTTGGTTGTGCTACACTTTTTAAGTAATGTCTTTAAGTAAAGTGCTTCTTGACTTGCCAATGCCAAACTGAAAATTCAGCTTCAAACGTTGACAAAGAAACAGCTGGTTGTTTTTTTTTTAGATTTCCAAGAAATAAATGAGCTTAACGCCTACATTTCCCTTCCATCCAACTAACTCAGCTCTTGACTTTTCTAATACTATAACATTTATTATATACACTTCTTCCCCGAAAGAAATGTTTGTTAATTTTTTATTCTTCATCTTTTCAAAGCAAAATCATTCCTCTAGTTTGTCGGTTCTTGTTCTTTTTTTAATATATTACTCATTCCTTCTCTTTCAGAAAATCTTTTCTTCATTTCCTTATTTCTTCTTTTACTCTTAAAAAACCATCCCTTATATTCCTCTCTGTCTGTCAGTCTCTCTCTCTCTCTCTCTCTCTCTCTCTCTCTCTCTCTCTCTCTCTCTCTCTCTCTCTCTCTCTCTATCTATCTATCTATCTATCTATATACGTATATCTGTGTGTGTGTGTTTCTCTGTCTCGCTCTCTCTCACACTCTCTTATAAGCTTACCAGATCTTCCCTTTTCCCCCTTTCTCTCTTCATTGCTCCCTCCCTCCTCACTTCTCTCTACCTCTCTCTTTCTATCTATCTCTCTCTCTCTCTCTCTCTATATATATATATATATATATATATATATATATAATATAATATATATATATTTATATATATATAATATAATATATATATATATATATATATATATATATATATATATATATATATATATATATATATATATATATATTATGTATATATCATGTATCTCCGTTTCCTTTTCAAGCAATAATAATACAGTTGCTCCTTTCTTATTTCCTTTAGTCTTACCACCACTTTCTTTACTTCTCTTCTTGCAATTTATCCTTAAGTTCATCTTCTCCCCTCTTCCCCCTCTCTCCCCCCCTCTCTCTCTCTTCTCCTCTCTCCTCTCTCTCTCTCTCTCTCTCTCTCTCTCTCTCTCTCTCATGTATGTCCGTTCCCTTTTCAAGCAATTATAATACAGTTGTTTGCCTCCACATCCTCTGCATGACCTGTCATAGACTTTTTCTCCATTTCTGGGCCCTTTCTTATTTCTCGTCTAATTCTGACCAGATCTCACCTTATATTCATTTCTCTCGTTTATTCGCCCCCCTCCTCTCTCTCTCTCTCTCTCTCTCTCTCTCTCTTCTCTCTCTCTCTCTCTCTCTCTCTCATGTATATCAGTTCTACTTTAAAGCAAAATAATACAGTTGCTCCTTTCTTATTTTTTCGTAGTTTTACGAGATCTTCCCTCTCTTATCTTATTTCAACTTTACGTTTGTTCTCTCTCTCTCTCTCTTCTCTCTCTCTCTCTCTCTCGCTTTTTTTCTCTCTTCTCTCTCCTCTCTCTTCCTCTCACTCTATCCTTTTCTCTCACTACCCCTCTCTCTTTCGATTTCTCTATCTCTTTCCTCCCCCTCTCTCTCTCTCTCTTTTCTCTCATGTATCTCTTTTCCCTTTTCAAGCAGTAATAATACATTTGTTCTTCTTATTTTGTTCATAGTCTTAGTAGATCTTCTCTCTCTTCTCTTCTCTCAATTTATCTTTGTTCACCCTCTCTCTCTCTCTCTCTCTCTCTCTCTCTCTCTCTCTCTCTCTCTCTCTCTCTCTCTCTCTTACACACACACACACACACACGCTCATGTATCTCCGTTCTCTTTTCAAACAATAATAATATAGTTTGTCCTTTCTTATTTTTTCATAATCTTAGTAGATCTTCTCTCTCTTCTCTTCTCTCAATTTATCTTTGTTCATCTTTACCTCTCTCTCTCTCTCTCTCTCTCTCTCTTCTCTCTCTCTCTCTCTATCTCTCTCTCTCAATTTCTTTCTTTTCTCTCTCTCTCCCTTTCCCTCATCTATCACCGTTCCCTTTTCAAGCAATAATAATACATTTGTTTGCTTCTACATCCTTTGCTTGACCTGTCATCGACTTTGAGCCGACCGATTCTATAACGAAAACCAGTTACCAGTCCGTGCGCTCAAATATGACTTGGCGATTTTATCTTAAATTCCAAGTGGACAACCGGAAACTACTTTTCGTTTCATGCTCCGTCAAATCCAAATAATGGAATCAAAGACCTTCTACCATCAACCATTAGCGTTGTTCCAATCATGACAATCTCGGAGACTTGTCTTCATAGACCAGCGAAGTTGCCTTATCGCAAACATTCACACACTGACAGATAAATCTATTCCCTAACTTAGCCACTTTTGTTGAACGTTCTAGATCTTATAGCCAACAGAAAGATTTTCCAGCCTAGTTGGTTCTTTTATTATGACTATTGATATAAACAGAATTGGACATTATTGTCTGGAGGAAGAGATATTTCGAATGATAAATATCAAATCGTAATATAAACTAGTTTCAAATCCGAGAGAGATAAACATAGAATGGGATATATATATATATATATATATATATATATATATATATATATATATATATATATATATCCCATTCTATCTTTATCTTTAACTTCAAACGGGGAGAAAAATTTTTGGAAAAAGAAAAGACCAAGATAGTCGTACCAACAAAAAGTAATCTATTGGTACAGTATTTGGCTAAAAGAAAAAGCAATTTATATGTATATATATGTATATAAGATAGATAGATATTCATACAACCGCTAGAAGAATAAGGTAATAAGTAAAAAGTGCTCAATACCTAAGTATTGCACATAATAAAGATAAATCTAATGAGTCAGACGAACCTACTATTAGTTTCGCTTTCTGCTCTTCAGGGCTAAGATCTTAGCTCTAAAGAGCATTAAGCGAAACTAATAGTAGGTTCGTCTGACTCTTTAGATTTATCTTTATATATATATATATATATATATATATATATATATATATATATATATACACATATATATATCACAAAGATACTTACAATTTATTTACTATTGTGGTTTGGTTAATTATATATATATATATATATATATATATATATATATATATATATATTATAATGTTTGGATGGTGGAGGTGTATGTGGGTTATATATGTGGATTTAAGTGTGATAGTAAGTGTTTATTTTCATGTCGGCATTTAGATAAAATTTCTGATTCTTTGTTTAGTAAGGCGTGTTGTGATGGATGAGTGATAATTGAGAGTTTTTCGTGGAGGCAAAGGAGGCATCTTTTTGAACATTTGTGGTTATAAATCTTTGTTTTAGGGTTCCTTTTATTTGTTCATTTATTTATCTATTAATGCTCTATCACAAATATTGAGCACTCTTCTAATAATTTATTTTAAAAAGTTTTTGAATTCTTTTAACTTTCTAAAACTAATTTCTTTAACAAGAAATTATCTCCTGACGATGTCCTAAGGTCGAAACTAGGTGAGAAAAATAAACTGCATAAAAGAAATATTCCTTTTTGTCTTATCACTTTTTGTTCATCTTATATATATATATATATATATATATATATATATATATATATACATGTATTATATATTAGATTTCTTTTTTTTTTACTTGAAGGCACTTACAACGCATGTATCGCATAAAATTCGATACCTTTTCTTATAGAAAATGAACTTGACAAGTGTAATCCCAGCAAAGGATAGCTCGGTGTGTAGAATACCGTACAGACTGTTTCGACTTTATTAAGTCTCAACATCGGTATATATATATATATATATATATATATATAATATATATATATATTAGGGTAAACTATAGACACGTGTTTCGAGGTATCACCTCTCATCAGTATAGTTATACGTTTTAGCAGCTGCCTCTGCATATATATATATATATATATATATATATATATATATACCCTTTACTTATCAAATAAGAACTTGCAAAGTACAGATTTGAACAGTATAGAAGACATTTGAAATAAATTAACAATGTTATTGAAGTATTTACTTACCATGCTGGGAACATATGGAAAATTTTTTATAGCGAGATAAACCAATAAATTGTGTATAGGATTTTACTCTGCATTCAATTTTCAAGAGCATATTTACTTTCAGGTACTCAAACACATTGTACTTCATTCTTGAAACACAGATGATTCCCTGTAATAAAATCCCTAACTCAATTATTCTCCTCCCAGACTAATTTCCGTTTTTCACGACTAGAAACCAAGAGAGATTATTTTAATCTTCATCCTCTCATCTGTATCTTATCGAAGAAGATATTTTTTTTATGAGCGATGCCATTGCCACCAAATAACTCTTCTAATGAGATATATATTTCATTAATCTTCTTACGCTGAAAAGACGAAGGCAATTTTCCGTGAACAATTGCCCGGATCTTGTGATGCGAAAATTTCCACTCATAAATAATGAATCGATTTTTTTTTTACAAATGATTTGCCGCACACGTTCAGGAAGTCAAACACAACATGATCGATGAACAAGAAAAATATCATTACCCTAAATGTGCTTGAAATTCTTCCTATTTACACGGTTATTGAAACGTAGAAGTACCTTTTATAATAACATAAATGTACTTACACAATCCCTATTGGCGTACTGACACACACACACACATATATATATATATATATATATATATATATATATGATGAGTATAGTTCTCAGTGTATATATTATATTTGTATATATTATTTATGTATATATATATATATATATATATATATATATATATATATTATTATATATCCATATATATATATCCTTAATATATTATCCATAATATATATTTGGGGGGATTTGTGTAAAACGTGCCAAATATATGAGAAACTCCGGTAGATGTATGTGTTAAGTTTTCATTCTATTTCTTTCAATATTTCGATGGTATGAGCCTGCTTTCTCAAGAATGTCTAGACTATTATAGACATACATACACACACACACACACACAATCACACACACATACCCCCAACACACACACACACACACACACACAAACACATAATATACATTATATATAAATATATATAATATATACACTGAGAACTAGACTCACCAGATATACAACAAAGAAGCATACGCAGACTCCAAAACATCAATGACAACATATATATATATATATATATATATATATATATATATATATATAATATATATATATTAATTTCTCAGTAAAATGTTGCATACTCCTGTATATCCTTGCTATTACGGATTGCAATAGATGTATTGATAGAGTTACCGTTTCATCCATTTTTGGACTAAAATTTACTTTCCAAGCAATAATTTAATTGGTTGGTTGGATTTTACGGTATGTCAACCGTTGTTGGGTTATTTTATGCGGAGGACGTCTAGGCCCTAACAGTTACTACCACTCCTAGTAGTTAAATGTTGACATGTAGTTAGTAGAGAATGAAAATGTAAAGACTTGCAGCTTTGGCTTGCTATCGGGTGCCATATGACATGAGATTATTGATGGCACAATCCTCACGTTTCCGATGTATGTTAAACTTCAATTAAAAATCACCTTGTGTTGCATCCTGCTCGTGTAGAAGTATTCGGTAAATACATACACATTACCGAATTATTACTTGCAAGAATATGTGCCTTCCTGGCGTAAGTATTTAAATTTTAATGCAATGAAATTACTAAAGTAGAAAGACGAAAGAAATTAAATCAGAATGCATATAAAATGGTTACACTTATTTAGATTATGTTTTAATTGGTTTTCATATAAAATTATTCATAGGATTGATTTTAATACGTTGATGAATAAAAAGAATGATATTAGAGATCAATAACACCAAGTAATTATTTATTAAACTCGGTTTTGGTAAATCCCGTATGCTAATTAACCACACCATATATTATGCAAACCTTTATTTCTTCGTGATTTATAAGACACATTGCAGGATTTTAAATGTACTAACATGGGATGTTTTGGGGCAAATCTAACCCAGATTTTCATAGAGATATCGTTAGTACATAATTATTTATTCTGAATATTAATATTTTGACAATAGATCAAATACTCATTGATAATTTTATACAATTCATGAGAGTATTGTAATATAAGCAGTGACGTAGTTTTGGTTACAGGCAGATAGATACCGAATCTCTATTATAATAAGAAGATGTTGTAAATGTCCAATTGAAACTATAGATTTACTTTAAACGTCACCCTGTTTCCAGTACGAAATGATCCAGTTTATCAAACAATAATAATTTTAATGCACGTCACATTTCTCATAACACCGTGACATTCCGATCAAAAACTCTAAATATTCTATTTATGGTTATTTTTGTTACATAATCTATGCGATTGCATAAGATTAGTGTCAATCCCCTGTAATTCTGAGGGGATGACCCTTTTCATACCATGGCCGGGTCCTTCCATTGGAAAATTACAGAATACGTGAAGTCACGTTGGACCTGTTCGGTCCGCAGTTTACAGTTGGACGTCAGGCAGTGAAGATGTACTGCCGAACTGTGACTCACCCTGCATACGCGCGCTATGTTAGTTAGCAGATGCCTGGTGGAGATTTAACAATAAAATAAGATCAAAAGTAAATCAAAAGTAAATCGAAGTCTTGTGTTTATTATCTAAAAACTAACAATGATACAGGGCTTCTGATAAGGAGAAATCCCCATAGAAGACCAGACCCGAAGTCCCCAAGAAAGTTCAGACCTTAGAAGATTCCAGACCAAGACGCAAGATGTTAGAAGGTATACCAAAGACGATCAGAAATACCAAAGACGGCCAAAGAGATAGATGTCCAAGAAATAGAATTTAAGAAAGAGGTATGCAACATTATAATTATTTAGTGCCAGTGAGGAAGGCGCTATGCAACATTTTCATAAACACAGATGCTGACATTCTAAACGGTTTTTAAAGGTGTGTATATGAAAAATACGCTTCATCTAAAAACACATTTCTACTTGCTTCCAATCTATTAACTTTTTTTATCGACTTGATATCTTATTATGGTGGGAGGTGCACTTCGCACAACGGTTATCGTCTTAGGAAATTAAATAGGTGACCGGGGTTTAAATCCTGTTTGAAGCTGTTTGTATTTCACTAATGCCATTAGGTAGAGTCCCCGTGGCGCAGTGGCTAACGTGCTAGACTGCGACATCGTAGTAAGCGCGTTCGAACTCCAGTCGTGCTATTACGATCATTTTCGGACGCATGGGAAAGGTATTTGCTTATTTTCTCTCTGCATCGGTTCTATTCTTTCAAAAAACCTAAAGGGTTAGATGTTTACTTGAATTAAATACAGAAGAATAGTAACCCGACCCTTTTTGGTAATGAAAAGAATAAGAAGATGGAGCAAGTAGACTTATAAGATGTGCATTCATTAAATGCACTTGTCACTGAGGCGTAATGACTAAACTGCTGGAATATAGTCGCGCTATTAGTTTTACTTTCGGACTAATACACTTGGGAAAAGTATGAGACCTCCATTCCCATAATTATGGGTTAAATAGTATCTCTGCTGTTCTAAAAGAATGGCTTTGCCTATTAAAAACCCACAATGGTTGATGTACTCATTTTCTCTATTCAACTCATATATGTTTGGTTGGTTGGTTGGATTTTACGGTATGTCCACTCATTGGATCATTTTATGCCGAAGACATTTTGTTTTATACATTTTTGATGGGCACTGAATTTTTTAAAAATTCATTCTTTCTAAATGGGTGTTCGAGATACGCCTGACTAATCAGCACAGGGCAGCGTCGACAGTTATGTTATTAACTGGTTTCATAGGGGGGTTCGGGTCTTCCAACATAATACCCCCCTCAGCCAGTTAGATCCCGTTAGAGATGATCAAACTCTAACTCGCTGCCTTTTTTTTCAACGCCAACAGAAAAATGGCTTTATATAGAGTACGCCAACGTAGTCCCCGACCTCTTTACATCTGGTTGGCCAATTCTACAGCCAATCATCGTTTAGAGTAGTTTTATAATCAGGATCGCGTGGCTCAGACATTTTTTTAAATACATTGGCATAGCTGGGATGATACTCTTGGTGCAAAGCTCAATGGAGAAGTAAAAAAAAAATAGATTGCATGGATATGTGAGACAAAAAGGAAGGTAAGTAGTAATTTTATGCCGAAGACGTTAAATTTACACTGTATTAAAATATAATGGAATTTAATCACCAAAACTCAGAGATTCACCTGAATCTCTCAAACCACCCGTCCTAATTACCCATCACTCCTGGCAAGTCCTCCACACGGCATAAACTGAATACACAGAGCTGATTGATGTAAGCTTTTGCTAGTCCATCAACGCCAAAGTGTCTATGTGTAGGAGTCTACAGGAAAACGTCACTTATAAGTTTGGCCTTACTTCTTGAGCTGTGTCCAATCTTGTCCGTCTTATTTGAATGGTTTCTCTGATAGGAGGTAAGTGGCCGTACATTTGCTTTTTGTGAGGCGCTGCTTCGAGGATTTGTTTTAGACAAGCACGCAGATTCCTTGGATCGTTCCGATTTAACTTTTCCGCCATGGCTAAAATACCCAGTCTACACTACTATTTTCCCAAGAGCTAGGGGTAGAACACATGGGTTCATGCCTTTTCGAATGTCATTAGCATGAAATGAATCAAATACCTTCATCCGGAACTTGCACTTCAATGATAAACTCCTCTATCAATGAGTTGTATTCTAACAAAGGAAGGTTGGAATATTTTTGTAATATAAAGTGTGCTGAAATCCACCACTTAAACTTATAGACTCTACATGGGTGCGTGGATTATAACCAGCCAATCAACAGCTCAAATACGTAGTTAGATAACTATTTAATCGCCGATCTTAAAAGCCGTTCATTTGCACGTATTCGCCACGGATGAACGGATCTGCAACCGAGGACTCTGCTCAACCAAAGGATTCTACCCAACAGTAAGGAACACTGAGAAACAACCAAAGGATTCTATCGAACACCAAGGAATACAGAAAAACAATCAAAGGATTCTACCCAACACTAAGGAACACCGAGGAACAACCAAAGAATTCTACCTTAACATTAAGGAACACCAAGGATCTCCACTGTAAGGTGCTCTTACTTGTAGCCAAAAATTGACCACAAAAATCGTAACAAGTAAATGAGAAATAACCAAACGGATGTTGGAAATAAAATGAATCTTTATAAAATTAATAAATAAAATACTTGCCAGCGACATCAAGAAAGGTAAATCACTGCTACTGGTATCAGACTACTCAGTCAGTATAATACTCCCGTATTTATGAGGATTGGAACATACCCATGTAACACAATGTAATGTAGTTATTTGGTAAGTTCATCTAAATTTGCCTCGAGGCTAGAAGTACGGAGGACCATCAGAGTGTTACATAATCTATGCGGTTGCATTAGATTATTGTCAATCCCCTGTAATTCTGATGGGATGACCCCTTTCATACCATGGCCGGGTCCTTCTATGGAAAATTACAGAAGACCGCCAAATATGTGAAGTCACGTGGGACCTTTTTCAGAGTCCCCAGTTTGCAGTTATACGTCAAGCAGAGCAGCGGGTCATTTTGTGCTCTGCCTGGAACTGGAACACACGCGCGCTATGTTATGTCTGGGTTGGGAATTTACCGAATAAAGAACATTAAAAGCAAATCGAAGTCTTGTGTTTACTAAAAACTAACAATGACACAGGGCTTCTGATAAGGAGAAATCCCTACCATGGAAAACCAGACCGAATTCCCCAAGACAACTCCAGACGCAAGATGTTAGAAGATAGAACCAAAGCCGGCCAGAGGAGAAGACGACTAGAGTAAGAAGTAAGAAAGGGTATATAACAAGAGAATTGAACTCGCAAACTGCAGATTGCTCGCCTTGCTCGCTAATCATCCCACAACGCGAGGCACAAATTAGCAAAGTAATGTAGTTAGTCGTTTCTCGTAAGTTCTCCCACCATTGACTCTACCGCTACGTAAACCTATAAATTATTTACAAGCTTATTCATCAGAGTAACGATTCTCGCACAAAGAAACAAAAAAAAGGAAATGTGCTAACATCATGTGCTTGCAAGAAAAAAAAATCGTTGGACACAGATTGCTAAGAACATTGAAGAGAACGGCGTTGTTTATTCCTCTGGGAGTAAACGAGGTAGAAGAAAAATTACAAGCGTTTCTCTTGTGTTTCTATTTTGTGTTTCATTTCGTCCTGATTCAATCGTGACTTTTTTTTATTGCCCGGATGTCCTTTTCATTCTGGACATTTTTCTCGTGTTTTTTTAGCATTTAATATCCTTTTTATTTTTTAAGTCCATGAGAAACTGCAAAAGTTTACCGACTAAAAACTTCACCCCCAGTTGTTCAAAACAATCTATATATTAATACCCGTGTTCCTTATTTGTAGGGTCGGCTTTGCTCAGTCAGTAGAGGATCCGGCTCGGAACCACAACGTATGAGCAGCACAGGGATCTGTGTGGTAAAGTGAGAAGCTGGTGGTAGCCGTGGCGCTCCACTTAAGACGCAAAAACAATCTCACTGGTCTAGCGCTAGTGAAAAGGGGATACACACCCTCGCTGTCAGGCTGATAGCGACAAAAGAATACTCCCTCGGCTTTACTTACTTACTCCTTATTTGTACGTCCATAATCATCTTGCAACACCTTCTGATTAAAAGTGAGACCGTCCAAATCGTTCAAGATGAAATGCGAAAATGTAAATTCTTATTATCGGTGCTTATCCATCGAATACTTATTTCTTATGAATGTTGTCACCTCAGCTAAATAAGGGACCATTTAGAAAGAAAGTAAGAAAGGGAAGAAAAAGGACATGCTGCACAGAACAAAATATCGAAAGAAAGAAAGAAAATAAGAAATAGAGTAGGAGAAAGAGAGAGGGCGTAAGCGCGCGGAATCGATAATCCCATTTTTACATAGTATCATGGGCGCTTTTTCTTACTTTATTTCCTTTATTTATTTATCTGTTTTTGTCAACGGGGCTTAGAGTATGCTGACGATATCCCCTGAATAGGGGTAAGTACACCTAAGGTGCAGGCCAGGATATGGCACTAAACTGTATCCAATTGTGTGGCTCCAGCATAAAGCTATGAGGAGTGTGGATTCACCCATTCATGTCCATTACTCCCACTTGTAATCTCCCTTCAGCAATGGGAAATTGTAGTGCAGAGTGGGCTCTTTTTACAGAATGTATCTACCAACCGCTCCGCACGAACATGATGAGGCACAAAGCCAATTTTTAAGTGGAGTTTAACTGGTTTGAATTTAGAGTTTTTCTTTTCGTTGACCGGTTGCCACACCAAGGTTAAAGAACCCAGTCTACCCTATTATTTGCCAATAGCCGGACGTAGAATAGTTGTATGCATACCTTTTTCAAGAGTATAAGTCATTATGGGAAATGCAAACAGCTTCATCCAGGGTTTGAACTCGTTTCGCCTGATCATTTCCTACAAGGACAACCATTACACAACGAACTGGTTTTTTCTACAGATTATCATTTCAATGAGTACTATGTTTCCGTTTAATACTAACCATTCAGTTATTAAAGATCTAAATTAATTTTTCATCCACGTTTTTTTACAAATAATAAAACAAAATAAAATATAAAGAAAATGAAAAAATAAAATAAGTATACTTATTAAGTCGTTATAGCACCAACCTAGGAATCACGAGCATTCGGGTTAGATGCTGGTCCCCACCAGCTCAGTGGATAAGTAGCACTGATCGGCGCGGTAAAATGGAGAGTTGACGTTAGGTGCGGCGCTCCACCTCAGAATAAAAAGGCAATTTCACTGGTCTAGCGCTATCAAAAAGGGGATATACTCCCTCGTTATCTGGCTGATACCGACAATAGGCCACCCTGCCAGCTTTAATTGTATGACCGATCACCATTTGTCTCTTTTGTCTAATGTGAGAAGAATTTTCAAGCTGCATAACAAAACGTTGTGCTACGCAGAAATGCGCACATGTTACATAGTTTTTGAGCAGTCATAACATATGAACATACCTGTAGTTAGAATTTGAATTAGGGTTCATTAACTTAAAATCATGGGGTCTATGGAAAGTTACTTGACAGTTAAGAATTTTGACCTCTTGAAGACGCGTGAGAATAAGTTTAGTTAGCCGATTCGACACGGTTTTCAAAGAGTGTAGGCGTTGTTGTCAGCTCCCGGGGTACATCTCTCTCGTGGCGGAATCATGCGCTAAGAAAATAACGCTTTATTACCGAAAATCTACCCAGTCGAAAGCCCTGAAGGAAGCCCAAGCAGTAAGTGGCCATACAAGTTAAATGACCTAGACGTAGAATTAGAACCAGAAGGTAAAAGTAAGAACTATCATCTCTGTATGTCTGTCGGTCAGTCTCTGTCTCTGTCTCTGTCTCTCTCTCTATATATATATATATTTCCCCCCCCCTCTCTCTCTCTCTCTCTCTCTCTCTCTCTCTCTCTCTCTCTCTCTCTCTATTATATACCGGATGTATTATGTTGGTATATATGATTATATAAAACACGGAAACAAACGCATTACGAATTCGGTAAGCATCTTTGTCTTAATCAGCATCTTCCTGGAATCTTTTGGTTTATCCCTTTCTGTCTGAGCCAAGACTAAGAAAATATATCAAACATTAAGCATAAAAAAAACAGCGGAATAAATATTCAGCAAAATAAATATTACTGCGTCCTTTTCCTTTTAAGAGTGATATCTAAAGAGAACATCGGTACTATCAAGTAACAACGGACGCAGCGTAATTTTCCAAACAAAGGGCTTCTTTTATACATTTTTCGTAAAAAATTCTGTAGCACTTCTATGTATCTATGGACCGGATTAGCTCAGTCGGTAGAGCGTTCGGTTAGAAATCGCAAGGTCCTAGTTCGATACCGGCCCTCGCCAGCTCAGCGTATGATTAAACATAGATCTGTGCGATAAAGTAAGGAGCTCATGGTAGGTGTGGCGTTCCACCTCAGGCAAAAAAAACAAGTGGTCTAGAGCTAGTGGAAAGAGGATAGACTCCCTCGCTGCATGGCTCATACCGACATTAGGCCGCCCCGACGACTTTACTTTATTTTTACTATATATGTATTTATTAGTACTCGGGTACCTTAATTATACGACCCTTATCATATTGCAACGCGCTCTGGTTAAAAATGAGACTGTCCACGTCGTCCAAGATGAAATAAGAAAGTGTAAATCCTGATTATCTGGTGTAGCTGATGCGCCGCATTCTTATTTCTTATAGGTGTCGTCACCTGAGTGAAATAATGGACCATTCCGTTTTTATTGTAAAGAAATAAGGAAAGAAAAGGACATGCTACATAGAAAAAATATGATATGAAAGAAACAACGCAGGGGAAAGAAAGAGTGAGGAGGTGAGCGCGCGGAACCAATAACGCGAATGTTTTTCAATTGAACATAATGAAAAGAAGGAAAGACAGAAAAAGTGTGTGTGTGTGTGAGAGAGAGAGTGAGAGAGAGAGAGTGGGATAGATAGAGAGAGAGAGGGGAAGAGAGGGAGAGAGAGAGACTAAGAGAGACGATAAAGATTATTAGACTTTTTATCTATTGAACTAATTGCAATTGCTCTTAAGTAAATGTATCGAACGTAATAATTAGATTATCATACTGTGGTATATCCACAATTCCTGCTAGTTTTATACTAATCGCCTATTTGCAGTCATTTATTACTCTTACCTTAGTTGTGACACAAGGCCAGAAAATTAGGGCATCCAGTGATAATCGAATTCACAAACAATGGTGTGATAATCTAGCTCCCTAACAATTACCAACGTACGGTCTCCATGTTTATTATCATTTGTAATTACATCTCATGCATTATTTCAAGATCAGGCTTATTAACGATTTTTTTAAATATAATTTACATATTCTCAATATTTTTATATATTTTTACGCTATTTTATATTAATAACATATTTGTAATTAGTTGTGATTCTTTTATGTGTATAAGGTTCTTTCAATTGAGAACAATATATAAAAGAATCCCGCCTTACAATTAAATTTTATAGGTGGCATTTAAAAAAAATATTTCAATAGAACATCAAAGGCAAATTGTTTGAATCGATAGCGAATAGAAAACTATGAAGAAAGGATAAAAAACACTCTTCAATGCTGTGAGGAGGATTTAGAATTTAACGAAACCACTATGAATAAATAAAAAAGATGAAAGAATTTTTTCCTTAGTTAGAAAAATGATAAAACATCTCATTGAAAAATTTCGTCGTGATTTTTGAGGGATTGTCAGAATTATCCAGTAAATACGATTAACAAATTACTGAATATAATTCGATGGAGCTAAGTAAAATACATCAAAGAGGTTCGTTATGATTGGTGCATTCAAAACACGTGATTATTATAAAGGAGACAGTGAAAGAAAGAATTGTACAATTTCAATGAGATATGAAGAGATCAGATGTAATGGATTCTCAAAAGAAACATTATTTTCTGATGTTTCACAACTAAAGAACCTACATTTTTTTTTATTCATAAAACATCAAAAGGAAAATACGAATTTGGAACAATAAATTGTTAGCCTATCAAGTAACTCAGTTTAATCTGAAATATTAGCGGTCCGTTTGATCTATGAAATCGCTGCAAAAGCATCGTGTATAATATATATATATATATATATATATATATTTATATATATATATATATATATATAATAAATAACTCAACTTGTTTCGACCTTAGGTCATTTTCAGAAGAATTTTTTTGTGAAAGAGATTGTTTTAGGCAGGTTTTAAAAAAAGGTTTTCAAAGTGTTTGACTAGTTACAAAACATTGCGTAGAAAAACTTACTGGTAAATGTGACAAGTACATTTGTTCAGTAAAAACAGCTGTATATATATATATATATATATATATATATATATATATATATATATATATATATATATGTGTGTTGTGTTGTGTGTTGTGTGTGTTGTGTGTGAGAGCAAAGATCTGTCATGCAATTGTAATTAAAAAAATGAAGTGTCCTTTGAAGTTAAATGCTAGAGTGATGGTATTGTCTACAAATTGATGAGTATAACAATTTAAAGAATCGACTTTGGCTCAGCTCGAGGTACTTACAAAAAGATTTTATTATCATAAAACCAGCGTTTCACATATGAAGTATATGCACAGTGCCACCCTTTCTTCATATGATTGGAACAGGAAAAAGAAATATGATATGAACACTATCATAAACATAAATATCATAATATATCATAACATTAAAAGAGCCCATAATTATACACGGGTGATAAATTATGCATTTTTCTATATGGAAGAAAAGCTAGCCATTGGACCCTATCCCAATTTCACGGCGTGTGGTTACTGACAGTTTCATTCCAATGCAGGTGTGCATAGGCAAGAAATTGTCAGTAACCACGCGCCGTTGACTCAATGTCCACACTTGTCCATACTACCTTGAATTAAATATAAATGATCTATCTATGATATTGAACGTCGTTTACTTATACAGTGGGGAAAATAAGTATTTCATCCTGTGCTGAGTTATATTTTGCTATGGGGTGAAATACTTATTTTTCAATAAAATACAAATAGATATTCAAAAAATGATATAATGTAATTTTCTAAAAAAAAAGATTTATATTCTATCTCTCACTTTCAAGACGGAACCCTGAAAATTATATAGCATTCCTAGTTTTGTAAGGTGGCAAACTCAGAAAATCAGCAGGGAGTGAAATACGTATTTTCCACATTGCAAATATAGCAACCATATATATATATATATATTATATATATATATATATAATATATATATATATAAGAGAGAGAGAGAAAGAAAGGAAGAGGTAGAGTCAGGGAGGGACAGAGAGATAGGGAGAAGGGGTGAGCGAGTATGTAAAATATATCAAGAAAAAATCGAAACTAAATCTAAATTTAATTATGAATTACTAGCGGGGTCCGTATTTATACTACAGTGTAATAATTTAATTATCAAAACGAATGATATGTATAATTAATACCTATTGCCAAATAGTTCAATTTTTAATTTTACTACGTTTCTCGTTCTTTCTTACTTTTTTTTACTTCCTTCCATCTTTCCATTACATTCCAATGGAACAGACGATATGCATCTGATTAGCGATATCGCTCCCAAATTTTTCTTTCTTTCTTTCATATATTTTCTTCCTTTTCTTTCTGCAGTGTAATGTGTAGAGTGGTTTGGTAAATACATATTAGAATCGCTATTCATATCTTTAAGCATCGATTAATTTCATAAATTATTATGATATGATACAAAAAAAAATTCCGTATCATTTTTCTATTTTGAAAAACCCAATAGGTATCGTCAAATTATTCTAATTACTGGAAATATATTATTTCCTCTTAGTTCTTGAATTTCCGCGACATACATTTTTCAGGAAAATTAAAATTGACCAAAGGATGAAAAAAATAAATAGAATATCAGAAAATTTGTCCAATTTATTTTCTGAATATCTAAGAGGCTTTTTTTTTTGGTATTTGCATATATAAAGACAATATAAGATATAATTACAAATACATTAACTAAACATTCAACAAATATCAAATTTTCTATATCGACAAGTTGACGAAACTAGACCCTTTTAGATTCAGTTTATGAACAAATCTGAACAATTTTTAAAAAGTTGAATGTACATTTTTTTAAAGTTGAAATTTAATTTTAATAAATGAATTTAGATTTGATTGGTTGGTTGTTTGGTTATTTCGGTATGAGTTAAATAGATAAAAAAATGAGTTTTAAAAAGATTGAATACCCAACAAGAATGACGACAAAAACATCTTCAGCATAAAATAACCCAAGCGTTGATATGCCGTAAAATACAATCACTCAATATGATGGAAAAATTATTTTCTCATTTGTTGTACCAATATTATTTTAATATTTTTTTATTCATCTATTTGTTGGTTTTTTTTTGGGTTTTTTTTTTCAAAATCTGTGAATACAGAAATTATGTATATTCTCTTCTCTTTTCTAGCAAATGATTAAGTATCAACCAATCAGTCCAAGTGATGTAGAACTGAACAGAGTAAAATACAGAGGAACTGAGGTAAGTAAAACTATGAGGATCATTCTGTACAAAATGGTAAAAATCAGATACCGTGGTATCTTGACTGACAAGTGCCCCAACTTCAGAATTTTCTGAGTTATGAGCTTCCACTTTCTATTTTTTAAAACTTTATTTTGAGAGCTAATATTTGAGGTAGGAATGAGCTTCAGATACGCTTATGGTAATAAGTTCATTAAAAACATTTAATTTTACAAAATGTCAACACTTGGGTTATTTTATGCCGAATACGTTTTCTTTTATTCATTCCATTTCAAACTCATTTTTTTCTATTTAACCCATAGATGGGACCCTAACTGGTATTACCACTCCGGGTCAAAGTGAACCTGGGAGTAATGGCGATGAAGGGGTACTCAACATTCCCCAGAGCTCAAGAATTGAGACCAATAGATACAGTTTAACCTCACCTTTCGAGCACATATGATAAAAAGGATTGGGGTGTTGCCATAAGGATAACAGAGTTGGAACAATCATATAGGTGCTAGGGAAAATTAATTTTAAATAAAACTCGGTAAAAACTCCTAGAGTGAACAAAATAATATACATACGCCGTACTTACGTAACATTTATCGTCATAGGGAATTGAATCAGTGATCTTCGTTCAAAACATGCGCTTCGGAAAAGCATGAATTCATCTCTTTCTCCTCCACTTATGGATTAATAGTAATGTTATTATACTGTTATATATCCTTATAGACATCAGATATATAATAGAGAGAGAGAGAGAGAGAGAGAGAGAGAAGAGAGAGAGAGTTTATCTTGGGTGATAGAGATATACAGGGGAAAAGAGAGAGAGGGTTGATTAGAGAGGTGATGGTCTTACTTGTTGCTAGTTACTTCTTTCTTCATCTATCTGATCTGGACGCCATCTTGTCTAGTCGACTTCTATCTAGGGTTTGATTTCTTTCTTGTTTCTTCTATCTTCCTGACTGAACTGGGCATTGCTTGTTTTTAATAATCAATTAACAAGACATTGTTTTTCTTGATCAAGTTTTATTAGCCCCATATTTATTGATTCCATCGCGGGGATGAGATTGGACTCCGGGAGAGTCGGTGATCACGTCCACCCTCTTTCAAAGCTAGGTCGAATCTAACTAACTCTGACTAAAAACTATCACGTTTCTGTTATGGCACGTAAGATCGGGCGCCTCTAGGTGTCAAGAGTTACCAACAGCCCCCGGTAGTTTTCCATGGGGACTCCTTGATTCTAAATCTACAGACTCTAATTCAAATTCTTAACTAAAGGTCTGTGCACAATTCATGACCTCTCATGAATTGTAACATTAAGGCAGTTTTAGTTTTTTGGCCTCAAGGCGAAGGAAAACACTAATTTCAAACAAGCTTTAATACGCTTCATAATTACCATTATGTTACATAATGGCTGTGGCGGAGGAGCTGGGTAAATGTATAGTAATTAGCAGATGAAGAAATATATACCAGAATAACAATAGAATTTAACCAATGGCCCAGTGATAGACAGATCTTGTCCAAGTTAAGATGGAAGCAATACAAGATAGTTAAAAAGAAATTCATACAGGTACACCAGTGTACAACCAGGGGTCTGCCTAGGAACTACAAGGTTTCGGGTTTGATACTGGCCCTCGCCAATTAGGTGTATGAGTAGCACATCTTGGATCTGTGTAGTAAAATGGAGAGCTGATGGTAAGTGTGGCACAAACCCACAAAAACACTCTCCCTGGTCTAGCGCTAGCAAAACGGGGATAAACTCCCTCGCTGTCAGTCTGATACCAACAATAGGCCACTCTGTCGACTTGACTATTATTATTATATGGAGTTTACTGATTTATCATCAAACTAATATTTAAAAGATACTTAATATTTTTTGTATTTTCAACTTTTAATCCTGACTGTTGTTTTTGTTTATTTTACTTTGTTGTCTCTGAAATTTGGGCGAGGCAAAGAGTTTAATTGCGCTTAGAAAAAGAAAACTTGTATACTAAAGAAGAAACATTGTATAAAGATTTTTTTTTTAAATCTCAAATTCTTCCAGCCTTGGGGAGGGAAGTATGAAATTTAATTCTAGATAAATATGTGCAGATGTAAATGTTTGGCAAGGATCACTGGTGATGTGATATAGCTACTATACTTCACTGTTCATAAGATGCGATGCAAGATAAGTATAGATCAAAGGAAAATGAAAAATATTTTGACATGATCAAAAGGCATAGTGAGTGACATGTCATGAATCACATGACCAACGAAGGACACAACAGCAGGTAGTGATGCGGATTTGATCTAAGAACTCACATACACAAATACAAGTACTGAAAAATAACTTTAATTTTTTTTTTCAAAGACAAATATATTGCAGTATAAGTGTCTGGAAATTAGTCAATAGCAGGGGAAAAGTCTGAAACGACTGGACTGTCGAGCTGCTGCAGGGTGCTGTTTCAGGTAGTATTGTGTCACTTCACGCGAGGCGAGCCTCCGGGAAGCCCCAACATTTGCACCCTAGTGCCAGTTTGCATTGGAGATTTATGTAGTTAGTAAGGACCCCAATCCTACTACTATCGGTATGGATGGCCGTTGACTACCCTGGAGCCCATCCGCCCTTTAACAGCTCTTGTTTTTTAGTGAGGCTGAGTGTCTACATATCTAACTCACCAGACAAGCGGAGGCGTTCCTGATTGGTTCAATACATACAGTCTCAACCTGAATAGAAATCGAAATATGAAGAATAGAGACCCGAGAAGTTGTTTGCTGACGATTTGTTTATAATAGAATATCATTGTATCATAAAATAAGCCAATAACAGCTGAATGTTAGTATTATCTGCGTTATTCGGACTATTGTTCCCATCTTCATTGTTATCTGTACAACGTTTCGGTCGATATGCCCTCCGGGCTTCTTCAGGTATTTCTTGTTGGACTCGGGAACCTTCTCGGACTCGGGAACCTTGTACAAATAACAATGAAGATGGTGACAATAGTCCGAATAACACAGATAATACTAATCTTCAAGCCTCATCTCAAACATTCAGAGAAACGGCTGAATGCTTTTAAACTAACCAATCATATAATTGCTAGGAAATTATTTGTATTTAATAGGAATACTTCAAACCATAACTGTATGCAAATATTTTGTATCAGATAGGAATACTTGAAATCATATAACTCTGTGAAAATTATTTGTATTAAAGAGGAATACTATAAACCACAGTTGTGTGAAAATTATCAGTATTTGATAGGAATGTTTTAAATCACAACTGGTTGAAAATTATTAGTAATAGATAATTTACTTCCAGCTATCCAAACTTTCTTTAATCTCGTGCTTTCTTTTACTCAATATTTCAATTTCTTACTTTCCCTTCATTCGTCTCTTTATACACCATCATCATTCTTCCTCTTCTCTTTTGTCCTTTTTCCTCCTTTCACATTTTGTTTCTTCATCATTTCCTCCTAAAAATGTATGTTCTATGTTAATCTTAGGGTGGCACAAGGCTGTAAGCCTTTGTAAGTCCTGATGGGTCGAATGGCAGTGCTCACTAGGATGACTAACTTGATTAATTCCCTGACTCCCTTTAGAGTAGGGGTATTTACCTCATACCCCACTTGTATGGGCTGGGCACAAGGCCTCATTTTAACGTGGGCCCACCCACAAACCGAAGCTCATGGGTGGGAAAGAACAAAAATTGCGTCGATCCCTTCGCCATTCCCCTTAGAGTAGGTATTTACCCAACTCATTCACTGCGGAAAGGATATGACACAATTTCGCAAGTACGGGGCACCCAGCAAGGATTGAACTTGCTATTGCAATGGATCCGCGAGACAATCTGGCTAACCATTACACCACGATTGAGTGTACTAAGTATGTGCCCAATCCGTTCGCCATGGGTAAGATGGGACACAAGGTCGCAAGTATGGGGCATCCAGCAAGGATCGAAATCGATATTCCGTAGTAATGGATCTGCGAGCCAACTTACTAACCCAGGATGGGACGTTTTCTTTATCCAACTCGTTCACCACGGATAGACTATGGCACATGGTCGTAAAAGTTGAGGCATCAGGCGAGGATCGAACTCGCTATTCTGTAGTAATAAATCCGGGAGACAAGCTGACTAACCATTACACCAAGGTATGCGCCTAATCCGTTCCTCGCGGAAGGATGTGACACAGGTCACTAGGTTGGAGCATCTAGCGATGATCGATCTTGCAATTCAATAGTAATGGATCAGCGTGACTAACTTGCTAACCATTATACCACAATGAGGAGCCTTTATCTTTACTTATAATCTTTTATTTAAATTAGTTAAATAGATCACTAATTAGTACTGAGCCTATCTAGTATTTAAGCGGAGTTTAACAGGTTTGAATTCAGAATTCTCCTAGACTGGTTGCCTAACTGTTGTAGGTGACTCACCTATGACACGAACATGGACATACCCAAAGGGTATATATTTAACAGAGTAAAGCTACTCAAACGAGTAGTCCCAGCTACTCGTCCTTCGGGACGGATGGGATGCTAAATTAATAGCGTCGATCCCAGATACCTGCCTCATTGTACTTAAAGAGTCGGGCTGGGATCGACGCAATTTTTCTCCTACCACCCCATGAGTCTCGGCTTGTGGGTGGTTCCCACATAAAACGGCCTTGTGCCATATCGTTTACATGTGGGGTACATGTAAATACCAGTAGTCCCAGCTACTCATCCTTCGGGACGGATGGGATGCTAAATTAATAGCGTCGATCCCAGATACCTGCCTCATTGTACTTAAAGAGTCGGGGCTGGGATCGACGCAATTTTTCTCCTACCACCCCATGAGTCTCGGCTTGTGGGTGGTGCCCACATAAAACGGCCTTGTGCCATATCGTGTGAAAGTGGGACACATGTAAATAGGAGTAGTTCCAGATACAATTCTTCGTGTAAGCTGAAACAAGGAAACCCTTCCATTGTACGTTGATATATACTGCTGAATACAATCTGTTCCCTACATTTTATACCCGTGTTAAGTTATTATTTATTGACCCTTAAACTGGTCATAACACTAACCAAGGCTAAAAGCCTAGTCTACCCTACTATTTTACCCATAGATGGAGGGAGAGTAGTTGGATTCATACCTTTCCCACGGATATTAGTGCTATGTGAAATTCAAACAGCCTCATGCAGAATTTGAACTCGGGTCGACGGGTCCATTTCCTACGACTCTAATCATTAACACCACGCGCATCCAACTGATCATTATAATATGACCAACCTCGATACGTGCAGAAATATTTTCCAGATTTTTTACGATTCATATCACGTTATATTAGGAAGACTTATTAAATTCATCTAAAATCTATTTTAAATATCTCTCCCTATTTTTTTTCAATTTGTTCATGTCAATAATGATTAACATCCCGTGGAATATGCTGACCTAATTCTTTTGACTCGAATGTACAGGTGACCTGAATTTTAATATATTATATTTCAATTCTTCTAAATAAAATATGACACCTGGTATTGATCAATAAACTTCACCTTATTTATTTGTCTGTTTTTTTTTTATGTCCATAATTTTGATGTTTTCGACTGTTGTCCTCATCTCTATTATGGTATATATATTTACCAACCCCTCCGCACGAGCAGGATGCGACACAATGTCAATTTCTTAAGCGGAGTTCAACATGTTTGAATTCAGAGTTTTCCTTCTCCTAGATCAGTTGCCTAACCAAGGTTAAAGTGTCCATTCTGCCCTACTATTTAACCATAGCTGGAAGGAGAGTAGGATTCATACCTTTCCCAAGGGTATTAGCGCTAAGTGAAATTCAATTGCCACGTCCAGAATTTGAACTCGGGGCGACGTGTCCATCTCTATTATGGTATAAACACAACATTCAGGCCGCTGTTTCCTCAGGCCTTGTTCAGATGTTCCATTTTTACCTTAGACTAAATTCATCATCGGAAGATAATCCTGAATTCAAGCGTGGTTTCGGAACTTTAACACAGGGTTGTCGGATGATGACTGTAGACTAAGGTAAACAGGAAACATCTAAACAAGGCCCGAGGATACCGCGGCTTGAAAGTTGTGTTTATATATAACATAATAAAGATGAGGACAACAGTCAGAAACATCAAAATTTTTCAACTTATTTGTCTAAATGTTTTAGACAAGGCTTGATAATTTGTATTGTTTAAAGTTGAGAAAGCCTCTAACTTACGAACAAACTATTCGCTTACAAATCATATGTATAAACAGAATATTATATCAAAAAGCCTGCAAGGGTTGATATGTCATTAAACAAAACAACTACCCACCAACCAACCAACCAACCAACCAACCAAACAATAAAAAAACCTACCTATCTCTGTATCTATTTATCTATCTCACGCTGTTCATATCTATGTATTTATCTCAACCAGTTTACATCTCTCTCTCTCTCTCTCTCTCTATATATATATATATATATATATATATATATATATATATCGTTCCGAAATAATAATAAGTAAAAGCTAAAACTTTTATTTGTTACTTCATTGAACTATAATATATATATATATATATATATATATATATATATATCATGGTGTAGATTTGAATTTATGTCAGCATTTTTTGCCTTTTTTTGCCTATATTGAAAAAACAAACGATGTTTACAAATGCATGGGCTCATCAGGAGAGAATGTGCAAACCGTTTCGGGGCCTGATGAGCCCATGCATTTTTAAGCATCCTATGTTATTTCAATATATCATATTCACACTGTCGGATTAAGTTCCATTTTATTTCACACACACACACATATATATATATATCTTATTATAATGGAGATTGTGTGTTTTTCTGTCTGTAACCGAAACTATATTACTACTCAAGCCACAATTCCCTTAGTTATTTACATCACATTCTCTATGATTTTATTTTTATTTAAACCTCAATTATTAATAAAATTGTTTTACATTACTTACACTGTTGGTCATATCTACATACTAATAACATGCAATTGTATTTATATATTCAACAAAATAGAGTTTTACAGTATGAATGGAAAGGCTAATTTGCATATTGATCTTAAAAATTGATTTAATAAATATATGCTTAGTATTATTGATTTCTAATTGTTTGGTTTAATCTTATTGAATATGAGCAAAAATCTCTTCAATAAATCTTAAAAAATCCCTTAACAAAGAAATAACTGTAATATTATTCTTTACTTCTATTTTAACTAAACATTTTAATTAGGAAAATTTACCAATGAAAGACGGGAGTAACGGAAAATGATGGAAGAGTTAGTTTAAAAGTTGTTCTATTTTTCAATCATACCCCTCTGTTCAAAATCTTTTTATCTACATTCTTATTCAGTTTCATTAGCCTTTCTAATTAATATCATATTTTATTATAAAATTTAACTAGAATACTTGCACCCGGAGGGTGCATATATTTGCTAGTATATATAACACTGTTTCTCCATATATCAAGATTTATCTACCATTTTCTTATTTATTCTTTCTATCACCTTCTATACTCATCAACATTCATCCAACTTAATCTAACCTCTAAGCAACTGATACATACTCAACAAGAATATTTGATGCGCCTCAAGCAAGTCTATTTCCCATCAGTCTAATAGACAAGTGACTCTCAACAACAACAAAATAAAAACACTAATTGAAAAAGATTAATTAGTCATAGAATGCAAAAGATGTTCCAATAAAGTTGAGTCGATATTTTTAATCAATCAACGACGACACTACTTAACAGCTTTCAGATGAAAAAATTGACAGACAGGTCCTGGCCTTTTCATTTGGCTTTAATAAAGAATCGTGTGAGTTTCAACACCGTCATTGGAAGAAAAGAACATTAGAATATTCCTTCCTCATATAGGCAAACATATTTAAATTACTAAAATAGAGCCAACTTTTCTTTGACTTGGTTTAGTTTTGCGCGGTTTTACTATGTAAAACTTCCATTGTAGTCGTCTGAGTGCTACTGTATGGCTACACTACCTGGACGAAACGCTGGGAGAAAAGGTTAAATCGAAACTTTCATAACGCCTAAATTCATTCTGCCCCCCCCCAAAAAAAAAAAAAGAAACTCATTAAATTTGTTAAACCACTGCCGAGGGGTAAGAAATCCACAGAGTATGATGTTCTGGTTATGAAACTAAACTTTATCCGATAGTGAGACTCGGATCCTGAAATTCTGTGGACTCACCCTTTCATGGCTATTAGATCCAGGCCTAATCTGACCCGAAGTGTGAGTAACTTTTATGGTCCCATATATGAATCAACTATTCCTATTTAATTCTACTAATTTCCAAACAAATACTTATTAAATAGAATCATCAATGTTGGATTGGAATAATTGAAACCTTTTAACTGTATGCAAATTATTTATATGAAAAGTATTAACTTGGAGCTACAATTGTTTATAAAGGATTATAATTATCTTAAACCATATATATATATACCAACCCCTCCGCACGAGCAGGATGTGACACAAGGTCAATTTCTTAAGCGGAGTTTAACAGGTTTGAATTCAGAGTTTTCCTTCTCCTAGACTGGTTACCTAGCCAGGGTTAAAGAGTCCAGTCTACTCTGCTATTTACCCATAGCTGGAGGGAGAATTGGATTCATACCTTTCCCAAGGGTATTAGTGCCATGTGAAATTCCAACAACTTCGTCCAGGAATTGAACTCGCGTTGACGAGTCCATTTCCTACGACTCTAACCATTAGACCACGCGCCTCCATGATATCTTAAACCATATAACTCGATGACTCCATTATGGACGTTTTTTAACACAATATCTTGATGATATTGGGAAATAAATATAGCATTGACGAGTGGGTAAATATATATTCTATATGCAAACAATATTTCAATAACCTTGTGGGGATTATCTTCACATTTGCCTGGAAGAGTTATCTTCCCACTGGGTTTACGTGCCTGCTACCTGGAAGTCTGGTATATAAGCGCGAGATTCAAACGCTTCTTCCTCTTTTAGCTACATCTTCTTAACGAACACACATGGGCAAGATACTGTCTACCCCTTCTCGGTGGGACTTCTGCCCTCACCGTCACTAGGAAGTCTGTTATATATATTACACGAGCAGGATGTGACACAAGGTCAACTTCTTAAGCGGAGTTCAACAGGTTTGAATTCAGAGTTTTCCTTCTCCTAGACCGGTTACCTAACCAAGGTTAAAGAGCCCAATCTTCCCTACTATTTACCCATAGCTGGAGGGAGAGTAGAATTCATACCTTTCCCAAGGATATTAGCGCTAGTAAGTCTGTTATACGGCATGGACTATCCTTAGTCCATTATCCGTAACTACTATGTTTTATATGTACATTTAGGTATCTCTTTTATACCTAAATATTTTATTACCATTCATGAATGTGTCTTTTATATTATCTTATCGGTATTCTGTATTTTATGTATCTTGTTATATTCTTGTGCTGTTATTTATATAAAATGTTTTGTCTCACAAACGTGTCGGAGTTTGTTATGTTTCAACTAGTTATGACTTTGTTATAACCCTGAACCTTACAACATCAATTCAACAATATAAGGGTAAAACAGTAAAGCAGTAAAACATAAAATAGGCGTCAATGGTGTCGCAAACTGTAAATAAAAATAGTTACTTTAAATCATATAGTTGTGTATAATTATTTGTTATATAGGAATATAATATATCTGTAAAAATAAAGGAATATTATAGAAAAGACCTTGAAACAATAGATACATATGATTACATTTAAACATTACAAATGAATGGAATTTCAGCATTAATTAACCCATAATTATTTGATATGCTATTTGATGCGCCTCAAGCACATATATTTCCCATCAGTCTAATAGACAAGTGACTCTCAACAACAACAACAAAAAACACTAATTGAAAAGATTAATTAGTCATAGAATAAACAAAACCACATGTATATTAATGATACAAAAATTCTATCTATCCTATTATTCCAGCCGGTGGGGCTTAAAATACGATGACTGTATTACTTGTAGAGGAATACCCCCCTAAAAAACGGGTGCCCTTGTAATGACATTAAACTGCAAAAGATAGTTTTGGATATCTGGGGAATAGGAATCATACTCTCATTTCCATTACTCCCAAGTCCAATCGGACCAGGAATAGAAGCACCAATGAAGATCCCATGTATGGTTGAAAATAGATTTGACACATGGTTGTTACATAATTATTAGATTCCTAATACTTATGCACAGTAGTGTAGAAACCAAAATGGCTGTTATAAGTTCAGCCGGCGGCCTTGAAGGATTGAATGACAAGGCTTGACCTCAGTCTTGATCCTCCTTCCGGTGGATACCGTGAGAATCGGTGGAGAAGACCCTCTTCCGGTTTAGATTAGAAAGAGATTTTAGTTAGTATCGGCCAAACCACGGCGGTGGTCAGTCGTGTTATGCACGCTGCCGACTCAATCTGCGCAGGTAGTCTGGTGGGGATTTCGAAATAAAATATGATCTAAGTAAATCGAAGTCTTCTGTTATTATCTAAAAACTACCAATGACACATGGCTTCTGATAAAGAGAAATCCCCAATGGAAGACCAGACACGGAGTCCCGACGACGAAGTCCAGACGCTAGAAGAAAAACGTAAGATAGTAAAGATGAACAGAAGAAAAAATAGAAGTAAGAAAGTAAAAAGAAGAGTATACAACAATGGTTAGACAAACAATGTATCTGGTCAGAGTGGAACTGGGAGTAATTCTAATAGGTCAAATAGATATTTGAAAGTTTAGAAAAATTGTGACCGTTTTATGATAGGATTAATTCATACCGAACTTTTTAAGAAAAGAGAATATTTTAAATTCTAAATAAACAATTCTCAAAGAGCATGTGTTATGTTCCTAATCAGGAGTAACTGATTTTTAGCAAGAAATACATTTTTTTGTTAAGAATTTAAAATATTCTTTTTTCTTAAAAAATCCAGTATGAAATAATCCCATCCCAAAACGGTAGCAATTTTCATAAACTGTCTTCATATTTAACATAACATATGCTCTGAATAAGATTTTTAACAAATCGAAATATTGCAATATCAGCAGAATAAATAACTTTATTTGAACAACATCTGTGTTTTTCATATTACCTTATTCTTATATTCTGTCGGATTCATTTTGTTATTTTTAACTAATATATTTATTCATGCAGAAAATTTTTAAGTAATTACTTTCCGTTATTGATTAGTTAGCGCTAACATTCAGATCAATAATTGTCACATATTTCAGAATGTTTACAAATTACAATCCAAACTGTCGGCTGTGTCAGTCGAATACACCGACTGCACCTCTGCAGAGGGTAAAATTCCCCAATGAATCCAACTGTTGTCCTTGGATGGGGAACTGTAATGTTAAAGGATAGAATCCTGGTTAATGAGCAGTCCCTGACATGCAACACTCAACTTTAGCCTTACTTAGACTAGAAGGGCGGGCGGAGAGTCCTACGATCAATAAGCTGGTCACGTCAAGCCCAAGCACTTATATAATTGTGCTGACCCTATTTCCCTTATTACAGACATCCAACCCAGTTTATCATATATGTGCTAGAAGATGGTGATTATGGGTCTTAATGTCCTGTGTATGGCGTTAAACTGCATCTAGTGATGAGGTACCAATTCTAGAGCTCTGGAGAATGTGGAGTACCCCTTCATCTCCATTACACATTGGTCCACTCTGGCCCGGAGTGGTAGTACTTATTGGGGTCTCATCTATGGGTTAAATAGAGAAACAAAATGAGTTTTAAAAAATGTGTTTCAAAAATTAATTTAAAATGAAAGAATTTTCAGTACCCATAATGAAATGATTTCGGCATAGAATAATAAAACAATATGTTGATATGTCGTAAAATCTTACCAACCAACCGATAAACCGAAATTATGAAGACTGTATATATATATTTACCAACACCTCCGCACGAGCAGGATGTGACACACGGCCGCTTTAGTTCTTGAGTCAAAATTTGTCTGCTCGCTCAATTGATATCCCAAGTCTCTCTGCTATATGTCGTCATGATATCCGACGATCTTGCATAATCGTCTGCAGAGCAAGGTCAACTTTATCCTTGGTTGTCTTCAACAATGTCTCTGCCACGCTTGAATTCTCTGATCCAACGTGTGACTGTCGCATATGAAGGGGCACTTTTTGCTCATGTTCTCAACATATCAACATGAATTTTTGAGGCAGTCATGCCTTTAAAATACAGGTACTTAATGATTGTACGAATTTCTGTTTTCTCCAGTTTTCACTAAATCCTTGGTCTTAGCTTATTCAAAAACCTGCAAGAAAATAATAAACATGTTAGAATCTCAAAATTTGGCAGGAATACTTATAAAAGGTTGTGCTTTCAAAAAATCATAGGTTTGACTATGCATCAACGCTTCTTATACACGATGCTTAAAACTTTTCATACACCCCCTCGTATATATATATTATATATATATATATATATATATATATATATATATATATATATCATGTCGCGCAATTAGCACGGATATCTATGACAATCTCTCGCCAAACCTCCCTATCATTCAATCACCCAGGAAGGTCCTCCACGCAGTATCCAGCATATATATATATATATATATATATATATATATATAATATATATATATATATATATATACTAGTCATCCACAGACACGTGTTTGGAAGTTTACTTCTCATCAGTGCGAAACCCGACAGAATTTTCGTCCGTCAAATTCCTTACTCTCTCGGCTATTGGGAACTGTCAGCCGTGGGATGAACAATTAATTGATAAACTTACAGGATGTATGTTTTAACAATCACCAGAGAACGCCAGTCTGTAAACAGCCGAGTATTTGCTTTGACGCTAAACGGTGAAAGGTCAACTAATGTCTCACCTACAGTGCTCTACCATGAAATTTGGGAGCATATATATACTAGTCATCCATAGACACACACACACACACATACATATATATATATGTATATATATATATATATATATACTAGTCATCAAAATCCACACACACACTCATATATGCACACGCACACACACACACACACACACACACACACACATAATATTTGATCTACCACTGTTTCAATTTTTACAATCTAGGATGAAATATTGAGCACTCCGTTTAAAATTACTAATGCCACAACAACGGAAAATCTAAAGCAGCACTCGGACATTATATATATATATATATATATAATATATATATATATCCGTGACACAGGTATGTGCCATGAAGTGTACGTGGTATACCGTGGTAAATGCAACAAATGCAAACAGTTCTATATAGGTAGCACAACTCGACCGCTGCACATTAGAACAAAGTAGCACTTACACACGCAGGAATCTTCCTTCTATAAACAGATGTTGAGATGCAGAAACACCGAAAGGGATATTAAAATAAAAATTATATGCCAGAAACATTTGTGGATTAAGGAGGCCTTATTAATATCAAAATGGCACCCAACACTCAATAATAGAGCAGAACTCAATGCAGAATATATAGTACATTAAATCAACAGCGAAGCGCAAATGAACACACAACACATCATACTATATATATATATATATATATATATATATATATATATATATGATTCGTTCGGGTGTATAGCGGAACATGATATTGTTTTTGTGTAGGTGAATTCCCAAATTTTTGGCTTTGTCAAAAGTGGAATCTTCTGACATCATTAGGTCTTCAATGGAAGACTCCAAAAAGTCTTTAATATAATCCGGAAAAATGTGGTGGGACGGCTTTAGAATAGTGGGCAGGCTTCTAGGAATGACTTTTTCGAAAATGCAGTTCCTAAGAAACATGCTTCTATGCTGAAAGGAGTAAGCAGAAATTAAAAGGTTTTTGTATTTCCTTATGCTTTTTAAACCTTTTAATTTCTGCTTACTCCTTTCGGAATAGAAGAATATTTCTTAAGAACTGCATTTTCGAAAAAGTCATTCCTAGAGCCTGCCCACTATTCTAAAGCCGTCCCACCACATTTTTCCGGATTATATTAAAGACTTTTTGGAGTCTTCCATTGAAGACCTATTTGATGTCAGAAAATTCCACTTTTGACATATATTATATATATATATATATATATATATTACATCATAATATTACATCATATTTTCTTTCTTTTTTATATCATAATATTAGAGACTGCAGGCGCAAACAGACCGGCTATTCACCACGGTAATATCCAAACTCTTTCAAATTTCAAATTCAGATTCCTTTATAGCGTTCCTTTATAACGTTCACGACTGTGCCATAATATATGTATTAAAAAACACACGTAACTCCGAACCTCTGAAGATGGGATTTTATCCGAAGATTTTGGAAACAGGTAAATAAATATCAATTTCACCACCTATCGTTTTTCCATTGCATTGTCAGTAGCCTTCTAATTTGAATGCTTTAAGCAAACTATAAAACCCTTATATATATATATATATATATATATATATATATAATATTTATATATATATATATATATATATATGTATATAAATATATATATATGTATATATATATATTATATATATATATATATATATATATATATATAACCCCTACATGGGACCCTGAGAGTTACTATCACTCCGGGTCAGAGTGGTCTGGGAGTAATGGCAATGAAGAAGTTCGCCCCACTCCCCAGTAACTCCAGAATTGAAACCTCACCAGTAGATGCTGTGTAACCCAGGACAGATTAAATTCTGCAGTACTTCGGTACTTCGGCTCCGGATTTGTTTTTGGTGTTTACTCTACTACCTTCCTCAGGATCATATAAGCCACTTGGCAGTGATGGCTTTGTAACAAACCCTTCCTTGTCGTAGTTGGATTGGCGACCAGGAACTGTGAGCCGCACCTAATCGATTAGCTTTTTGTGTGTGTAGTACGTGCGCCAATCCTAATACTGTCTGTGTAGATAGTATCCACCACTTTATTTGGTGTAATAGAAACATCCATTCTTTTGAAAAACATATTCTTCTTGTTTCCGTTGGCACCAATCACTGGATAAATTGGTCCATTCCAATTTTAAAGTCTAATTCACGTATTTCTATAAAATCTGCATTGTTTTATTTTCTCACATCACCAAAGGTTAGTGCATCTTTAATCATGAAATTCAAATAGATATTTTTATGTATTCTCTAAATAAACACTTCCCCGTCTATCATGCATTACATATACAGACAGTGACAGACTTACCTGTAAGCTAAACTAATTATAGCCTAGGGCCACACAAACTTAAAAAATATATTATTTATTCTCGCATCAGTTTTATTAACATTGTTTCACACACACACACACACACACACACACACACACACACACACACATATATATATATATATATATATATATATAATATTTAATACACAATTCAACCGTTATCATCGGAAAAAAGTTTATCTTAGTTTAACTAAGGAAATACTACTATTACTACTATTATTTTTACTAGCAAATATATGCACCCTCCGGGTGCAAGTATTTAAGTTTTATTATAGTAAAATATTATATTAAATTAGAAAGACTAATGAAACTGAATAAGAATGCAGATACAAAGATCTGGAACAGAGGGGGTATGATTGAAAAATAGAACAACTTTGAAACTAACTCTTCCATCATTTTCCATTACTCCCGTCTTTCATTGGTAAATGTTCTTAATTTTGTTAAAATAGGAAGTAAAGAATAAAATTACAGATATTTCTTCTTGTTAATGGATTTCTTTTAAGATTTATCCTCAAGATTTTTGCTCATATTCAATAAGATAAAACCAAACAATTAGAAATCAATAATACTAAGCATATATTTATTAAACTCAAGTTTTTAAGATCAATATGCAAATTAGCCTTCCCATTCACACTGTAAACCGCTATTTAGTTGTATATATAAATACAATTACATGTTGTTAGTATGTAGATATAGTCAACATTCTTAATGATGTAAAGCAATTTTATGAATAATTGAGGTTTAAATAAAAATAAAATCATGGAGAATGTGATGTAAATAACAAACGGAATTGTGACTTGTATAGTAATATAATTTCGGTTACAGACAGAAAAACCCACAATCTACATTATAATAAGATTATATATACTAGCAAGAATATACGCCATCCAGGTGTAAGTAATTAAGTCTTAATATAATGACATACAGGGTGCCCACAAAGTGTATATACTCTTTAAATTAATAAATTTATGCACAGACTGTAAATTGAATTAGAAAGACTAACGAAATTAAATAAGAATGCATATATAAAGTATATTATTTTAATTATATCTTAATTGGTTTCTATATAAAATCATCTGTAAGATTGATCTAAATACTTTAGAGAAGAAAACAATAATGTTGGAGATCAACAACACTAAGTAATTATTTATTAAACCCCGTTTTGTTAAAACCCGTATGCAAATTAACCACACCCTGTATTATGTAAAACTTTATTTCTTAGTGATTTATAACACACATTGTAGGATTTTAAACGTACTAATGACATGGGCTGTTTTAAGACAAATCTTACTCAGATTTTCATAGAGATATCATTAATAAGATTTATTATTCTATGTATATTAATGATTTTGACTATAAATTAAATCCTCATTGATAGACTACGCAATACCTGAGGGTATCGTGACGTAGGTTCGCTTACAGACAGACAGACGTCGAATCTTCAATATAATAAGATGAGGGGCCGGGTTAGCTCAGTCGATAGAGCGTTCGGCTAGAGCCCACAAGGTTCCTAGTTCGATAACGGTCCCCGCCAACTCAGCGTATGAGTAGCACAGGGATTTGTGTGGTAAAGTAAGGAGCTGATGGTAGGTGTGGTGCTCCGCCTCAGATGCTAAAACAATCTCCTTGGTCCAGCGCTAGTGAAAAGGGGATAGACTCCCTCGCTGATTGGCTGATACCGACATTAGGCCGCCCCGACGACTTTTTTTTATTCTAGGATAATATGCGTACTATATTTCTAAGCAGATAGAACTCAATATGATTGATAGAAATTTTATATTTAAGCTTAGGTAACGTGGATATGGAGTCAACACCAGGTTATTGATAGTTCCTCGGCTATGCGACCTTGAATCCAAGTGGAGATTTTTTATCGGTTTGCTTAAATACCACCTGGTTTGGTCCTACACTCAGTGAGGTTTTTAGTCAAACCGGTAAATAATTTTTCCCATTTGGTCTGAAGATCGCATCAGCGAGAAACTGTCATAAAATAAGTCGACGGCATGGGCTAATGTCGGTATCAGCCAGAAGCGAGGGAGTCTACCCCCTTCTTACGAGCGCTTGACCAAGGAAATTAGTTTTGCGTCTGAGGATGAGGTGGAGCGCCACACATACCTTCAGCTACCTAATTTACCGCATAGATCACTGTGCTACTCATACGCTGAGTTGGCGTGGGCTGGTATCGAACCAGGAACCTTGCGATTCCTAAGCAAGTGCTACCGACTGGGATAAACCGGCCCTTATATATATATATATATATATATATATATATATATATATATAGTCACCCACAAATACCGTGTTTTGACGTATCACGTCCTTCAGTGTGGATAGATATTTTCAAGCTACCGACAACCGGAATGGAAACCCGCTTGATTCCTTATCAGTCAGGCTGCTAAAGGGGGGTTTTAACTGATAAATATACATATCTGTGTATATGTAAAGGCTGCCATAGAGAGCTCCATCCCTTTTATAAGAGAGCGTTGCCTTTTTAAACCTAGTTGGCGGTCGTCAGCGAAATTCTGTCCAAAGTGCTCAACCCACTAGAGAATGGGGAGCATATATAAAGTAAAGTCATCGGGGTGGCCTAAAGTCGGTATCAGCCAGTTAGCGAGGCTTTTCACTTGCGCTAGACCGAGGAGATTGTTTTTGCGCCTGAGGTGATGCGCCACACCTACCATCAGCTCCTTACTTTACCGCACTGATCCTTGTGCTACTCATACGCTGAGATGGTGAGGGCCGGTATCGAACTAGCAACCTTATGGTTTCTACCCGAACGCTCTACCGACTGAGCTAACCTGGCCCATATTGTCCTCCACAAATAGCGTGTTTTGACGTATAATGTCTCTTCGGTGAGGCTAGACATTTCCAAACTACCACCAGCCGGGATGGAAACCCGATATATATATATATATATATATATGATATAAAATAATATAATAAGGTAAATATATAAAGGTTTTACATATCTACTTATTAGGTCACAAAGGAACATTCACAACCATATTGGTTTCATGCGATGCAATCATCATTCAAATGAAACATCTTCACCTGATGATTGCATCGCATGAAACCAATATGGTTGTGAATGTTCCTTTGTCACCTAATAAGTAGATATGTAAAACCTTTATATATTTACCTTATTATATTATATAACAGCTCTATTTTATATTGAGCACTCTGCCAATAATATTGCCTTTGGTACACCATTCCATCAAAAGCTGAAAAGTGACCATCTCACACTATAATATATATATATATATATATATATATATATATATATATATATATATATATATATATATATATATATATATGTATAGGGGTGGGGCAAGTTTTGAGACAAAAGTTTAGCTTCTTATAGAAACTTTCAGATAAAATTAAATCATTTATTTTTATTTATTTGTTACCTGACTAAGTAAATTAATATCTTTAAATTCATTCGGATTTCATTATCTTAATACAATTAGTGTTGAACTAATCAAACGTCGACGACAAATAATTCCAATGTTTCCATGTTTAATGAAAAAGGCGGGTTGTCATTCATGCGGGAAGGGGGTTGTGTATTTTGTTTCTTTTCCTAAGCCGTACACAATTTGATGAGACCAAAAGAAATCTCATTAAGAAAAATAAATTTATAGACTTCCTTCATTGAGATAAAATAGATTAACATAGCACCTCGCAGAGATGTTTTGCGAAAAGGAATAAATTCGTCGCTTGAATAAATTGCCTCATTTTTTTCGTTAAAACAAAACAAACTTTTATATCCAAAACTTTACTTTTTCACAATTCATTGTTTGTATTAATCTACGTTTTACTTATGTACGAGTATATTTAGCCTCTTCTTCTTCTTCTTCTTCTTCTTCTTCTACTTCTTCTTCACTTATTTCGTTTAATGATATAGTTTGGAATCATTTATAGATCAGGCCCATTCTAGTTGGTTTGTTTTAGTTTCTTTCGTTAATGGCATATAAACCTGTATGGGTTAGTTAATGTCAAATTCATCCATTTAGAAGAATAGCAGTGGTATGATTTATCCCATATATGGGGGTATGAGGGGTCACAAAACTTTTCTAAGAGTATTACTGAACGTAATAGTGTGATTTGAGTTCAAAAGGGGCCGGTTTAGCTCAGTCGGTAGAGTGTTCGGCTAGGAATCTCAAGGTTCTTGGTTCGATACTGGCCCCCGCCAACTCGATCTGTGCGGTAAAGTAAGGAGTTGATGGTAGGTGTGGCGCTCCACCTCAGATACTCAAATAATCTCCTTGGTCTAGCACTAGTTAAAAGGGGATAGACTCCCTCGCTGTCTGGCCGATACCGACATTAGGCCGCCCCAACGACTTTACTTTACTTTTACTTTTATCTATATGTATATCAGTTTATTCATCTATCTATCTATCTATTAATATTCATCAGCTGGTCTTTCAGATTTGATTTGATTTGATTTGGTTTCTTTGTTTAATGGCTGATACCGACTTTAGGCCACCCCGACTACTTTGATGTACTTTTTGCGAATTCTGTTTTTTCACGATAACAATGAATATACTCTTTATACACAGCAGAAATACTATGGGTAAATATGAGGGAAGACTATGCTCTTTAAACCCTAGAAAGAGCTGTTTGCATTTCACATAGCGCTAATAACCTTGGAAAGCCAACCTTTTCGCCACGGTTAGGATATGATACAAGGTCGCAATTGTGGGGCACCCTGAGAGGACTGTATTCGCTATTCAGTAGTAATCGGTCTGCGAGACTAGCTTGGGAACTATTACCCCACGATGGGACACCCTGCCTTTGGTAGAGGGTTTCTCTCTTAACTATGGGAGGGTAGACTATGCTCTTTAACCTTGGTGTGGCAACCATTCCAGCAGAGAGAAAACTCTGAATACGAATGCCGTGTATAAGTTCTATTATTTTGGTGTACAATAGGGTCGGAACAATCATATAGGTACTAGGGCTTGACAAGACCAGCTGAGGGGGTAGCTCTGATCGTCCATCTAGCATAAGTAAAGTAATGTAGAAGTCTTGTAGAAGACAAGTAAAGTCTTGTAGAAGAACAATAGTGGTACTATTTAACACATCACTTAGAGAGGAGGTTCATAAGTTTCCCAAGGGTCTATGTTCGAAAGTGAGCGTAATTGTATGACTGGGGTTTGAACTCACTTAATCTGTCACAGTTAATCACGTTAGCCGTTAGCCTATGCGCACTCCTCTTCCTATCTATCTATCTATCTATCTATCTATCTGTCTGTCTGTCTGTCTTGGTTTCTTCACAATCTAACTATCTATCTATCTATCTATCTATCTATGAATATGTCAATCTGTCTGTGTGTCTTGTTTGGTTAGCCTCTAATCCACGGGATCTCACCCCTTAATGATCTGTGTGTCTTTAGATGGTACATTTATATGTCATGAAAACGTTCTTTATTCGTTTCATCTTACGTTAACGATATAATTTGAAATATCAATTGACAAACATAAATAAACCGCATGATTGATTGCCACAACACAAACAATTCCGATTTTGTCATCACCATTCTTTATATATCATCATCAGCAGCAGGAGGAGCAGCAGCAGCAGCAGCAGCAGCATCTTCTTCTTCTTCTTCTTCTTCTTCTTATTATTATTATTATTATTATTATTATTATTATTATTACTAGCAAATATATGCACCCTCCGGGTGCAAGTATCTAAGTTTTAATGTAATAAAGTATTGTATTAAATTAGAAAGGTTAATAAAACTAAATAAGAATGCAGATAAAATGATTTGAAACAGAGGGGGGTACAACTGAAACTTACTCTTCCATCACTCCCATCTTTCATTGTTATTTTTTCTAATTTAAGTATTTAGTTAAAAGAGGAAGTGAAGAATAAAATGACAGATATCTTTTCTTGTTAATCGATTTCATTTAAGATTCATTGAAGAGATGTTTGCTTATATTCATTAAAATAAAACCAAACAGTTAAAAATCAATAAAACTAAGCACATATTTAATAAAATCACATTTTTAATATCAATATGCAAATTAGCCTTCCCATTCACACAATAAACCGCTATTTTGTTGTATATATAAATATAATTGCATGTTGCTAATATGTAGATATGGTTAACAGTATTAATAATGTACAACAATTTTATTAATAATCGAGATTTAAATAAAATTAATATCGTGGAGAATGTGATGTCAATAACTAAGGAAATTGTGACTTGAGTAGTAATATAGTTTCGGTTACAGACAGAAAAACACACAATCTCCATTATAATAAGATTTACTCCTTTTTAGTTTTCACATCAGTGTTAGCTGATGGTCATTCACTGGAGTCTGAGTCTCATCAGGTCTGCAGGACTCTTCTGAGTATTCTGGCAGATTGCAGTAGTGCAGTATTCTGAATGGTTTCAATTCTTCCTCTGATTTTCAAACTTTCCAAACCCTTTTACAATCCTTTTGGGACCGTTCCAAGTGCACCAACTACAATTGGTATAACTTTCACTTTCATATTCCATAACTTTTTAAGTTCTCTTGCAAGGTCCAGATATTTGTCCACTTTTTATTGTCCTTTAGCTTTACCCTGTGATTTGCTGGAACTGCAAAATCCATAAGTTGACAAGTTCTTTTTGTTTATCAACACTGGGTCTGGTCTTCTTGCTGGGATAAGGTGACCCGTTTTTATTTCAAAGTCCCAGAGAATTTTATGTTTCGTTCTCAAGAACAGATTCTGGTTTATGCATATACCATTTTGTTGTATGGTCAAAATTTAATTCTTTGCATAATTCCCAGTGGGAAGTTATACTTCTTTATTCATCTATTTATTCGTTCGTCTTTATATTATTTATCATTTCTTCCTATATATTTCATTTGTCATTCATCTCTTCAGTTTTTAGATTATTTCCCTTATTGTTATTCTTCTTTTTTCTTCCTCCTCTTCCTCTTTCTCTTCCTCTTCTTCTTCTCCTTCTTTTATTATTATTATTATTATTATTATTATTATTATTATTATTATTATTATTATTATTCATTCTTTTTTCCTTACATATATTCCCTTTTTCATTCATCTCTTTTATTTCTAAATCGATTCTCTAATTGTTATTGTTGTTGTTGTTGTTCTTCTTCTTTTTCTTCTTCCTCCTCCTCCTCCTCTCATTCTTCTTCTTCTTCTTCTTTTTCCTAATTTCTTCCTTAATATTTTCCTCTATTTTTGCATTATTTCTATTCATGTTTATGCTTAATTCTTCCTTATATCATTTTCCTCTTTATATACTCCCCTTTCTTTTTATTATATTTTTTCTTTCAATTTATACTTCATCTCGATTGATCCTCTTTCGCCATCTTTTTCTCATCTTTTATCATCCCCATTCACCTCCTTTTCATCTCTTGCCTCTTGCTATCTTCATTTGCAGTACCCTTCCTATTATTCTTTATCGATGCATCCCTTCGGTGATTTCTTCAGTTGGCCGTGTGATGGGCGATAGCCGGGGAATATATATATATATATATATATATATATATATATATATATATGTATATATATATATGTATATATATGATGTATGTAGATATATAATGGTGAGCTCTTTATCTATACCTTTTAAAATAGCATTGGAATGAAACGAATAAAAAGAGAAATGACTGCACCATAAAATTACTCCCTTTTCTACCTCAGCAACGATCCTATCGTAAAAGTGAGTAGACACGTTTATGATTCGATACGAAACCACCCACATCTGCAAACGCCCACAAGCCTCGTTCCCGCGAACGTGACTCTTGCTTTTCCTCGATGTAACATCCAATCTCTCTCTCTCTCTCTCTCTCTCTCTCTCTCTCTCTCTCTCTCTTCTCTCTCTTCTCCATACAATATATATATGTGTGCGTGTGTATATATTTGTAGTGTGTATATATTTATTGTGCGTGAATATGTGTGTATATATATATACGTGTGTGAGTATGTGTGTGTATATATATATATGTATGTGTGTATGAGTATGTGCGTGTGTATAATATATATGCATGTGTGTGTGAGTATGTATGTGTATATTGTATGTGAGTATAAGTAGTGTATATATATATATGTATGTGTGTATATATATATGTATGTGAGTATAAGTATGTGTATATATATATAAGTATGTATATATTATATATTATATATATATTTATATATATATATGTGTGTGTGTGTGTGTGTGTGTGGGTGCGTATGTCGTGTATATATATAGTGCTGGTGTTAATAGTATGTGTGTGCGTGCTTGTGAGTGCGTGATATATATATAATATTATATATATGTGCACACTGAAATCAC
>CM042141.1:32040083-32042817 GCA_023376005.1 Doryteuthis pealeii | reverse complement strand
TATACACCAACCTAGAATCACGAGCTTTCGGGTTAGATGCCGGTCCCCACCGCTCAGCGGATAAGTAGCACTGATCGGCGCGGTAAATGTAGAGTTGACGTAGGTGCGGCGCTCCACTCAGAATAAAAGCAATTTCACTGGTCTAGCGCTATCAAAAAGGGATATACTCCCTCGTTGTCTGGTGATACCGACAATAGGCCACCCTGCCAGCTTTAATTGTATGACCGATCACCATTTGTCTCTTTTGTCTAATGTGGAGAAGAATTTTCAAGCTGCATAAAAACAGTTGTGCTACGCAAAATGCGCACATGTTTACATAGTTTTGAGCAGTCATAACATATGAACGTACCTGTAGTTAGAATTGAATTAGGGTTCATTAACTTAAAATCATGGGGTCTATGGAAAGTTACTTGACAGTTAAGAATTTGACCTCTTGAAGATGCGTGAGAATAAGTTTAGTTAGCCGATTCGACACGGTTTTCAAAGAGTGTAGGCGTTGTTGTCAGCTCCCGGGGCACATCTCTCTCGTGGCGGAATCATGGGCTAAGAAAATAACGCTTTATTACCGAAAATCTACCCAGTCGAAAGCCCTGAAGGAAGACCAAGCAGTAAGCGGCCATACAAGTTAGATTACCTAAACGTAGAATTAGTACCAGATGGTAAAAGTAAGAACTATCACGTCTGTCTGTCTGTCTGTCTGTCTGTGTGTGTGTCACACTCTCTCTCGATTATATACTCGATGTATTATGTTGGTATATATGATTATATAAAACACATAAACAAACGCATTACGAATTCGGTAAGCATCTTTGTCTTAATCAGCATCTTCCTAGAATCTTTTGGTTTATCCCTTTCTGTCTGAGCCAAGACTTAGAAAATATATCAAACATTAAGCATAAAAAAACAGCGGAATAAATATTCAGCAAAATAAATATTACTGCGTCCTTTTCCTTTTAAGAGTGATATCTAAAGAGAACATCGGTACTATCAAGTAACAACGGACGCAGCGTAATTTTCAAAACAAAGGGCTTCTTTTATACATTTTTCGTAAAAAATTCTGTAGCACTTCTATGTATCTATGGGCCGGGTTAGTTCAGTCGGTAGAGCGTTCGGCTAGAAACCGGTCCTCGCCAGCTCAGCGTATGATTAGCACATAGATATGTGCGATAAAGTAAGGAGCTGATGTTAGGTTGGCGTTCCACCTCAGGCAAAAAAAACAAGTGGTCTAGAGCTAGTGAAAGAGGATAGACTTCCCTCGCTGCATGGCTCATACCGACATTAGGCCGCCCCGACGACTTTACTTTATTTTTACTAATATGTATTATTAGTACTCGGGTACCTTAATTATACGACCCTTATCATCTTGCAACGCGCTCTGGTTAAAAATGAACTGTCCACGTCGTCCAAAATGAATAAGAAAGTGTAATCCTGATTATTCTGTGTAGCTGATGCGCCGCATTCTTATTTCTTATAGTGTCGTCACCTGAGTGATAATAAGGACCATTCCGTTTTTATTGTAAAAATAAGGGAAGAAAAGGACATGCTACATAGAAAAAATATGATATGAAAGAAAGAACGCAGGGAAAGAAGAGTGAGGAGGTGAGCGCCGGAACCAATAACGCGCATGTTTTTCAATTGAAACATAATGAAAAGAAAGACAGAAAAAGTGTGTGTGAGAGAGAGAGAGAGAGAGTGAGATAGATAGAGAGAGAGAGGGGAAGAGAGGAGAGAGAGAGCAGACTAAGAGAACGATAAAGATTATTAGACTTTTTATCTATTGACTAATTGCAATTGCTCTTAAGTAAATGTAATCGAACGTAATAATTAGATTATCTACTGTGTATATCACAATTCCTGCTAGTTTTATACTAATTGCCTATTTGCAGTCATTTATTACTCTTACTTAGTTTGACACAAGGCCAGAAAATTAGGCATCCAGTGATAATCGAATTCACAAACAATGGTGTGATAATCTAGCTCCTAACAATTACCAAACGTACGGTCTCCATGTTTATTATCATTTGTAATTACATCTCATGCATTATTTCAAGATCAGGCTTATTAAACGATTTTTTTAATATAATTTACATATTCTCAATTTTTTATATATTTTTACGCTATTTTATTAATAACATATTTGTAATTAGTTGTGATTCTTTTATGTGTATAAGGTTCTTTCAATTGAGAACAATATATAAAAGAATCCCGCCTTACAATTAAATTTTATAGGTCATTTTAAAAAAAATATTCAATAGAACATCAAAGGCAAATTGTTTGAATCGATAGCGAATAGAAAACTATGAAGAAAGGATAAAAAACACTCTTCAATGCTGTGAGGAGGATTTAGAATTTAACGAAACCACTATGAATAAATAAAAAGATGAAAGAATTTTTTTTTTCCCTTAGTTAGAAAAATGATAAAACATCTCATTGAAAAATTTCGTCGTGATTTTTAGGATTGTCAGATTATCCAGTAAATACGATTAACAAATACTGAAGAATTCGATGGAGCTAAGTAAATACATCAAAGAGGTTCGTTATGATTGGTGCATTCAAAACACGATTATTATAAAGGAGACAATGAAAGAAAGAATTGTACAATTTCAATGAGATATGAAGAGATCAGATGTAATGGATTCTCAAAGAAACATTATTTTCTGATGTTTCAAACTAAAGAACCTACATTTTTTTATTCATAAAACATCAAAGGAAAAATACGAATTTAGAACAATAA
>CM042141.1:32015083-32037583 GCA_023376005.1 Doryteuthis pealeii | reverse complement strand
ATATAAAGACAATATAAGATGTAATTACAAATACATTAACTGAACACTCAACAAATATCAAATTTTCTATATCGGCAAGTTGACGAAACTAGACCCTTTTAGATTCAGTTTATGAACAAATCTGAACAATTTTTAAAAAGTTGAATGTACATTTTTTATAAGTTGAAATTTAATTTTAATAAATGAATTTAGATTTGATTGGTTGGTTGTTTGGACAAAAACATCTTCAGATAAAATAACCCAAGCGTTGACATGCCGTAAAATCCAATCAACCAATATGATGGAAAAATTATTTTCTCATTTGTTGTACCAATATTTTTTTAATATTTTTTTTTATTCATCTATTTGTTTTTTTGTTGTTTTTTTCAAAATCTGTAAATACAGAAATTATGTATATTCTCTTCTCTTTTCTAGCAAATGATTAAGTATCAACCAATCAGTCCAAGTGATGTAGAACTGAACAGAGTAAAATACAGAGGAACTGAGGTAAGTAAAACTATGAGGATCATTCAGTACAAAATGGTAAAAATCAGATACCGTGGTATCTTGGCTGACAAGTGCCCCAACTTAAGAATTTTCTGAGTTATGGGCTTCCACTTTATCATTTTTTTTTTAAACTTTATTTTGAGAGCAAATATTTGAGGTAGGAATGAGCTTCAGATACGCTTATGGTAATAAGTTCATTAAAATCATTTTACAAAATGTCAACACTTATTATTTTATGCTGAATACGTTTTCTTTTATTCATTCCTGATGATATTACTTTATTTTCTCATTTTTTTTTTCTATTTAACCCATAGATGGGACCCTAACTGATATTACCACTCCGGGTCAAAGTGAACCTGGGAGTAATGGCGATGAAGAGGTACTACATTCCCCAGAGCTCCAGAATTGAGACCAATAGATACAGTTTAACCTCACCTTCCGAGCACATATGATAAAAAGGATTGGGGTGTTGCCATAAGGATAACAGAGTTGGAACAATCATATAGGTGCTAGGGAAAATTAATTTAAAATAAAACTCGGTAAAAACTCCTAGAGTGAACAAAATAATATACATACGTCGTACTTACGTAACATTTATCGTCATAGGGAATTGAATCGGTGATCTTCGTTCAAAACATGCGCTTCGGAAAAGCATGAATTCATCTCTTGCTCCTCCACTTATGGATTAATAGTAATGTTATATACTGTATACATCCTTATAGACATCAGATATATAAGAGAGAGAGAGAGAGAGAGAGAGAGGAGAGAGAGAGAGAGAGAGAGAGAGTTCATCTTGGGTGATAGAGATATACAGGGGGAAAGAGAGAGAGGGTTGATTAGAGAGGTGATGGTCTTACTTGTTGCTAGTTACTTCTTTCTTCATCTATCTGATCTGGACGCCATCTTGTCTAGTCGACTTCTATCTAGGGTTTGATTTCTTTCTTGTTTCTTCTATCTTCCTGACTGAACTGGGCATTGCTTGTTTTTAATAAATCAATTAACAAGACATTGTTTTTCTTGATCAAGTTTATTAGCCCCATATTTATTGATTCCACCGCGGGGATGAGATTGGACTCCGGGAGAGCCGGTGATCACGTCCACCCTCTTTCAAAGCTAGGTCGAATCTAACTAACTCTGACTAAAAACTAGCACGTTTCTGATATAGCACGTAAGACCGGGCGCCTCTGAGTGTCAAGGGTTACCAACAGTCCCAGGTAGTTTTCCGTGGGGACTCCTTTATTCTAAATCTACATACTCTAATTCAAATTCTTAGCTACAAGTCTGTTCACAATTCATGACCTCTCATGAATTGTAACAGTAAGGCAGTTTTGGTTCTTTGGCCACGGGGTGAAGGAAAACTCTAAAATCAAACAAGCTTTAATACGCTTCATAATTAATATTGTGTTACATAATAGCTGTGGCGGAGGAGCTGGGTAAATGTATAGTAATTAGCAGATGAAGAAATATATACCAGAATAACAATAGAATTTAACCAATGGCCCAGTGATAGACAGATCTTGTCCAAGTTAAGATGGAAGCAATACAAGATAGTGAAGGAAAACTCTAAGATCAAACAAGCTGTAATACGCTTCATAATTAACATTGTGTTACATAAAGGCCGTGGCAAAGGAGCTGGGTAGATGTATAGTTGCTTATTGAAATCAGTCACAGACGACGATGGTCTCAAATCCTGTCGGCCGACTTGTAGTAAAACTATTCCTGAGATATTTTAAGTGAAAATAGGTTGCACAGACTTCAGATGGAGAAACATATACCAGAATAACAGAAGAATTAAACCAATGGCCCAGATATAGACAGATCTTGTCCAAGTTAAGATGGAAGCAATACAAGATAGTTAAAAAGAAATTCATACAGGTACACCTGTGTGCAACCAGGGGTCTGCAGGTGTATGCTACTATACAGCACTGTTCATAAGATGCGATGCAAGATGTGTATAGATCAAAGGAAAATGAAAAATATTTTGACATGATCAAAAGGCATAGTGAGTGACATGTCATGAATCACATGACCAACTAAGGATACAACAGCAGGTAGTGATGTGGATTTGATCTAAGAACTCACATACACAAATACAAGTGTTGAAAAACTTTTTTTTTCAAAGACAAATATATTGCAGTATGGGTGTCTGGAAATTCGTCAATAGCAGGGGAAAAGTCTGAAATGACTGGACTGTCGAACTGCTGCAGGGTGCTGTTTCAGGTACTATTGTGTCACTTCACGCGAGGCGAGCCTCCGGGAAGCCCCAACATTTGCACCCTAGTGCCAGTTTGCATTGGAGATCTATGTAACTAGTAAGGACCCCAATCCTACTACTATCGGTATGGATGCCCGTTGACTACCCTGGAGCCCATCTACCCTTTGACAGCTCTTGTTTTTAGTGAGACTGGATGTCTACATATCTAACTCACCAGACAAGCGGAGGCGTGCCTGATTGGTTAAATACATACAGTCTCAGCCTGAATAGAAATCGAAATAGGAAGAATAGAGACCCGAGATGTTGTTTGCTGACGATTGGTTTATAATAGAATATCATTGTATCATAGAATAAGCCAATAACGGCTGAATGTTAGTATTATCTGCGTTATTTGGACTATTGTCCCTATCTTCATTGTTATTTGTACAACGTTTCGGCCGATATGCCCCCCGGCCTTCTTCAGGTATTTCTTTTCGGACTCGGGAAACTTCTCGGACTCGGGAACCTTCTCGGACTCGGGAATCTTGTACAAATAACAATGAAGATGGGGACAATAGTCCGAATAACGCAGATAATACTAATCTTCTAGCCTCATCAGAGAAACGGCTGAATCCTTTTAAACTAACCAATCAAATAATTGCTAGGAAATTATTTGTATTTAATAGGAATACTTCAAACCATAACTGTATGCAAATATTTTGTATCAGATAGGAATACTTGAAATTATATAACTCTGTGAAAACTATTTGTATTAAAGAGGAATACTTTAAACTGCAGTTGTGTGAAAATTATCAGTATTAGATAGGAATATTTTAAATCACAACTGGTTGAAAATTATTAGTAATAGATAATTTACTTCCAGCTATCCAAGCTTTCTTTTACTCAATATTTCAATTTCTTTCTTTCCCTTCATTCGTCTCTTTATACACCATCATCATTCTTCCTCTTCTCTTTTGGCCTTTTTCCTCCTTTCACATTTTGTTTCTTCATCATTTCCTCCCAAAGATGTATGTGCTATGTTAATCTTTTAGTGTGATACAAGGCTGTAAGCCTTTGTAAGTCCTGATGGGTCGAATGGCAGTGCTCACTAGGATGACTAACTTGATTAATTCCCTGACTCCCCTTAGAGTAGGTATTTACCCAACTCATTCACTACAGAAAGGATATGACACAATTTCGCAAGTACGGGGCACCCAGCAAGGATTGAACTTGCTATTGCAATGGATCCGCGAGACAATCTGGCTAACCATTACACCACGATTGAATGTACTAAGTATGTTCCCAATCCGTTCGCCATGAGTAGGATGGGACACAAGGTCACAAGTATGGGGCATCCAGCAAGGATCGAAATCGATATTCCGTAGTAATGGATCTGCGAGCCAACTTACTAACCATTACACCAGGATGGGACGTTTTCTTTATCCAACTCGTTCACCCCGGATAGACTATGGCACATGGTCGTAAAAGTTGAGGCATCAGGCGAGGATCGAACTCGCTATTCTGTAGTAATAAATCCGCGAGACAAGCTGACCAACCATTACACCAAGGTATGCGCCTAATCCGTTCCTCGCGGAAGGATGTGACACAGGTCACTAGGTTGGAGCATCTAGCGATGATCGAACTTGCAATTCAATAGTAATGGATCAGCGTGACTAACTTGCTAACCATTATACCACAATGAGGAGCCTTTATCTCTACTTATAATCTTTTATTTAAATTAGTTAAATAGATCACTAATTAGTACTGAGCCTATCTAGTATTTAAGCGGAGTTTAACAGGTTTGAATTCAGAATTCTCCTAGACTGGTTGCCTAACTGTTGTAGGTGACTCACCTATGACACGAACATGGACATACCCAAAGGGTATATATTTAACAGAGTAAAGCTACTCAAACCAGTAGTCCCAGCTACTCGTCCTTCGGAACGGATGGGATGCTAAATTAATAGCGTCCATCCCAGATACCTGCCTCATTGTACTTAAAGAGTCGGGGCTGGGATCGACGCAATTTTTCTCCTACCACCCCATGAGTCTTGGCTTGTGGGTGGTGCCCACATAAAACGGCCTTGTGCCATATCGTGTGAAAGTGGGACACATGTAAATAGGAGTAGTCCCAGCTACTCGTCCTTCGGGACGACGGGATGCTAAATTAATAGCGTCCATCCCAGATACCTGCCTCATTGTACTTAAAGAGTCGGGGCTGGGATCGACGCAATTTTTCTCCTACCACCCCATGAGTCTCGGCTTGTGGGTGGTGCCCACATAAAACGGCCTTGTGCCATATCGTGTGAAAGTGGGACACATGTAAATAGGAGTAGTTCCAGATACAATTCTTCGTGTAAGTTGAAACAAGGAAACCCTTCCATTGTACGTTGATATATATTGCTGAATACAATCTGTTCCCTACATTTTATACCCGTGTTGAGTTATTATTTATTGACCCTTAAACTGGTCATAACACTAACTAAGGCTAAAAGCCTAGTCTACCCTACTATTTTACCTATAGATGGAGGGAGAGTAGTTGGATTCATACCTTTCCCACGGATATTAGTGCTATGTGAAATTCAAACAGCCTCATGCAGAATTTGAACTCGGGTCGACGTGTCCATTTCCTACGACTATAATCATTAACACCACGCGCATCCAACTGATCATTATAATATGACCAACCTCGATACGTGCAGAAATATTTTCCAGATTTTTTTACGATTCATATCACGTTATATTAGGAAGACTTATTAAATTCATCTAAAATCTATTTTAAATATCTCTCCCTATTTTTTTTCAATTTGTCCATGTCAATAATGATTAACATCCCGTGGAATATGCTGACCTAATTCTTTTGACTCGAATGTACAGGTGACCTGAATTTTAATATGTTATATTTCAATTCTTCTAAATAAAATATGACACCTGGTATTGATCAATAAACTTCACCTTATTTATTTGTCTGTTTTTTTTTTATGTCAATAATTTTGATGTTTTCGACTGTTGTCCTCATCTCTATTATAGTATATATATTTACCAACCCCTCCGCACGAGCAGGATGCGACACAAGGTCAATTTCTTAAGCGGAGTTCAATAGGTTTGAATTCAGAGTTTTCCTTCTCCTAGATCAGTTGCCTAACCAAGGTTAAAGTGTCCATTCTGCCCTACTATTTACCCATAGCTGGAAGGAGAGTAGGATTCATATCTTTCCCAAGGGTATTAGCGCTAAGTGAAATTCAATTGCCACGTCCAGGATTTGAACTCGGGGCGACGTGTCCATCTCTATTATGGTATAAACACAACATTCAGGCCGCTGTTTCCTCAGGCCTTGTTCAGATGTTCCATTTTTACCTTAGACTAAATTCATAATCAGACGATAACCCTGAATTCAAACGGGGTTTCGGAACTTTAACACAGGGTTGTCGGATGATGACTGTAGACTACGGTAAACAGGAAACATCTAAACAAGGCCCGAGGATACAGCGGCCTGAAAGCGGTTATTCAACTTATTTGTTTAAATGTTTTAGATAAGGCTTGATAATTTGTATTGTTTGAAGTTGAGGAAGCCTTTAACTTACTATAATAAACTATTCGCTTACAAATCATATGTATAAACAGAACATTATATCAAATATCCTAGAATGGTTGATATATCATTAAATACCTACCCTCCAACCAACCAACCAACCAACCCAACAATAAAAAACCTACCTACCTATCTCTGTATCTATCTATCTATCTCACGCTGTTCATATCTATGTATTTATCTCAACCAGTTTACATCTATCTCTCTCTCTCTCTCTCTCTCTCTCTCTCTCTCTCTCTCTCTCTCTCTCTATATATATATATATATATATATATATATATATATATGCATATCATGGTGTAGATATGAATTTATGTCAGCATTTTTTTGCCTCTTCAGTCTGATCTTTTACTAATTATAGACCGTTTGTAAGTTCTTAGTAAAAATCAGACTGAAGAGGCAAAGAGATGCCGGAATAAATTTATATCTACACCAAGGAATCCATTTATTAATTTATCTATGATACGCCGTATATATATAAAAAATATATACGCTAATCTTTATATTAACGTTTGTGTTCTCAATTTTGCTTGAACCCTATCAAGGAAACACTTGATATCATCAACCTATATACATACAAGGTGTGTCAAAAAATTATCTAGATTTTTTTAACTTTTTGACACACCTTGTATTCTAAAAAAATTACATTCCATTCATTACTTTCTTTCAGAATTCAAAGTGTGTCAAAAATATAGCAAGGTTAAAGTTGTATTTTCCAAGATAGAAATAAAGAATGAATAGAAGGCTCTTTTTTTAGAATACAAGGTGTGTCAGAAAGTACAAAAATCTCGATACTTTTTTTTACACCTTGTGTATATGAGAGTACGTATGGAAATAAATCCGACAATATGAAAGAATTTGAAAAACGAAGTGTTAAAAAATAAGATGAATTTATTTATCGACGCTTAAACGTTTCGGTTTATTTAAACCTTCACCAGTATTGATTATGAGATGAAGAAATGTTTTGTAAATGACAAGAGTTACTTTTCTAACTCCTGTCATTTCCAAAACATCCATCAATTTCTTCATCCCATAATCAATCCTGATGAAGGTTTAACCGAAACGTTTAAGCGTCGATAAATAAATTCATCTTATTTTTTTAACACTTCGTTTTTCAAATTTCTTCATATATATTATATATATATATATATATATATATATATATATATATATATATATGAAAAAACAAAGTATGTTTACAAATGCATGGACTCATCAGGAGAGAATGTGCAAACCGTTTCGGGGCCTGATGAGCCCATGCATTTTTAAACATCCTATGTTATTTCAATATATCATATTCACACTGTCGGATTAAGTTCCATTTTATTTCACACACACACACACACACACACATATATATATATATATATATATATATATATATATATATATATATATTATTATAATGGAGATTGTGTGTTTTTCTGTCTGTAACCGAAACTATGTTACTACTCAAGCCACAATTCCCTTAGTTATTTACATCACATTCTCCATGATTTTATTTTTATTTAAACCTCAATTATTAATAAAATTGTTTTACATTACTTACACTGTTGGTCATATCTACATACTAATAACATGCAATTGTATTTATATATTCAACAAAATAGAGTTTTACAGTATGAATGGGAAGGCTAATTTGCATATTGATCTTAAAAAATTGATTTTAATAAATATATGCTTAGTATTATTGATTTCTAATTGTTTGGTTTAATCTTATTGAATATGAGCAAAAATCTCTTCAATAAATCTTAAAAGAAATCCCTTAACAAGAAGAAATAACTGTAATATTATTCTTTACTTCCTATTTTAACTAAACATTTTAATTAGGAAAATTTACCAATGAAAGACGGGAGTAACGGAAAATGATGGAAGAGTTAGTTTAAAAGTTGTTCTATTTTTCAATCATACCCCCTCTGTTCAAAATCTTTTTATCTGCATTCTTATTCAGTTTCATTAGCCTTTTTAATTTAATATCATATTTTATTATAAAATTTAACTAGAATACTTGCACCCGGAGGGTGCATATATTTGCTAGTATATATAACACTGTTTCTCCATATATCAAGATTTATCTACCATTTTCTTATCTATTCTTTCTATCACCTTCTATACTCATCAACATTCATCCAACTTAATCTAACCCTCTAAGCAACTGATACATACTCAACAAGAATATTTGATGCGCCTCAAGCAAGTCTATTTCCCATCAGTCTAATAGACAAGTGACTCTCAACAACAACAAAATAAAAACACTAATTGAAAAGATTAATTAGTCATAGAATGCAAAAGATGTTCCAATAAGTTGAGTCGATATTTTTAATCAATCAACGACGACACTACTTAACAGCTTTCAGATGAAAAAAATTGACAGACAGGTCCTGGCCTTTTCATTTGGCTTTAATAAAGAATTCGTGTGAGTTTCAACACCGTCATTGGAAGAAAAGAACATTAGAATATTTCTTCCTCATATAGGCAAACATATTTAAATTACTAAAATAGAGCCAACTTTTCTTTGACTTGGTTTAGTTTTGCGCGGTTTTACTATGTAACACTTCCATTGTAGTCGTCTGGGTGCTACTGTATGGCTGCACTACCTGGACGAAACGCTGGGAGAAAAGGTTAAATCGAAACTGTCATAACGCCTAAATTCATTCTGCCCCCCAAAAAAAAAGAAACTCATTAAATTTGTTAAACCACTGTCGAGGGGTAGGAAATCCACAAAGTATGATGTCCTGGCTATGAAACTAAACTTCATCCGATAGTGAGACTCGTGTCCTGAAATTCTATGGACTCACCCTTTCATGGCTATTAGATCCAGGCCTAATCTGACCCGAAGTGTGAGTAACTTTTATGGTCCCATATATGAATCAACTATTCCTATTTAATTCTACTAATTTTCAAACAAATACTTATTAAATAGAATCATCAATGTTGGATTGGAATAATTGAAACCTTTTAACTGTATGCAAATTATTTATATGAAAAGTATTAACTTGGAGCTACAATTGTTTATAAAGGATTATAATTATCTTAAACCATGTATATATTTACCAACCCCTCCGCACGAGCAGGATGTAACACAAGGTCAATTTCTTAAGCGGAGTTTAACAGGTTTGAATTCAGAGTTTTCCTTCTCCTAGACTGGTTACCTAGCCAGGGTTAAAGAGTCCAGTCTACTCTGCTATTTACCCATAGCTGGAGGGAGAATTGGATTCATACCTTTCCCAAGGGTATTAGCGCCATGTGAAATTCCAACAACTTCGTCCAGGAATTGAACTCGCGTTGACGAGTCCATTTCCTACGACTCTAACCATTAGACCACGCGCCTCCATGATATCTTAAACCATATAACTCGATGACTCCATTGTGGACGTTTTTTTAACACAATATCTTGATGATATTGGGAGATAAATATAGCATTGACGAATGGGTAAATATATATTTTATATTCAAACAATATTTCAATAACCTTGTGGGGATTATCTTCACATTTGCCTGGAAGAGTTATCTTCCCACTGGGTTTACGTGCCGGCCACCAGGAAGTCTGGTATATAAGCGCGAGATTCAAACGCTTCTTACTCTTTTAGTTACATCTTCTTAACGAACTCACATAGGCTAGATACTGTCTACCCCTTCTCGGTGGGACTTCTGCCCTCACCGTCACTAGTAAGTCTGTTATACGGCATGGACTATCCTTAGTCCATTATCCGTAACTCCTATGTTTTATATGTACATTTAGGTATCTCTTTTATACCTAAATATTGTATTACCATTCATGAATGTGTCCTTTTATATTATCTTATCTGTATTCTGTATTTTATGTATCTTGTTATATTCTTGTGCTGTTATTTATATAAAATGTTTTGTCTCACAAACGTGTCGGAGTTTGTTATGTTTCAACGAGTTATGACTTTGTTATAATCCTGAACCTTACAACATCAATTCAACAATATAAGGGTAAAACAATAAAGCAGTAAAGCAGTAAACCGGCGTCAATGGTGTCGTGAACTGTAAATAGAAATAGTTACTTTAAATCATATAGTTGTGTATAATTATTTGTTATATAGGAATACAATATATCTGTAAAAATAAAGGAATATTATAGAAAAGGCCTTGAAACAATAGATACATATGATTACAATTAAACGTTACAAATGAATGGAATTTCAGCATTAATTAACCCATAATTATTTGATATGCTATTAGATGCGCCTCAAGCACATCTATTTCCCATCAGTCTAATAGACAAGTGACTCTCAACCAAAAAAAAAACACTAATTGAAAAGATTAATTAGTCATAGAATAAACAAAATCACATGTATATTAATGATACAAAAGCTCTACCTATCCTATTATTCCAGCCGGTGGGGCTTAAAATACGATGACTGTATTACGTGTAGAGGAATGCCCCCCCCCTAAAAAACGGGTGCCCTTGTTATGACATTAAACTGCAAAAGATTGTTTTGGATATCTGGGGAATAGGAAGCATACTCTCATTTCCATTACTCCCAAGTCCAATCGTACCAGGAATAGAAGCACCAATGAAGATCCCATGTATGGTTGAAAATAGATTTGACACATGGTTGTTACATAATTATTAGATTCCTAATACTTATGTACAGTTGTGTAGAAACCAAAATGGCTGTTATAAGTTCAGCCGGCAGCCTTAAAGGATTGAATGACAAGGCCTGACCTCAGTCTTGATCCTCCTTCCGGTGGATACCGTGAGAATCGGTGGAGAAGACCCTCTTCCGGTTTAGATTAGAAAGAGATTTTAGTTAGTATCGGCCAAACCACGACGGTGGTCAGTCGTGTTATGCACGCTGTCGACTCAATCTGCGCAGGTAGTCTGGTGGGGATTTCGAAATAAAATATGGTCTACGTAAATCGAAGTCTTGTGTTATTATCTAAAAACTATAAAAGACACAGGGCTTCTGATAAAGAGAAATCCCCAATGGAAGACAAGACACGAAGTCCCCAAGACGAAGTCCAGACGCTAGAAGAAGAACGTAAGATACTAAAGATGAACAGAAGAAAAATAGAAGTAAAAAAGTAAAAAGAAGAGTATACAACAATGGTTAGACAAACAATGTATCTGGTCACAGTGGAACTGGGAGTAATTTTAATAGGTCAAATAGATATTTGAAAATTTAGAAAAATTGTGACCGTTTTATGATAGGATTAATTCACACCAAACTTTTTAAGAAAAGAGAATATTTTAAATTCTAAATAAACAATTCTCAAAGAGCATGTGTCACGTTCCTAATCAGGAGTAACTAATTTTTACCAAGAAATAAATTTTTTTGTTAAAAATTAAGAATATTCTCTTTTCTTAAAAAATCCAGTATGAATTAATCCCATCACAAAACGGTAACAATTTTCATAAACTGTCTTCATATTTAACACAACATATACTCTGAATAAGATTTTTAACAAATCGAAATATTGCAATATCAGCAGAATAAATAACTTTATTTGAACAACATCTGTGTTTTTCATATTACCTTATTCTTATATTCTGTCGGATTCATTTTGTTATTTTTAACTAATATATTTATTCATGCAGAAAATTTTGAAGTAATTACTTTCTGTTATTGATTAGTTAGCGCTAACATTCAGATCAATAATTGTCACATATTCCAGAATGTTTACAAATTACAATCCAAACTGTCGGCTGTGTCAGTCGAATACACCGACTGCACCTCTGCAGAGGGTAAAATTCCCCAATGAATCCACCTGTTGTCCTTGGATGGGGAACTGTAATGTTAAAGGATAGAATCCTGGTGAATGAGCAGTCCCTGACATGCAACACTCAACTTTAGCCTTACTTAGACTAGAAGGGCGGGCGGAGAGTCCTACGATCAATAAGCTGGTCACGTCAAGCCCTAGCACTTATATAATTGTGCTGACCCTATTGCCCTTATTGCAGACACCCAACCCAGTTTATCATATATGTGCTAGAAGATGGTGATTAAGGGTCTTAATGTCCTGTGTATGGCGTTAAACTGCATCTAGTGATGAGGTACCAATTCTAGAGCTCTGGAGAATGTGGAGTACCCCTTCATCTCCATTACACACGGGTCCACTCTGGCCGGAATAGTAGTAATATTGTGGTCTCATCTATGGGTTAAATAGAGAAACAAAATGAGTTAAAGAAATGTGTTTCAAAAATGAATTTAAAATCAAAGAATTTTCAGTACCCATAATGAATAAAACGAAGTGATTTCGGCATAGAATAATAAAACAATATGTTGATATGTCGTAAAATCTTACCAACCAACCGATAAACCGAAATTATGAAGACTGTATATATATATTTAATCCCTCAAGTTCCTTACTCTCTCGGCTATTGGGAACTGTCAGCCATGGGATGAACAATTAATTGATAAACTTACAGGATGTATGTTTTAACAATCACCAGAGAACACCAGTCTGTAAACAGCCAAGCATTTGCTTTTACGCTAAACGGTGAAAGGTCAACTAAGGTCTCCCCGGCAGTGCTCTACCATGATATTTGGGAGCATATATATACTAGTCATTCACAGACACACACACACACACACACACATATATATATATTATATATATATATATATATATATATATATACTAGTCATCCAAATCCACACACACACTCATATATATACACACACACATATACATATATATATATATGTGTGTGTGTGTGTGTGTGTGTGTGTGTGTGTATATAACTGTGGATATAATATTTAATTTACCACTGTTTCAATTTTTACAATCTATGATGAAATATGCAACAAATGCACCAGTTCTATATAGGTAGCACAACTCGACCGCTGCACATTAGAACAAAGGAGCACTTACACACATAGGCATCTTCCTTCTACAAACACATGTTGAGATGCAGAAACACCGAAAGGGATATTACAATAAAAATTATATGCCAGGGACATTTAAGGATTAAAGAGGCCGTATCAATATCAAAATGGCACCCAACACTCAATAACAGAGCAGAACTCAATGCAGAATATATAGTGCAGTAAATCAACAGCGAAGCGCAAATCACCACACAACACATCATACTATATATATATATATATATATATATATATATATATATATATGATTCGTTCGGGTGTATAGCGGAACATGATATTGTATTTGTGTAGGTGAATTCCCAAATTTTTGGCTTTGTCAAAAGTGGAATCTTCTGACATCAATAAGTCTTTAATGGAAGACTCCAAAAAGTCTTTAATATAATCCAGAAAAATGTGGTGGGACGGCTTTAGAATAGTGGGCAGGCTTCTAGAAATGTCTTTTTCGAAAATGCAGTTCCTAAGAAACATTCTTATATTCCGAAAGGAGAAAGCAGAAATTAAAAGTTTTTGTATTTCCTTATGCTTTTTAAACCTTTTAATTTCTGCTTACTCCTATCGGAATAGAAGAATATTTCTTAAGAACTGCATTTTCGAAAAAGTCATTCCTAGAAGCCTGCCCACTATTCTAAAGCCGTCCCACCAAAATTTTCCGGGTTATATTAAAGACTTTTTGGAGTCTTCCATTGAAGACCTATTGATGTCAGAAAATTCCACTTTTGACATATATATATATATATATATATTTTACATCATAATATTACATCATATTTTCTTTCTTTTTTACATCATAATATTTGAGACTGCAGGCGTGAACAGACCGGCTATTCACCACGGTAATATCTAAACTCTTTCAAATTTCAAATTCAGTGTTCCTTTATAGCGTTCCTTTATAACGTTCACAACTGTGCCGTAATATATGTATTAAAAAACACACGCAAGTCCAAAACCTCTGAAGATGGGATTTTATCCCGAAGATTTGGGAAACAGGTAAATAAATATCAATTTCACCACCTATCATTTTTCCATTGCATTGTCAATAGGCTTCGAATTTCTGTTTTCTTTTCTTAAACACATACATACAATGCTTCAAGCTAACTATAAACCCTTATATATATATATATATATATATATATATATATATATATATATATATATATGTGTGTGTGTGTGTGTGTGTGTGTGTGTCTGTGTCTGTGTCTGTGTGTGTGAATTTGATATATTGAAAAAACAAAAAGATGTTTACAAATGCATAGGATTATCAGGAGAGAATGTGCAAACCGTTTCGGGGCCTTCCTCTCTACGGTTTTAAATAGCAACATGACGTGAGGACCCTCGGAATATCTGCATCGACCGCACGTGGATCGGTCTTCAACAACAATAAGATGGGATGAAATGACCGTTAGCAAAAACAGAACGAGGGTCCTCACATCAGTGAGGGGGGGGGATGTTGCTTTTTAAAACCGTTGAGAGGAAGGCCCCGAAACGGTTTGCACATTCTCTCCTGATGATCCCATGCATTTGTAAACATCTTTTTGTTTTTTCAATATATCAAATTCACACTGTCGGATTAAGTTCCATTTTATTTCACTTATATATATATATATATATATATATATATATATAACCCCTACATGGGACCCTGACAGTTACTATCCCTCCGGGTCAGAGTGGTCCTGGGAGTAATGCCAATGAAGAAGTACGCCCCACTCCCCAGTAACTCCAGAATTGAAACCTCACCGGTAGATGCAGTGTAACCCAGGACAGATTAAATCCTGCAGTACTTCGGTACTTCGGCTCCGGATTTGTTTTGGGGGGTTACTCCCCTAGCTTCCTCAGGATCATATAAGCCACTTGGCAGTGATGGATTTGTAACAAACTCTTCCTTGTCGTAGTTGGATTGATGACCAGGGACTGGGAGCCGCATCTAATCGATTAGTTTTTTTGTGTGTGTAGTACGTGCGCCAATCCTCATACTGTCTGTGTAGATAGTATCCACCACTTTATTTGGTGTAATAGAAACATCCATTCTTTTGAAAAAAATATTCTTCTTGTTTCCGTTGGCACTAATCACTGGATAAATTGGTCCATTCCAATTTTAAAGTCTAATTCACGTATTTCTATAAAATCTGCATTGTTTTATTTTCTCACATCACCAAAGGTTAGTGCATCTTTAATCATGAAAATCAAATAGATATTTTTATGTATTCTCTAAATAAACACTTCCCCGTCTATCATGCATTACATATACAGAGTGACAGACTTACCTGTAAGCTAAACTAATTATAGCCTAGGGCCACACAAACTTAAAAAAATATATTATTTATTCTCGCATCAGTTTTATTAACATTGTGTCATATAAATATATATATATATATATATATATATATTATATATATATATATAACACAATTCAACCGTTATCATCGGGAAAAAGTTTATCTTAGTTTAACTAAGGAAATACTACTATTACTACTATTATTTTTGTTATATATACTAGCAAGAATATACGCCATCCAGGTGTAAGTAATTAAGTCTTAATATAATGACATACAGGGTGCCCACAAAGTGTATATACTCTTTAAATTAATAAATTTATGCACAGACTGTAAATTGAATTAGAAAGACTAACGAAATTAAATAAGAATGCATATATAAAGAGTATTATTTTGATTATATCTTAATTGGTTTCTATATAAAATCATCCGTAAGATTGATCTAAATACTTTGGAGAAGAAAACAATAATGTTGGAGATCAACAACACTAAGTAATTATTTATTAAACCCTGTTTTATTAAAACCCGTATGCAAATTAACCACACCCTGTATTATGTAAACCTTTATTTCTTAGTGATTTATAACACACATTGTAGGATTTTAAACGTACTAATGACATGGGCTGTTTTAAGACAAATCTTACTCAGATTTTCATACAGATATCATTAATAAGATTTATTATTCTATGTATATTAATGATTTTGACTATAAATTAAATCCTCATTGATAGACTACGCAATACCTGAGGGTATCGTGACGTAGGTTTGCTTACAGACAGACAGACGTCGAATCTTCAATATAATAAGATGAGGGGCCGGGTTAGCTCAGTCGATAGAGCGTTCGGCTAGAGCCCACAAGGTTCCTAGTTCGATAACGGTCCCCGCCAACTCAGCGTATGAGTAGCACAGGGATTTGTGTGGTAAAGTAAGGAGCTGATGGTAGATGTGGCGCTCTGCCTCAGATGCTAAAACAATCTCCTTGGTCCAGCGCTAGTGAAAAGGGGATAAACTCCCTCGCTGATTGGCTGATACCGACATTAGGCCGCCCCGACGACTTTACTTTTTTTTTATTCTAGGATAATATGCGTACTATATTTCTAAGCAGATAGAACTCAATATGATTGATAGAAATTTTATATTTAAGCTTAGGTAGCGTGGATATGGAGTCAACACCAGGTTATTGATAGTTCCTCGGCAATGCGACCTTGAATCCAAGTGGAGATTTTTTATCGGTTTGCTTAAATACCACCTGGTTTGGTCCTACACTCAGTGAGGTTTTTAGTCAAACCGGTAAATAATTTTTCCCATTTGGTCTGAAGATCGTATCAGCGAGAAACTGTCATAAAATAAGTCGACGGCGTGGGCTAATGTCGGTATCAGCCAGAAGCGAGGGAGTCTACCCCCTTCTTACGAGCGCTTGACCAAGGAAATTATTTTTGCGTCTGAGGATGAGGTGGAGCGCCACACCTACCTTCAGCTACCTAATTTACCGCATAGATCCCTGTGCTACTCATACGCTGAGTTGGCGTGGGCTGGTATCGAAACAGGAACCTTGCGATTCCTAAGCTAGTGCTACCGACTGGGATAAACCGGCCCCTTGTATATATATATATATATATATATATATATATATATATAGTCACCCACAGATACCGTGTTTCGACGTATCACGTCTCTTCAGTGTGGCTAGATATTTTCAAGCTACCGACAACCGGAATGGAAACCCGCTTGATTCATCATCAGTCAGGCTGCTAAAGAGGGATTTGAACTGATAAATACACATAGCTGTGTATATGTAAAGGCTACCATAGAGAGCTCCATCCCTTTTATAAGAGAGCGTTGCCTTTTTAAACCTAGTTGGCGGTCGTCAGCGAAATTCTGTCCAAAGTGCTCAACCCACTAGGGAATGGGGAGCATATATAAAGTAAAGTCGTCGGGGTGGCCTAAAGTCGGTATCAGCCAGTTAGCGAGGCTTTTCACTTGCGCTAGACCGAGGAGATTGTTTTTGCACCTGAGGTGATGCGCCACACCTACCATCAGCTCCTTACTTTACCGCACAGATCCTTGTGCTACTCATACGCTGAGTTGGTGAGGGCCGGTATCGAACTAGCAATCTTGTGGTTTCTACCCGAACGCTCTACCGACTGAGCTAACCTGGCCCATATTGTCCTCCACAAATTGCGTGTTTCGACGTATAAGTCTTCGGTGAGGCTAGACATTTTCAAACTACCACCAGCCGGGATTGAAACCCGATATATATATATATAATATATATATATATATAATATATATATTATAATATAATATAATATATATAATAAGGTAAATATATAAAGGTTTTACATATCTCTTATTAGTGACAAAAGAACATTCCCAACCATATTGGTTTCATGCGATGCAATCATCAGGTGAAGATGTTTCATTTGAAATATCTTCACCTGATGATTGCATCGCATGAAACCAATATGGTTGTGAATGTTCCTTTGTCACCTAATAAGTAGATATATAAAACCTTTATATATTTACCTTATTATATTATATAACAGCTCTATTTTATATTGAGCACTCTACCAATAATACTGCCTTTTGTACACCATTCCAGCAAAAGCTGAAACAGTGACCATCTCACTATATATATATTATATATATATATATATATATATATATTATATATATATGTATAGGGGTGGGTGCAAGTTTGAGACAAAAGTTTAGCTTCTTATAGAAACTTTCAGATAAAATTAAATCATTTATTTTTATTTATTTGTTTTACCTGACTAAGTAAATTAATATCTTTAAATTCATTCGGATTTCATTATCTTAATACAATTAGTGTTGAACTAATCAAACGTCGACGACAAATAATTCCAATGTTTCCATGTTTAATGAAAAAGAAGCGGGTTGTCATTCATGCGGGAAGGGGGTTGTGTATTTTGTTTCTTTTCCTAAGCCGTACACAATTTGATGAGACCAAAAGAAATCTCATTAAGAAAAATAAATTTATAGACTTCCTTCATTGAGATAAAATAGATTAACATAGCACCTCGCAGAGATGTTTGCGAAAAGGAATAAATTCGTCGCTTGAATAAATTGCCTCATTTTTTTCGTTAAAACAAAACAAACTTTTATATCCAAAACTTTACTTTTTCACAATTCATTGTTTGTATTAATCTACGTTTTACTTATGTACGAGTATATTTAGCCTCTTCTTCTTCTTCTTCTTCTTCTTCTTCTTCTTCTTCTTCTTCTTCTTCTTCTTCTTCTTCACTTATTTCGTTTAATGATATAGTTTGGAATCATTTATTTATCAGGCCCATTCTGGTTGGTTTGTTTTAATTTCTTTCGTTAATGGCATATAAACCTGTATGGGTTAGTTAATGTCAAATTCATCCTTTTAGAAGAATAGCAGTGGTATGATTTATCCCATAGATGGGGGTATGTAAATATTCTGAAAGTTTTAAAGATTTCACATATTCCTCATTTTCATATCTGAAACAAAACTGAATTGTTATTTGGTTTTGATTTTTAGTTCTTTTTGCAACTGATAAATAGATCATGGAATTAGAGAATATTTTTAAAATTACCTTCACTCTTCCATTGATAATTTCAGGAATATGTGATCTTACTATTTATAAATGTCAATAGAAAATGATATAAGGAGATTTGATATAAGTGAATAATCCCGACGAGCATCTAACGAGGATCGAACTTTCACAAAATGCATAAGAGTACATTCCCCGGGTAGGATATGGTACAAGGTCTCAGGTATTAAAGAGAGATGATGATGATGATGATGATGATGATGTGTGTATGTGTGTGTGTGTGTGTGTGTGTGTGTGTGTGTGTGTGTGTGTTTGCTAGTAATGATAAATGTTCATTGCAGAAATTCAGACAGGATGTATTCATGGAAAATTCCAAAGTACTTGAATGTTTGGAAAAATTTAAAGAAAGTTTCCCATGTATTTTCCTCATGTTAAGCATAAAGATAACCAGAAATATTTGACATTTTATGAGGCAAATCATTTATAATTGGTGAAATCAACAATATAAATTACATGAATATCAATAAAGTAAACATAGATCATGCAATCACCTGAATTTTAAGTTTTATTTCATTTACATTAAATTATAATTACCTACTTTTGATATAATTATCAGTTAATTCCAATTGTGGAATAAGAATAACATTTCTAAGAGTATTACTGAACGTAATAGTGTGATTTGAGTTCAAAATCGCATACTACAATCTCACGGTAGAGCACCTTAGCTAATACGACACGCGAACTCCTCATATCTCTGTGTCTATCAAGAAATATATCTTATGTATATCAGTTTATTCATCTATCTATCTATCTATTCATATTCATCAGCTGGTCTTTCAGGTTTGATTTGATTTGCTTTGGTTTCTTTGTTTAATGGCTGATACCGACTTTAGGCCACGCCGACTACATTGATGTACTTTTTGCGAATTCTTTTTTTTTCACGATAACAATGAATATACTCTTTATACACAGCAGAAATACTATGGGTAAATATGAGGGAAGACTATGCTCTTTAAACCCTAGAAAGACCTGTTTGCATTTTACATAGCGCTAATAACCTTGGGAAAGCCAACCTTTTCGCCATGGTTAGGATATGACACAAGGTCGCAATTATGAGAGGACTGTATTCGCTATTCAGAAGTAATGGGTCTGAGAGACTAGCTTGGGAACCATTACCCCACATGGGAACACCTGCCTTTGTTAAAGGGTTTCTCTCTTAACTATGGGAGGGTAGACCATGCTCTTTAACTTGGTGTGCAACCATTCCAGCAGAGAGAAAACTCTGAATACGAATGCCGTGTATAAGTTCTATTATTTGGTATACTAGGGTCGGGACAATCATATAGGTACTAGGGCTTGACAAAGACAGCTGAGGGGGTAGCTCTGGCCGTCCGTCTAGCCTAAGTAAAGTAATGTAGAAGTCTTGTAGAAGACAAGTAAAGTTTGTAGAGTAGTGGTACATTTAACACATCACTTAGAGAGGAGGTTCATAAGTTTCCCAAGGGTCTGTGTTAGAAAGTGAGCGTAATTGTTTGACTGGGGTTTGAACTCACTTAATACTTCACAGTTAATCACGTTAGCCGTTAGCCTACGCGCACTCATCTTCCTATCTATCTATCTATCTATCTATTTATCTTGGTCTCTTCACAATCTAACTATCTATCTATCTATCTATCTATGAATATGCAAATCTGTCTGTGTCTTGTTTGGTTAGCCTATAATCCAGGGGATCTCACCCCTTAATGATCTGTGTGTCTTTAGATTATTAATTCATATATCAAGAAAACGTTCTTTATTTGTTTCATGTTACGTTAACGATATAATTTGAATTATCAATTGACAAACATAAATAAACCGCAGGATTGATTGCCACAACACAACCAATTCCGATTTTGTCATCACCATTCTTTATATATCATCATCATCAGCAGCATCATCATCATCACCATCTTCATCATCATCTTCTTCTTCTTATTATTATTATTATTATTATTATTATTATTAGCAAATATATGCACCCTCCGGGTGCAAGTATTTAAGTTTTTAATGTAATAAAATATTGTATTAAATTAGAAAGGCTAATGAAACTAAATAAAATACAGATAAAAAGATTTGAAACAGAGGGAGTATAATAAGATTTGATACAGAGGGAGTATAATAAAAATGGAACAACTGAAACTTCTCTTCCATCACTCTCGTCTTTCATTGTTATTTTTCGAATTTAAGTATTTAGTTAAAGAGGAAGTGAAGAATAACATGACAGTTATTTTATCTTGTTAATGGATTTCATGTAAGATTCATTGAAGAGATTTTTGCTTATATTCATTAAAATAAACAAAACAGTTAGAAATCAATAATACTAAGCACATATTTATTAAATTCATTTTGTAATATTAATATGCAAATTAGCCTTCCGTTCACATTGTAAAGCGCTATTTTGTTGTATATATAAAATATAATTGCATTTGTTAGTATGTAACATAGTTAACAGTATTGATAATGTAAGACAATTTTAATAATATTGAGGTTTAGATAAAAATAAAATTATGGAGAATGTGATGTCAATAACTAAGAGAATTGTGACTTGAGTAGGAATATAGTTTCGGTTACAGACGGAAAAGCACACAATCTCCATTATAATAAGATTATTATTATACTTATTTATTCATTCGTTCCTCTTTATATTATTGATCATTTCTTCTTATATATTTCATTTCTCATTCATCTCTTCAGTTTTTAGATTCTTTCCCTTATTGTTATTGTTCTTTTTTCTTCCTCCTCTTCCTCTTCGTCTTCTTCTTCTTCTTCTTCTTCTTCTTCTTCTTATTATTATTATTATTATTATTATTATTATTCACACCTTTTGAGTTTTTCACATCAGCGTTAGCTGATGGTATTTCACTGGAGTCTGAGTGACAACAAGTCTCCTCAGATCTCCGGGACTCTTCTGAGTATTCTGGCAGATTGCAACAGTGCAGTAGTCTGAATGGTCTCTATTCTTCCTCTGATTCCCAGATCCTCCAGTCTTTTTCCAAGTTTATTGGGACCTTTACACCTGCACCAACTACAATTGGTATCACTTTAACTCTCATATTCCACAGCTTTTTCAATTCTCTGTCAAGTTCCAGGTATTTATCCATCTTTTCATTTTCCTTCTTCTTCACCCTGTGATCTGCTGGGAAGTCCACCAGTTGATAAGTTCTTTCTTTTTTTAGTCAATCAACTCGAGGTCTGGTTTCCTGGCCGGATATGGTGATCCATCTTTAACTCAAAATCCCATTATTATTATTATTATTATTATTATTATTATTATTATTATTATTATTATTATTATTATTATTATTATTATCTCCTTTTGAGTTTTCACATCAGCATTAGCTGATGGTCTTTCACTGGAGTCTGAGTAACAGCAAGTCTCCTCAGATCTCCAGGACTCTTCTGAGTATTCTGGCAGATTGCAGCAGTGCAGTGTTCTGAATGGTTTCAATCCTTCCTTTGATATCCAAACTTTCCAAACCCTTTTCTAATCCTTTTGGAACTGTTCCAAGTGCAC
>CM042141.1:32002583-32010083 GCA_023376005.1 Doryteuthis pealeii | reverse complement strand
CCAGAATGTTTCAAAATGCAAGTCGTATTCAACATCCCCTTTCTTCTCTCCTTTATTTAGACAGCTTTTTCATGCGTTATGTTGAATTATTGAGGAAAGTATGTAAGGTTGAGATGACTAAGTGTTTGTCAGTTGTTATCGGCGACAAAAGAACACATAAATACTTTTTTTACAAGCACGTTTTTACATCGTAAGTTACAACTTACAACTTTCAGGCGGTAAAAACACTATCAAAATACGTGGAGTTGTTTCTTTCATGGGTAAAGAAAGAAATCGTTTAAAATCGTAACCTCGAACTGAACAGGGAGGCAGTTTCTCTCAAATCCCAAATCAGTCAACGCTTCGCTGCCTCCGTACCAACTATCACTTTTTTAAATCTGCCTAAGTCTCATGGATCTACCGCTAGATCTTACGCGATTGATTCTCTGACCTCTGCCTGTCAATCAGATTTACCATCGTCGGAAGCTGAAGGCATTGGTAGTGTTGGATTATTTTTAGGTATAAGGTCACAACTTAAATTTATAAACTCTCCCAGTCGAGCAAGTACCGTGTTTCTCTAATATGACCTACCTGAAAAATAAGACCTAGCGGGAATTTTCCAGGGTGATTTTATTATATATATTTACCAACCCCCTCCGCACGAGCAGGATGTGACACAAGGTCAATTTCTTAAGCGTGGTTCAACAGGTTTGAATTCAGAGTTTTCCTTCTCCTAGACCGGTTGGCTAACCAAGGTTAAAGGGCCCAGTCTGCCCTACTATTTATCCATAGCTTGAGGGAGTGTAGAATTCATACCTTTCCCAAGGGTATTAGCGCTATGTGAAATGCAATTACCACGTCCAGGATTTGAGCTCGGGGAGACGAGTCCATTTCCAATGACGTTAACCATTTTTATTATAATTTATTATGATTTTTATTATAGTGTTTTTAATATAAGCCCTCTTCTCAAAATAATCACTAGTTGAGAGCGGCAGATAGAGGAAAAATGAACATTTTTCACAATCACATCATACAACGTAGACACTCGATATCACCCGAAAATAAGCCCTAGTGTTGTATTTCTAAGTAAAAATTAATATACATCCTGTCTTATTTTGGGGTAACACTGTACATTCACTTTTGGCCTAATACCCATGTGTAAAGTTCGAAACCCTTTATCCATCCAGCTATGGGGTAAACAGTGCCATACTGTTCTTCTGCAAGGATGGCCTTAAAAAAAGAAATCAAAGAAAACCATAGTTTTTATGAGCGGTAATATATGAGGACGTTATGGGCTTTGTTTAAACAGCTCGTATATATGAATAATGTACTGAAATATTTTCTTTCTTCCTTTTTATTCTTGCGTAAATGAATGATATCAGCGCAGATGTTAAAAAATAGCCGCCATTTTTATTAGATGTCTTGAATTTCGAAGTCTCTTAAATAATAACTGCGTTGAATGTTCGAAACTTTGAAAATGCACGAGAGCTTGAAAAAACTAAATCTACATTAAGATCGGTAAATGTAATATGCAAATACTCATCTGTTAAAAAACATTATTTGTGAATATCATGGACTGTTTGAATTTTTCGGACTATTGTCCTCATCTTTATTATTATATACACAACGTTTTGATCGATATGCCTTCAGGCACTTCTGCATGTGTTGCTTGTCGAAATCCGAAACCTCCTCTTCGTACTCAGGAACCTTCCCGTCGAACCTTTATATCGTAAGCGGGAGCCTTCACGGAACTTCGAATCGAACCCTTTATCCAATTCACGGGAGTTCGCATTCCATTAACCATGACCGAGTACAAGTGTTAACCTATGTTAAGTATTCTATGTTATTATCACCCTTGACAAGGATTAAATTGCAACATATATATTTTTACATAATTATTAGATTCCTAATATTCATGTGCGGTAGTGTAGAAATCAAAATAGCTGTTATAAGTTGCAGCCCACGGCCTTGAAGGTTGAATGACAAGGCTTGACCTCAGTTCTAACCTTCCGGTGGATACCGTGAGAATCGGTGGAGAAGACCCTCTTCCGGTTTAGATTAGAAATAGATTTTAATCAGTCGGCCAAAAACCACGACGGTGGTGAGTCGTAATATGCACGCTCCGACTCAATCTGCGCAGGTAGTCTGGTGGGGATTTCGAAATAAAAAAATGATTTAAGTAAATCGAAGTCTTGTGTTAATATCTAAAAACTACCAATGACACAGGGCTTATGATAAAGAGAAATCCCAAATGGAAGACCAGACACGAAGTCCCCAATAGAAGTCCAGACGCTAGAAGAAGAACCTAAGATAGAAAAGATGAACAGGAGAAGAATAGAAGAAAGTAAAAAAGGGTATACAACAATATGATTGTCACTTAGAATTGTATATCAACTTAACCCTTATATCCGTTGTGCTATTTGTCCAAATATTACAAATTATTAAGCCTCATCGCGAAAATTCAAACAAATATTGTGGACTATTGCACTTCAGTATATGTCTTTCATGTTTTTTGTTGTTTCTTTTTTGTACGTATAAGTACACTGCGTATTAGTATATAACCAGCATGGGGTTCTTATAATGCATTGATGTATAAACTAACATTGAACATTCGATAAGGAAATACAAAACAAACAACTCGCTTGAAAAATAAACATATGAGTGTTTATTACTTATAAGATGCATTAACATAACATAATATATATATATATATATATATATATATATATATATATATATATATAATTATATGTTGTATTTTAGTGGTCTCCGTATGCTTCTTCCGGTATATATTTTTTATGTTTTTTTAAGTTGGGCGTTATTACGAAGCATCTAAAATAAATGAATGAACTCGATGTTATGGAGTATTGGATTCACTTATTTTATTATTATTATTTTTTATCATAAATTTTCGGGTTCGTTAGATACCCTTTATCAAATAACTGCTGTTCCTGTTCAACGGATCTTTTGTCTCTGTAGTTATTGACAGCGGCAGTGTCTGTAAAAAAATTATAACGGAGTATTCCGATGTCAGCGTTCAGTCCCCTAACGCCCAACTTAAAAAAAAAAACATATATATATATATATATATATATATTTATATATATATATATATATATATAATCTAATGAGTCTGACTCATTAGATTTATCTTTATTATTTGCTCTACTTAGGTACTGAGCACTTTTTACTTATTAGCTTTAGTTTCCTGGTGGTTTTGTATGAATATATATATCTTTATATATATATTATATATATATATATATATATATATATATATATATATATATACATATAAATTGTTTTTTTCTTTTGGCCAAATATTGTACCAATAGATTATTTTTGGTTGGTACGATTATCATGGTCTTTTCTTTTTTCCTCCAAAAACTTTTCTCCCCGGGTAATGTTTGGTAGTATATTTTTACAATCAAACTATTTGCTGGTTTTTTTTCACCGCGAGGATTTACCAGCAAGTTTGGTATACATATATATATATATATATTATATATATATATATATATATCTATAAAAAAGAAGGTTCGCAAAAGATTATGTTTGTTTTTTTTTATTTTATTATCTTACATATGAGACACGTGTTTCAAATGTTTTGTTATCTTCTTCAGGCATTAATTAACCATATTTTGGCAGCATATTAATATGTATATGTGTGATTTCTGATATTTGATAGGTTGTGTGTGTTTTTGTAGCTTATTTTTTGTTTATAACGGTTGTATAATAACGGTTGAATGCTACGTTATTCTTCTCAATCTTTGCGTGCGGCTTGCGCGCAAATATATATTATATATATATATATATATATATATATATATATATATATATATATATAACCACCCTCTCCACAAGGTCAATTTCTTAAGCGGAGTTTCACAGGTTTAAATTCAGAGTTTTCCTTTCATATACTGGTTACCTAATCAAGATTAAAGATCTCAGTCTGTCCTACTATTTATCCATGGCTGGAAGTAGAATAACTGAATGCATAGTATTTCCAATGGGTATTAACGCTATGTTAAATGCAAACAGCTTCGTTCAGGATTTGATCCCTTCTCGCCGTGTCCAATAGAAACGGGTGACGAGAATCATTATTATGTGGTGTCAGTGCGACCTGATAATGATAATGATGATGATTATATGGTTTAATTATTTATTTTAATATTTTTGATCTTATCTAATGATAATAATTTGTTTGCACAAAATTATGTTTTGCGTATTCCTATACAATACCACGGATTTTCCGACAAATCAATTTGACCCATAGATAGGACCCTAACAGTCACTAGCACTTGGAGGGCCTGTGAATAATGGCAATGAAAGGATACCTGTTATGGACTAGCCTGGCATCCCTAGCGTAGAGAGTGAATGTGTCTGGGCGCATCGAGGTGAGTGTCTGAGCCTGCTTCAGAGAGCTTCGGCATCTGGAGTGGCTAGGTAATAAAATCAACAGCGTCGATCCCAGGGGTCTATCTCCCCAGTCAATACCTGCCCCCTTGATTTAAACGACGCATTTTTTGTACCTACCACCCATGAGCTACCTCTCGTGGGTGGTCCCACGTTACTAGGGCCTTGTGAATAACCCGTACAAGTGGGGTACGAGGTAAATAAACTTGAGCTTGTAAAGGCCCATCGGGGCCTGTTCCAGAGTGCTTCGGCCTCTGGAGCGGCTAAGTAAAATTAATTAAAGGGGGCTATTCCCCAGGCAATACCTGCCCCCTTGATTAAAAGGGGCAGAGTTGGGTTTATTGTCCAGTGCCTGAGGCATCTCCTTGAAGGGGAATGCCGACGGAATCAACGCATTTTTTTGTGTCTACCATCCATGAGCTTCGGCTTGTGAGTGGGCCCATATAAAATGTCCTTGTGTCACGCCCTCATAAGTAAGAGGAGAGGCAATTACCCTGAGACTGCAAGGATTACGGAACCATTACGTGAATCGTCTACCTAGAGGTAGACACATTTTCGAGTTACTATATGTCATGTAGTTTGAATGTACTAGTATACTGAATACTGTATGATCCAGTATACAACAGTACCCCGCACCCTTAAAAGCTCCAGAACTGTAGTCTCACCACCAGATACAGTTTAGCACCAAGCCCATCAAACTAGCTTATCTGCTTTTCCGTGCCAAGAGAAAAGCTATTTAAAAGATCTGTCTTTGTCCAACTATTTTTAGGTATTGTACCAATGATGCAGTGTCGAAAAAGCACAAGATGTCGAGTCTTTAAATTAAATGGCAAAACATGTCAGGATACTGATCAATAGTCCTCTTTTAAAAGACGTGCATATTGAAAATCTTATAAAATGGACAATGGAGATCGATATTCAACCGTTCTGTTCAGCGATCAATGCTGTTGTCAATTTGTCAAACAGAAAGGAAAGAACGGGTGGATACTGGCTGGAAACTCTCCTCACAGTTTGATACTATTAAAAAACATTAGAATTATTGAGACGATTTGGAGTGGAACTATGAGTGGTGAAGTGGTGAGTCCATGGTGAATTTCAGATTATATTAAATTGAGAGCTCGGTGAATTTCATCTTAGGAAATACAACTGCTTCCAAATCCAATAGATGGATGCCTTCTAAAAGTAGTTTCAGAACATCCATCCCCTATTAAATTTGCGCTGTGTTACATCGTCACCACCATTTGCTCTGTCGGTGATAGCAATCATCCAACGAATGAGGGAAAACACAAAAACGCAACTCGGGTCAGATGTAGAATCTTCTGTTTTTTTCCAATTTTTCAATCAGTGAGGCGATGGAAATACGTGAAAACGTATAACTACACTTATATTTACTAGCAGAAATAGGCACATCCTAGGCGCAAGTATTTACGTTTTAATGTAATGATATATTATATTAAATTAGAAAAACTAAGATAACTAAATAAGAACAAATATAAAGATATAACACTTATTTTAATGTTATTTTAAATGATTTATATATAAATTTTATATAGGATTGCTTTATACGTTTGAGAATAACATGACAGTATCCATTTGTTAAATCATTCTAATTCCCAAATTACACTATGTAAATCACTATTTTATATATATATATATATATATATATATATATATATATATATATATATATATATATATTAACATATTTTAGGAAGCAGCATGGGCTCTTCGAGACTGTGTTTGTTAATGAAATTAACTGTGTGATCCCAGGGGGCCTTCTCCCCAGACAACACCTACCCCCTTGATTTAAAGGGACAGGGCTTGGTTTATTGCCTAGCACCTGAAGGGGGTGCCAACGGAATCAACGCATTTTTGCACCCACCATCCCATGACCTTCGGTTCGTGGGTGGTCCAACATTAAACGACCTTGTGTCATACCTGCATACATGGGATGCGAGGTAATTAACTTAAGAACATGGGCGTTTTACGGCAAATTAATTCTACTAGTCTTTAATATAGATCATCGCTATTAATAATTTGCTAATTAAAATCAAATATTGTTGTTTCGGTTATAGACAGACAGATACATAGATCCATTATAATAAGATTTTGACAATTTGTTTTTATCCTCTTCATCCTTTGACCGGTTTCTTCGGATTTTTCATTTTTTCTTTTATTTGGTTTTGCTTTCATTACTTATTTCTCCACTGCGTTGAAGAAAACTTGCTTGCTCTTTGCTTTCTTTCTTTCTGACTTATCAGCCTCTTTCTTCTTCTTCTTCTTCTTCTTCTTTTTTCTTCTTCTTCTTCTCTAAAGAATATTCTATGCATATATATATTTACTAACCCCTCCGCACCAGCAGGATGTGACACCAGGTCAATTTCTCAAGCCGAGTTCAACAGGTTTGTATTCCGAGTTTTCTTTCTCTTAGACCGGTTGTCTGACCAAGGTTAAAGAGCCCAGTCTGCCCTACTATCTATCCATAGCTGGAGGGAGAGTGGGATTCATACCTTTCCCAAGGGTATTAGCGCTAAGAGAAATGCAATTACCACATCCAAGATTTGAACTCGGGGCGACGAGTCAATTTCCCATGACATTACACCACACGCTTCCATTCTATGGATATAAAGTGCTTTAATCCATGTGTCTTTCTTATTTAACGTAAGTGTATATTCGATTCATAAAATTACTACCTTTCTCTAGCTTTTATTGTAAAATTTGTTTTTGCTCATACAATGATTGATACAGGAGAGGCTCGTTGTGTAATGATTATCGCCGTAAGGAATAGACACGGCGATATGAGTTCAAAACCTGGACGAGGCTTTTATACACTTGGGGAAAGTATGCATCAAACTAGTCTCTATTTTTAGCGCTATATGAAATGCAAACACCCTCGTCCAGGATTTGAACTAGGATCGACGAGTCCATTTCCTAAAGCTCTAACCATTACACTACGTGCCTCTAAGGTTTTCTTTTTAAATATATGATTTGTTTATCTTTATGTATATTAATAAATTGGTTGAAATGATCCTTGAATTAGTTGGTTGGTTATCATTAGGTGACATTGCGAATACGCCTGCTTTTCGATATATGTAAACCTACGAG
>CM042141.1:31992583-31997583 GCA_023376005.1 Doryteuthis pealeii | reverse complement strand
ATAATGCCACTATTTAACCTTTGCCATTTAGTTGAATATTCATTATTAGAAAAACTCATATATGTACATTCAAAATACGCTGATCAGAGGTTTGTTAGAAGAGATGTTAAAAGATTTTTTATATTTTTGCGTAATTTTATATATAAAATCATATTATTATATCACTCCTTCCTACATTTTAAAAAAATCCATCACTGTTCAGACAACATTTTTCCTTCCTATTGTATTGTCACTATGAATGTTTAATATAAATCCAAACGTTTTAACGTCGACTTCACCATCAAGAATAAATTCATCTTTTCAGAATACTTTTTTTTCTCTATTTAATACATATTAAATATATTGGCAATGTTTTTCAAATAATTGTTTTTAATGGCGATTATATTTAATAATATGTAGAATTAACCAAAAATAATTTTGAAATTAGGTCGAAAATCAGTCTTCTGAGAGATTACACCAACAGACCAATTGGCAAACTCTCACTTTTGAACCATATTCTTTCGATTTTATGATTCTGGTTCACCGTTTCTTTTAGTCTTTTATTACGATTTTTGTGGTTGCAAGTGAGAGCACTTTGCAGTAGAGATCCTTGGTGTTCTTTAATGTTAGTTAGAATCCTCTGGTTGTTCCCCAGTGTTCCTTAGTTTAGGCAGAATCTTTTGGTGGAACAGAGCCCTCGATTGCAGATCCGTTCGTCCATGTCGAATACGTGCAAATAAACGGCTTTCAGGATCGGCGATTAAATAGTTAACTAACAACGTATTCGAGCTGTTGATTGACTGGCTTTACTCTACGGGCCCATGCTGAGTCTATAAATTTAAATGGTGGACTTCAGCTAAAATTATATTACAAAATATTCCAACGTTGGGATTTTCCATTTAAAATAAAATCCAAGAATCTTGAAGACTTCTAAAGTCATGTAAACCTTTTTTTTGCCGGGAGAGAAGAAAAAATCGTTGCATGGATGTTGGTTTGGTTTCTTTTTTAATAGCATATGAAACTTCATGGGTTATTTATTGTTAAAGGCATCCTTGTAGAAGAATAGTAGTGATACAATTTAACCCATAGCTTGGTGGATGAGTTGGTTCATACTTTTCACATAGGTATTAGTTTGAAAGTAAACGTAATTGCGCAACTGGAATTCGGACTCGCTTACTACGATGTCGAAGTCCAGCGCGTTAGCCACTACTCCACGAGGACTCCTCTCCTCCTCGTAGATTAAAATAATGCGTTGCTGGAAATATGATAAAAGTCATTGGAAGTAAACAGTAAATATATTTTTTCAAAAAAGTTAACATTGTATTTATTATTTTTATTTGATAAACAGAAATGAGACTTTAGATGATTCATATATATATATATACATATATATATATATATATATATATATATATATATATATATATAGTGTCATTATGGGTCCAAGGGTAGAAAATTAAATATTTTATAAAAAAACGCTGGCCAAAATAGGGTCATGAGTCTTTTTTCTGTATATATTTCCCAATTCTCGTCATTTAAAAATAATTCATCACTGTTCACACAACATTTTCCTTACTATTGTATTGTCACTATGAATGTTTAATGTAAACCCAAACGTTTTAACGTCGATTTCACCATCAAGAATGGATTATGTCTGTTTCAAAAAAGTTATTATTATTTTACATTAGCGAAATAAAATTATTTTTTAAAAAGTGATTCACTTTAAAATCACCCTGTAAATAAGTGATTTATTTTTACCTTTTTTAAAACCCGGGCGACGCCGAGTAGCTCTGCTTTTATATTATACATCCTTCAAAATATTTGTGAGTTTAAAAATTATTTTTATGCTTTTCCCTCATCTGAATTCTCCTTTCATTTCGGAATGAGATTTTTATTGTTTTAGGAGAAATTTGAAAAGTGAATAAAACTAATTCAAAAGTCGCCACATAGACTCAAATTCTGTGAACATATTAAATCGTTTTTGCCTTCAAAAATCGAACATAATAAATTGTCATTAGAAATAAATGAAAAGTCGTGTGAAATCCAATCAAATTCAAAGTCTTTTGTTCTTGTGAGACTTCTTTTAATTATAGAAAATTACACTTTAACAAAGATTTTTTTCTTGACTGTCCCTTTAAGTCAAACAAGATACTTTCATTCAATCACGATTCTTATATTTAGAATGCAAATCATTCCGCTCATCAAGTAATGGTTATTGTCTGAGAAAATGAACAGGGCGACCCGACTTAAAACCCGAAGGTCCTGTTAGTTTCTTATAATGCATTAAGTTATCCCAGCGGGTAACTTATGCATAGAATAAATCCCGACAAAGAGTTATAACAAATAGACTTTATTGTCTAAGCCAAGTCCAACAGAAAGAATACAAAACAGGATAGCAAAATACTAAAGAAAATAATCCTTGGAGATAGTTTGAGGAACATGAAGTAATGATAGTGAATTACAGCGTAGAAAGCCTCGCATGAGTGGTACATGGATAGGGGTATAATTAACATCCTAAATGAGTCAGTTAGTCTAGGAGAATAAAAACTCTGAATTCAAACCAAACGAACTCTCATATCGTTAGTCAAGACTACTTTGAGTGCAATATATTATTAAAATTCAGTAACATTCGACAAAAAGGAACATTTTCTCGTGTCTTTTACTATCTTAAACTCCCTTTTATCTTTGAACTAGTAATCACTGATTGTTTACACCATTGATAATGTTAAGGCGTATAAGACAGATTCAAATCAAGGGAGAAATGTTACCTTACCCTTTTTTTGGTTTAAAGGCATATCACGCTTCGTGTATTATTTAATGGGTAGGAAGCGCGTGGTGTAATGGTTAAAGTCCTGGGAAATGGACTCGTCACCCCGAGTTCAAATCCTGGACGTGGTAATTGCATTTCATTTAGCGCTAATACCTTTGGGACAGGTATGAATCCTACTCTCCCTTCAGTTATGGGTAAATAGTAGGGCAGACTGGGCTCTTTAACCTTGGTTAGGCAACCGGTCTAGGAGAAGGAAACTCTAAATTCAAACCTGCTGAACCCCGTTTAAGAAATTGACCTTGTGTCGCATCCTGCTTGTGCGGAGGGGTTGGTAAATATATATTTAATGCCAAAGCCTTCATTGTAGAAAAAAGTAGTGGTATTGTTTAAACCATAGAGGAAGTTCGTTGTGTAATGGTTATTGTTGTAGGAAATGGGCTCGGTGATGTGAGTTCAAGTCCAGGACAAGGTTGTTTGCATTTCCCCTAGCGTTAATTCTACCTCGAAATATGAGTTAATGGTATTACAGACTTGGGTCTTTAACCTTGGTTAAACAACCAGTCTAGGAGAAAGAAGAGTTTCTATGAAAACATGTACACCTCCACTTAAGGAATCGACCTTTTTTCACATCGTACTAGTTTGGAGGACTTGAGTAAATATATATTTAACGAATTGGTTTAGTTGTTTTGTTTTTTAGTTTAATGGGATATCAACATTCGCGGGTTATTTAATGCCAAAGCTATCCCTGTTGAAGAACAGTAGTGGTACTATTTAAGGAATAGCAGGGAAAATGAAGGGGTTCATTACTTTCACAATGGTATCAGTGCAAATGCGAACGTAATAGCGCAATTGCAGCTCGAACTCGCTTACTACGATGTCGCAGTCCAGCATGTTAATGACTACGTAACAGAGACCCTCATTCATTTCCCAAGGACTCTAGTTAAAGAATAACATGAGTTGCATCAGTTTAAATTCTAAATTGGCTTGCCGATTCCGTTCTTAATTTCAATGTTCCTTAAGTCATCACGTACTTCCTGGTCTCGCTTTCGGCTATTCGTTAAATACCATTTTCGTGACATATCCCTAAAGTCTCTAGCGACATTAGCTAAACACTGCCTTTTGTTAGATAATTGCATATTCTTTGCAATGGATTCCTTGTAAATTTCTAGTATTTTCTTTGTAGAAAAGTTTTAGGATCCATTAAGTGTGTGTTGGTAAGTAATAGTCATAAGCAATTTGGAGTGGGTGTATGTAAGTTCATTAAATTTCGATATGAGACATGGCGTTTGATTGAAGGAGTATTTAGTTTCTATAAGTAAGTAAGTAAAGTCTTCGGGTGGCCTAAAGTCGGTCTCAACCAGACAGCGAGGGAATTATCACCCTTTTCACTAGCGCTAGACCAAGGAGATTGTTTTTGCGTCTGAGATGGAGCGCCACACCTACCATTAGCCCCTTACTTCACCGTGCTACTTATACGCTAAGTTGGCGAGGGCCTGTGCTACTCATACGCTGAGTTGGCGAGGGCCAGTATCGAACTAGGAACCTTGTGGTTTTTAACCGAACGTTCTACCGACTATGCTAAACTACACTTATTTGATACTGTTCTACTTATCTCGGAACTGGATTTGGTTGGGTCTCTGCTATTCGGAACGGAGCTACTCGTATTCTAGATTCGTTTGGAATTTTTGTCATTTGAGTCTGGAAATACCTTGGGATCTTCTTTGGATATAGATGTGTCTGTTGACAGTTCGTAATAACGAACACAAGACATTGCTATTTTTTCTCAGAGCTCATATATTCTATTTCAAAACCAAATAAATGCATTGGAGGACATATACGCATTTTGCGTTTGTTCTCTCCAAACTCAGCCAAGACTCTGATGTCCGCCACCTCCTAAAAGTTAGGAAAAGCTCCTTCTTTTAACCTTTTTTCACTCTTGTCACTGTTGATACTCCTCGACTAATTAGTAGCCAACAGGTCAGCCTGTCACACGTCATCACAAATTCTAGTTAATTTCCACTATCAAATAACATATAACTAACATCTTGAGTTTTTCCTCATCTGATTCGTTTACACGATGTATTGTTTTTGTATATATATATATTTACCAACCCATCCGCACGAGAAGGATTTGACACATGGTCAATTTATTTCGCGGAATTTAACAGGTTTGAATTTAGAGTTTTCCTTCTCTTAGACTGGTTACCGATTCAAGGTTAATAGCCCAGTCTGTCCTGCTATGTACATATAA
>CM042141.1:31972583-31987583 GCA_023376005.1 Doryteuthis pealeii | reverse complement strand
TGCGGTAGATGGACAAACTATTGGTGTCATTTGACGTATTCAAATTGTATTTGGGATCTAATCGCCTTCAGTGACTTCAAAAGATCTCAGTACACGTCCTTGCATAGTTAGCATAATGTTTGATTTGGCGATGAAGGAAATAAGACACAATTTATTTGAAAGCATTTAGATTATTTATAATGCACTTGTTCCTTAATTGAGTGGCCGTTATAATCTTTCAACACCCTCTTGTTAAAAAATAGACCGTCCAAATCGTCCATGGTGAAATGTAAGAATGTAATTCCTGATTATCGCGCGTTGCTTATCCACCGAATTCTTATATTATAGGAGTTTCGACATCTCAGATAAATAATGGACCATTCCGTTTTTATTATGAAGAAAGAAAGGGAAGAAAAAGGACACCCCACACAGAACGATATAATATGAAAGAGAGAGAGAGAGAGAGAGAGAGAGAGAGAGAGAGAGAGAGAGAGAGAGAGAGAGAAAGTGAGTAGATGAAAGATAGAGAGGTGGTGAGCTCACGGACGTGATAATTCTAATCTGTTTCAATTAAATATGATGAAAAGAGGAAACGAAGTAAAAAAAAGTAAGACAGAGTTAGATCAAGATCATTATACTTTTTACACATTGAACTATTTTCAATAGTTCTTAAGTAAACATATAATATAAAAATAAGAATGTAACAAAAAGAGACATAGTCAAATAAAAAGCCAAATGCCACTTTGTGATCAGATTTCTCTGATAAGATAAAGCGAGGATTCTCCCAAGCTGTAGCAGTGTCAGTGCTATTTTAGGACTGCACCACTTGGACCCAAACGAAACGCTTAGGGAAAAGCAGCTGTATGGCCACTTACCCCCTTTCACACAAACTATCCATGTAAGACTAAAAAGACATGGTGCACACTTCTGGAGAAGCAAGCACGGGCTCATAAGTGACGTTCTGCTGTGTAATCATATTCATAAACACACTAGTGTGGGCCGATCAGCAAAAGCCTACATCAGTCAGCACTGTGCAGATTCTCGATGCCGTGTAGAAGATCTCCCGGGAGTGATGATCGATAGGGATGTGACGAGAGACAGGCATGTCTATCTGTACATTCAGTGTGATCTGGCGCCAGAGATGAGATCCAACATGTTGTATACTGGATCATACAATATTCAGTATACAAGTATATCCAAATACAATTTGCGCCAGACATAGAGTAACTCGCAACAGAATGCTAAAACATGAGGTCGACGTTTCGCGTAATGGTTCTATAATCTTCGCAGTCTCAGGTTATTTGCATCTCTTCGTACTTATGAGACCGTGACACAAGGACATTTTTATGTGGGCCCACCCACAAGCCGAAGCTCATGGGTGATAGGTACAAAAAATGCGTCGATCTCGTCGGCATTCCCCCTCGAGGGGGGCGCCTCAGGCACTGAGCAATAAACCCAGCCCTGCCCCTTTAAATCAAGGAGGCAGGTATTGCCTGGGTGATCAACGCTGTTAATTTTAGCCGCTCCAGAGGCCGAAGCGCTGTGAAGCAGGCTAAGCGGTATTTGCCTCTCATCCCACTTATGAGGGCGAGGCACAAGGACATTTTTTTATGTCGGCCCACCAACAAGCCGAAGCTCATGGGTGGTAGGCACAAAAAATTCGTTGATCCCGTCGTCATTCCCCTTCAAGTGTGGGGGGGGGCATCTCAGGCGTTGGGCAATAAACCCAGCCCTGCCCCTTTAAATCGAGGGGCAGGTATTTCCTGGGGGATAGCCCCCTGGGATCGACGCTGTTAATTGTATTGCCAAGCCACTCCAGAGGCCGAAGCGCTCTGAATCCGGCTAAAGCAATAGCACCAGATGTTCTAAAACAACAGTGTACAAATAGTCTTGAACCAGCTCATTTACTCTCTACGAAATACAAGCTAGGCTAGACCACAACATTAAGTCAGTAGTTATGCAAAACATGTCCAGGGCTTTTGGTTTGCCAGTGATTCTGGTACACACACACACACACATACACACAAACGCACACACGTACACACATACACAATGTCTGGTACAGTAGTATTGATTACCTGTCACATCCCACGCTTAAGTCAATTCTTTTCTCTCGAAATCCTGAAGGCTTTCTCCTATGATGACATCAATAAGAAGTATCTATCCGCTAAAAGATGATGTCCGGAAAATAGGAGCCCAAAACAGTTAGGGGTGCTATCGAAGAACCAACGAAATGTCTACATATATATTTACCCTCTAGGCGTAAACAGAGACAAATTTGTTGTCGATAAACATCACCGATATGCTATTTTTATATAAAAGTGAGGGCAGAGAAGAAGTCTCTGAGATAAATGATTGTATGATTGACACGTTAATGTTTTATTTCGTTATAGAAAATAATATTTATAGTAAGGCGCCCTAGGCTGCTGTACGTGGTGTAATATTCAAGAAGGTGTTTTATAAAAACATTGGTACGGTTGTGGTCCTCTGATCTATTAAACTATTTTTTTTAAAGTAAAGTCGTCGGGGTGGCCTAACTCGGTATCAGCCAATCAGCGAGGGAGTCTATCCCCTTTTCACTAACTCTAGACCAAGGAGATTGTTTTTGAATCAGAAGTGGAGCGCCACACCTACCATCAGCTCCTTACTTTACCGCACAGATCCATGTGCTAATCATGCGCTGGGTTGGCGAGGGCTGGTATTCGATGTTCGAACATTTCGGTTTACAATGTAAACCTTCTTCAGGACTGGGAAATTGAGAAGAAACAAGGATTTATGTGGATAAAAGATGATGGATGTTTTGTATGCGTTGAATTTGAAAAATGCGTAGAAAAAAGGTTCGTTACTGTTCTTTGATTGGTGTTTCAACATCCATCATTTATCACATAAATCCTTGTTTCTTCTTAATTTCCCAGTCCTGAAGAAGGTCTCTATTGTAAACCGACATGTTCGAAAATCGACTATAAATTTTCATCCATCCCCTGTTTGTTTCTAAATGTTCTCCAACCCCTCCGCACGAGCAGAATATGACACAGGGTCAATTTCTTAAGCGGAGTTCAACAGGTTTGAATTCAGAGTTTTCCTTCTCCTAGACTGGTTGCCTAACCAAGGTTAAAGAACCCAGTCTGCCCTACTATTTATCCATAGCTGGAGAGAGAGTAGGATTCATACCTTTCCCAAGGGTATTAGCAATAAGCGAAATGCAATTATCACATCCAGGATTTGAACTCGGGGCGACGAGTCCATTTCCCATGACGTTAACCATTACACCACGCGCTTCCATTTTCTCCACATATAAGAGAATGGAGACAATATCTGCTTATGTACGCCTATCAAAGAACAGCATCTCTCAAAACGAAGACGCCGAATACCTGTCCAACACGCAGGTGGACTCTGCATGTGCCCGTGTGTGACAAAGTGTGTTGATTGACTGTTTGACAGAAACGTCCTTTGAAATAATGGCATCTAAATGAATTAATACCTGTGGGAGGGCTATAATGTCGCACCTGAACAATGCCATGCATATCGGTAGTTGGATTGAGAAGTTACCTTTACTCTATCAACATCAAATGAAATATGTGAACTCACAGTGGAACGTCGGTTCTCGATCATAATTCCTTCCAAAATTATGTTCTAAAAAACGATTTGTATTATCTGCGTTATTCGGACTATTGTCCTCATCTTCATTGTTATCTGTACAACGTTTTGGCCGATATGCCCTCCGACTTCTTCAGGTATTTCTTGTCGGACTCAAGAACCTTCTCGGACTCGGAAACCTTCTTTTCGAACTCGGGAACTTTCTTGTCGTAGTCGGGAACGTTCTTGTCGGATTCGGGAGCCATCACGGAATTTTGAACTCAACCTTTTATTCAGTCCACGGGGGTATCCCGTTCTCATTCTGCTAACCATAGCTGAGGTAGGAGCTGTGTTAATTATTTTTCTATATCATTGCCTGTCAGGATTGGACCTTAAATCCAGAGATAACTGTCACTTAGAATTGTCTTAACCTAACTACCTTATCCACTAGGCCATGTGTCCAATTGTACAGATAACAATGAAGATGAAGACAATAGTCCGAATAACGAAGATAATACTAATCATCAAGCCTCATCTCAAACATTCAGAGAAATAGTAAAAGTGATGTGTTCGAAAAATGGACACAATATTTCCCATAAGAAATAGAGTAAAGTGGATTTATGCTTTCTTGACCATCAGATAAATGGTTATTCATGTGCTTACAGTTATATATATATATATATATATATATATATATATATATATATATATAATAAGACAGTTGATCTGTGTATGTATGCATGTCCGGAGTATACCACTTGAATCAAAAAATTAAGAATAAACTAAATATATATACACATTCACTATCACTAGAGCTATTTTTTGTGAAAAAATAATCAAGATTTGGTTTATGTTCGAGAAGATAATTAAAAAAAAAAGAATTATTATACTAAGAGAAGGAAAAGTCATTGGCCGCGTTCTTGATTAAAACAGACAAATCAATAATAGAAGACCAAAATAGGCAATGGATCTGCTCTAATACATGAATAAATGGCAGTCTGTGTGTATGTATGTATGTATGTATGTCCGGAGGAAACTATGAAAATAAAACAACTAATGAGAAAGTAAATATATATATATATATATATATCATTTATATTTTGCTTGAAGGCAATTATAATGCATGTATCGCATAAAATTCGATAATTACAGAAATTAATCTTGACAAGTGAATCCCGGCAAAGGATGGCTCGCCATGCAGAACACCGTACAGACTGTTTCGACTTTATTAAGTCTCATCAGCGATGTATACTAAGGACTCCCCTCCGACAGGAATCGAAACCGGGATCTCAGCAGGCATAGTCAGAGACCATATCGCTTCGGCCGCCGGTACATAGCGAACAATCCCTGCGAAATTAACCTTGTCAATGATACTTACTTACACGCCTTTACCATAGTAGGTAAGGGGACGTTGATTGAGTAGTAAACAAACAGGCCGTAAGCTCTTCGGCGAAGTGAATAAGATTTTTGGAAGTTTGTTTTTTAGAAGCATTGTTGATAAATTATTATTTATATTTTGCTTGAAGGCAATTATAATGCATGTATTGCATAAAATTCGATAATTATAGAAAATAATCTTGACAAGTGAATCCCGGCAAAGGATATATATATATATATATATATATATTCACTATCACCAGATGTTGCCTTTTGAGAGAAAAAAAAATTAAGTTTTGATTCATATTCATGAAAAATAGAAAATAAAATCTAAATAACAGCATGGAATATGTTTTTGCCTTTAATATTTTAAATAGGAGACATTATGTTTTCTTTTCGGAGTGTTTGGATCAATGCAAGGTCTTTTTTACGTAGGAATTTAAATGGGGCATCCTACGAAGACCCAACTCGCCATTCAACAATAATGGATCTGCGAGACTAATTTCTGCCCTCTACCTCTACCCTGTCGACACCTGATTGCCACATCTAGTACATAATATGGAAAGACGTGTATTTAAACAATAGATAACACATAAAAATGTAAATAAAAGAGAAAAGCACAATAGAAGTAATATTTAACCCAATTCTTTTTCTATAATAGAAATTATCAGTAGCTTCTCAACTTTGTCTATTATCTGTCGCCTTTGCTTGCTAACAATACTTTCCACTCCTTTTACAACATCAGTTGCCTTTACTATCTCTTTATTCTTCAGAAAATCGATTTGGCCAGGTCATATTGGGTTGCAAGATCAGAGACTCGAACGCCATTCTCAAACTTGGCGATTATGCTCGCACAACTTTCCTGTTTCCCCTCTGGTTGTATCACAGCGGACTTTCTTAGGACCAATGAATAAGGGTTAAAGTAGCCGTAAAATAGAGAATAAACACAAACAAAGCGTGGAATTTCCACAAAAACAATATCAGACACTCGTTCAAGATAGTGACTGACGCTGCTAACGTAGATTCGACCAGCAGTTATTCGCACAAAAAATTCGAGCTACCCATATATATATATATATATATATTGGTAGGTCATACATTTACACACACACATATATATATATATATATATATATATATGTGTGTGTGTGTGTGTGTGTGTGTGAGAGTGTCTATATATATGTGTGTGTGTGTGTGTGAGAGAGTGTCTATATATATGTGTGTATGTGAGTGTGAGCGTGTGTGTATTCATGTATATATAAAAGTTTTTAAAAGTCGTTGGGGTGGCCTAAAGTCGGTATCAGCCAGACAGCAAGGGAGTCTATCCCCTTTTTACTAGCGCTAGACCAAGGAAATTGTTTCTTTTTTTTTGCATCTGATGTGAGCGCCACACCTACCATCCGTTCCTTACTTTACCGAACATATCCATGTGCTAATCACGCGCTGATAGTTAATTAATTAAACAAAAATCAAAAAATTTGGAGCTCTTCATAATTTTTCACTTACCCACCCACCCTATAACTGAACGTGTATATGTGACTATAGTTCACCGGACGCCGCCTTCAGTTTTGACGGCAAGTGCCCGTATAAACTCGCGGCAAACATGTTGGATAAATACTTAAAAAGGTTGAGTTTATGGAACATTTATCGAGGATCAAACACCCTATTCAGTAGTAATGGGTCTGAAGTCCTGCCTTGCTACCCGTTATACCGCTAAACCAATAACTCAAAGGAGAAGTCATTCAGCAAAATCTCGCATACTCGTTCAACAGTATAGAATTTAGTGACTTTTACTGATTGTGATATAATTCAAATAAAAATCAATCGATTTGTGGAACGCTTCAGATACAAAAAGCAATTATTGGTATAATTACTGACCCTACCCTTTATTGGAGCCATACTCTGCTATTAACTCCAGTGAACAGCTAATCAACTCAATACGTCTTACCCGTGGCAACGGGTTGGGAAAATGCCTACTCTGCCTTTACATTTTAATAAATTTTAGTTGTAGGCCTATTCTATCAAGTATAATATCATTATAGCCATTAAATATTAAAAAAAGTCTAGGTGAAATATAAATGACTCTATAGGTGAAATATAAATGTAATGTTTCTTCAAAAATTATTGTTGGGAAAAACAATTTTGGGAAAAACAAAAAATCATTCAAAACATTATTTTAAAAGTAAAAAAAAAATGTAATTCGAAAATTTTTACCTAACCCGTCCGCCGACAGGATGCTCTTCTCAAACCTCTTCATGTGTAGGATGTGATACAAGGTCACAACTAAAAGGGGCATACAGCGAAAATCAAAAAAATAACCCTTGCACCACAATGGGACACCATCATTATTTACACAACACCTTTGCTATAGTTAGGATGTGACACAAGATTGCAGGTATGGGGCATACAGCGTGGATAGAACTCGTCATGTAGTAGTAATGAATCTGCTAGACTAGTTACACCGAAATCGGATGCATTCTTTATTTACGCGTATCGTTCACCATAGGTAGGATTTGATAAAAGTTCTCAAGTGTGAGGCATCCATCGAGGTAATTCGTTACTCAATAGTAATGGATTTTATCTTAGTAGTCGACTTATACTTCAGAAATTGTCATTGTGAAATAGACTCTCAAATACAATTTAACATCTTATTATAATGGAGATTGTGGGGTTTTCTGCCTGTAACCGAAACTATATTACTATACAAGTCACAGTTCCGTTTGTTATTTACATCACTTTCTCCATGATTTTATTTTTATTTAAACCTCAATTATTAATAAAATTGTTTTACATCAAGACTGTTGACTATATCTACATACTAATAACACTCAATTATATTTTTATATACAACAGAACAGCGGATTACAGTATGAATGGGAAGACTACTTTATATTGATCTTAAAAAGTTGATTTTAATAAATATATGCTTAGTATTATTGATTTCTAATTGTTTGGTTTTGTCTTATTGAATATGAGCAAAAATCTCGGGGATAAATCTTAAAAGAAATCTATTAACAAGAAGAAATATCTAATTTTATTCTTTACTTCCTGTTTTAACTAAATAGTTAAATTAAGAAAATTTACCAATGAAAGACGGGAGTAATGGAAAATGATGGAAGAGTTAGTTTCAAAATTGTTCTATTTTTTCAATCATACCCCCTCTGTTCCAAATCTTTTAATTTGCATTCTTATTCAGTTTCATTAACCTTTCTAATTTAATATAATATTATAATAAAACTTGAATACTTGCACCCGGAGGGTGCTTATATTTGCTAGTGTATATAATGAGGAAAAGTAAAAAAATTAGTCATTGACATTTACTGGTGACAGGATATAATTTGATAATTAGAATTAATCAATTTGTGGAACTTGCCACAGTTCTTCATAAGTAAAAATAGTCTTAAGACACACGATGTTTAAATATTCCAACATAAATATTTTTTTTTAAATTCAGTAGTAATTGTAAGAAAATAGCTTAATATTTTGGTAACTAAAAAAAAAAAGCATGAAAATCTTTCAGGCCAATGGGTACCTTTATTTGAAGTACTATTCTAAATTTAACCTCCCCCACCCCCCCAAAAAAAAGCATGACGAAAAAATGTATATTTCTAATTCGCTTGTAATGTAAAATTTTTAGGGGGTAAAAAAAAAATTAAACTAACACATTTTCTAACATTGTAACTCACAAAGAAAAAGAAAATTGGTTCAAACCACTTACGAGTTTAGGGTAAATATTTTAAATATTTAATGTTGGTATTTTCTTAACCCATTCGCTACGGGTAGTGTGTGACACAGTCGGAAGTATACGGCATCCACTGAGGATTGACTTCGCTATTCACTAGTAATGCGTTTTCGAGACTAGCTTACTAACAATTACACTATGATAGGACGACCCTATTCTTTACAAAAACTTCTCGCCACGCGTATGAGGTTTTCAAACCTGTTCATCATGTGTAGAATGAGACACAAGGTCACAAGTAATCGACATACAGCGAAAATTTTTAAAATAACCATTACATCACGATATTACACCATCATCATTTATCCAACACGTTCGCCATGGGTAGGATGTTACACCGCAATTGGATGCATTCTCCACGGGTAGAATGTGACTAAAGTTCGCAAGTGTGGAGCATCCAGCGAGAATCGAACGTGCTATTCAGTAGTAATGGATCTGTGAAACTAGCTTCCTTATCCTTACGCCACTATGGGACGACTTTAATATTTTCGTAAAATAAACAAACATTGTAATGTATGAATTTTTATCGACTTTTTATCTTAATTTAATGAGAATTTGCTAGATTATTTCCCTCTCTTACTCTTTTCTTCCTCTTTTTCACTGGTGTTCTTAAGAGAATCTTTTTCCTCCAGTCATGGACCGGGTACTTCTGCTAGTATATATATATATATATATATATATATATATATATATATATATATTATAATGAGAATATGATTAATAATAATGTAGACATAAATGTATAGATAGATAAAAACTTACTTGTTATTTCTCATAGACAGTGAAACATGAGAAATCAGTGGGAAAAGACTGTGCAACATAATACATAAAAGTTGACATTCCCATTCGAAAATAAATATTTTTGCCCAAGGCAAATCAAATACCACGCACTTGCACAAGAATCAACGATAATAAACGACTGAATCCGATCTAATCCTCTCTTGTATATCGCTGGTCACTTACTGTGACCCCCAGGAGGATGAGCGAAAAGGTTTTAAATTGAATTATGTCTCCGAGTCGCTCTCCCATCACTATTCATTGACATCAAGATACTTATTTTTGCAAATCATATAAGACAATTTTCTTAGCAATAATGGAAAGGGTAAAGTATTTAGCATCAATTTTCAGGTTAACGCTTCTCACGTTACACAGATATTTCCCAGCGTTTATATTGGGAATTATGCATGCAAGTTGGAGAAGTTGAGGGGTATCAGCTCGTAAAACAGGATCAGACCTTTGCCGATTTTAAATCACATCCGCGCACGTTTACATCTCACACAGTGTATTAGGGAATAAAATAAATACACAGGGCGTATCTTCTCTTGCATGCCATGAGTTTCGATGAAAGAAAAGTATGAGTAGGGAGAATATCGTAAACTGCCCTTCCATAGTTTTGCTTACAGTCCCAGCGAGTAACGTCAGAAAGCATTTTATACAACTGATGAAAGAAAAACATGGGTAAACTGCTCTTCCATAGTATTGTTTACCGTTCTAGGGAGTATCGTTAGAATGATTTTTACACAACTGAGGAACAAAAAATGTAAGTGAGAATATTGTAAACTGCTCTTCCATTGTTTTCCTTATCGTTCCAGAGAGTACCGTTAGTAAGCTTTGTACACGACTTATACAAACGTGACACGTTTTGTTTAATCACAGAGCGTTGTAATCAATTAATAATTCCTTAGTTTGGCACAAGGCCTGAAGCATCGAACCCACTATATAGTTTATCAGAGATATAGGGAATAAGGTGGCGCTCGTATTATAATGGTTATCATCAGGATAAATTGAGGCAGTTACCCGAGTACAAATCCTTGAAGAGGATGTGTGCATTTCATACCACTCTTATCCTTAGGAAAGGTACGCATTCAACTATTCTCACTTCATCTATGAATCTATATTGGGAATTATGCACACAAGTTGGAGACGTTGAGGCGTATCAGCTCGTAAAACAGGATCAGTCCTTTGCCGATTTTATATCACAACCCTGCACGTTTGCATCTCACACGGTTTGCATGGGAATGAAATAAATACACGGAGCTACTCTTCTATAGCATGCCGTGTGTTTTGATGATATAAAAACGTGGGTTAGTGAGAATATGGCATACGGCTCTTCCATAGTTTTACTTACCGTTCCAGAAAGTATCGTTAGAATGCTTTTTATAAAGCTTTTTACACAACTAATAAACGAAAAACGTTGGTAAGTGAGAATATGGTAAACTTCCCTTCCATAGTTTTACTTACCGTTCCAGAGAGTATCGTTAGAATGCTTTTTACACAACTGATGACCAAAAAACGTTGGTAAGTGAGAATATGGTAAACTGCCCTTCCATAGTTTTACTTACCGTTCCAGAGAGTATCGTTAGAATCTTTTTTACACAACTGATGAACGCAAAACGTTGGTAAGTGAGAATATGGTGAACTGTCCTTCCATAGTTTTACTTACCGTTCCAGAGAGTATCGTTAGAATGCTTTTAGACAACTGATGAACGAAAAACGTGGGTAAGTGAGAATATGGTAAACAGCCCTTCCATAGTTTTACTTACCGTTCCAGAGAGTATCGTTAGAATGCTTTGTACACGACTCATTCAACCTTGACAAGTTTAGATTACTCAGAGAAAGTTGTAATTAATTAAGCCTCAGTTTTGCACAAGACCAGAGGATTGGACTCACTAACTCTATAGTCTTTCAGGGATATAAGGAATAAGGAGTGGTTTATTGTATAATTGTTATTGTAAGATTCAATGGGGAAAGTGCCCCCAGTACAAATTCTGGACGTGGCTGTTTACATTTCATACTACTAATAGCTTGGTAAAGTAATGCATCCAAATATTGTCACTCCATCTATAAGTATCTAGTAGGATATACTTTATTCTTTAACCTTAGTATGACAACCAATCTAAGAGAAGGACAAATTAAAAAGTTGACATTGTATCTTATGCTGCTCACATGGGTAATTAATATACTGTAAACTGCTCTTGTATTGTTTTACGTACCGTTGCATGTGCAGTAAATTTTCCGTCCATTCTTGTGAGGTTTGTCAAACACTTTGAAAACTTCTTTTAAAACTTTTTTAAAAACTTTTTTTCACATAACTTTTTTCTAACAATGACCTAAAGTCTAAACGAGTTGTAAACAATTGAAAAATGAATAACATAAAAGAAACATTACCTTTTGTCTTATTACATTTCGTTCATTAAATATATATATTCCACCTTTTCATACTCATATATATATATATATATATATATATATATATATATATATATGAAAGTTAAATTCTTTTTAATTTGTTTTTTTCTCTCTCTCTCTCTCTCTCTCTCTCTCTCTCTCTCTCTCTCTCTTTTTTTATGCTAATTTTTTAATGTTTCCTTGTGATCGTTTTTAACAATAAAATGTATTTTGCACCAACCATAGCAGTCAGAATTATGTCGGTGTCAGCCAGACATAAGCATAGCTTAGATGCGGCAGAAGGCCAGAAGTACGGGGCACTCAGTGAGAATCGAACTTACTAACAATGGTTTGCTAATCTAGGTTGCTAACCATTAAACCACATGAGGTGCCCATTCCCTGGATATAAATTGCCGTGTGTCGTTTTAACTAATATTAGTAAGACATCGATGTCCATTTGGCGCGGATGTGCCTTTGAAGCCTCGAGGCAATGGTTGGTATCCAACTCTAATTAAGGGGAAGTACTCGAGGGGTAGTGCCCCAACTGCTAAACTGTGACATCATAATGAGTTCGAAAACCAGTTGTGCTATCACGTTCACTTTTGGACTAATGCCCTTAGGAAAATAAGAACCCCCTAATTTGCCCTACCCAACTATTAGTTAAATAGTACCACTATAGTTTTTTTACAAAGATAGCTTTGGCATTAAATAACCACGAAAGTTGATATGCCATTAAACAAATAATAAACAGAATACTTTTTGTGACCGAATAAAAGAAAATTGTAATTGTATTTGGTCTTGATAGAATTATTTTTCTACAATCCGTGGTTTTAGTATTAAATAACCCACAAATGTTGATATGCTATTAAACAGAGAAAGCAAACCAAACCGACTCTAAGTGAGAAGTAGAATGATTTTTCTCAACACAGCAAGGCATTCCTCGTAGAATGATTCGCTAAGTAAGGCATAAGGCGATACGAATCACCAATTGAACATCTAACACACTACAGTCGGAATCTTTTGCCCAACCCTCCGAAAGATACAACACAGGTTCAATTTTTAATCGGAGTTAATCTGGTTTTGAATTTAAAGATGTATTTCTCCTTGATTGGTTTTGCTTTACACTATTTGGCAATAGCTCTTAAGTGAACATATCAAACGTTGTAATAATTACTTTATTATACTTTGGTGTATGCACAAGTCCTGATATTACATTTAAAAGTTGATAAATGAATAAAAGAAACATCGAGATAAATACATAAATATTCTGTTTGGTGGTTGGTTTTGAGGGTTATCACAAGGCAAGTGTAAAGAAAAATAAGGTAACTATAGTGCTGTTTGTTATCCTGTAATTTTCTTTATCAATTCTTTATATTTCGAGATAAAAATCTCTTCTACAGAAGATCTCCGAAACTGGAGTTGTTGCCAGTGGCTGTCGATTTGGTTCTGTCTCATGTCTTATAATCTCTTTATGTGCGTGCGTGCGCGTGCACGCGCGCGCGCGCGCGCGCGTGTGTGTGTGTTGTGTGTGTTCAACAGTGTCTGATTATAATTCCAGGTCTGACTCACCCTCCAAGCATAAACTCTTTGTTTATCAAAAGGACCATCTGATTCTCTGATTATCATTCCAGATTTGGCTTAACATGTTTTAGTATCACGTGGTTTAATATTTTCATGTACTTTAAAGATCTGTACAAAACCTGCCCTACTGTTTACCCATAGCTGAAAGTAGTAAAAACAACCAGTTCTTTCCGGCTCAAACGTTTCTGTTTATAAATTTTATCTTGTTTGTAATGTTTCTCTTGTCTATCCGCCACGGGCAGGATGTAACACAATATCAAATCTTAATTTGAGTAAAGCTAGTTTTGAAATCATTTTTTCTTCTCCAATGTTGATTTCATACTTAAATTAAATAAAACCTAGCGCTGTTGGTTGCACCTCTGCTGAGGTGGATAGGGCCACCTGCTGGCTGTGGTTGGAGTACCGTGATGCTTAATGACGGAATCTTGCTGGTTGACCAGTCCATGGCATGCAGCACCTCTCTTTGGCCCTTACTTGATAACCCACACGATCATTGGCTGGTTACTTCAAGTCCTAGCCTATGTGATTCACCAGAACCTATTGCCCTTTTGATAAGCCCCTAATTCTTTTTATCATATATATGCTAGAATGTGGAGGCTGAGGGTCTAGGTGTTCTGGGTATGACGTTAAACTCTATCTAATGAAGATTCAATTCTGGAGTACTGGGGAGTGCAAATTCCTCCTTCCTCATTATTCCACCCAGGTCGACCCTGGCCCGGAGTGGCAGTATCAGTTACGGTCCCATCTATAGGTTAAATAGAATAAACATGAGTTTAGAAAATGCGTAAAAAATTGAGTTTGAAAATTATTTGTATACCCATCAAGAATGAATAAAACAAAACGTCCTCGGTATATAAAATAACTCAACAGGGTTGAAATGCTGTAAGATCTAAGCAAGCAACCAACCAACCAAAGAACCCAGTCTGTCCTTCTATTTAACATAACTGAAAGAATAAAAGGTGAAACGCAAACTACCTCGTCCAGTATATGAACATGCCCCACCGAGTCCATTTTCTATGACGATAACCGTTACGTGACATGCGACACTCACTACTAGTAGTAAAAAGTGAAAATGTCTTGCTCACCATTGCCTTACATCGATGTCGATATTCATGTCCTCTGCTTTGTTAAGTAGGACAAAAGGTCATATATATATGGAGCACACAGCCCGGATCGTGCAGCATAACCTTCTTGCTTGCTACTACAATACAAGATTGGCATGACCGAAATAGTTGAAGACATATCAGTTCTTTCTTTAAATGAGATAGATTGTTGCAAATCAGGAAAATTCACATTTTCGGATAAATGCTTTTAGCAGAAACCAATAGACAGCGCATGCGTGATTCTTCAGGAAATGGTGGTAATAGCGGTTGCATTTTAGCGAAAGGTCTGTAAAAGAAAGAAGAGAGAACGAGAGCGAGAGAGAAAGAGAGAGAGAGTGAAAGAGAGAGGGAGAGAGGGAGAGGGAGAGGGAGAGAGATGCTAGCAAAAACTCGGTTCGTGTGGAGTAGGCCACCCATGTCTTTTATAGGATAATTGCCTTGGGCCTGTTTTGGACTGGCATTGCATGCATATATTTG
>CM042141.1:31950083-31967583 GCA_023376005.1 Doryteuthis pealeii | reverse complement strand
TGGTTCTGTCTACATTCGACTGTTTCAGTTTTTATATATATTGGATATATTAACCATCATCAGGATAATATTAAAGAGAGATGTCATGATGTTCCTACAAAAAATATATATATATATATATATATATATATATATATATATATATGTGTGTGTGTGTGTGTGTGTGTGTGTGTGTGTGTGTGTGAATGCCCAGAAGAAGGGTCTGTTTTTAAAATAATCTATTATACGCTTGGTTATTTGTTTATTGTTTTCCCGCCAAGTCTCTAAATTCTCTTCTTGTAGAAAATAACATCGGTATTTTCTTAACGCCTGACAATAATATTTCATAAATAAATATTTTTCCCTTTTTTTGCCTCCAACATTTTTACTGAGCGTATGAGGCCGATCGCTATACTGATAAATAAAGAATGGCTGGCTGATATATCAATTTGACTATCACCACTGATTTATTCATCTAGTAATGCGTTGACCTCTCCAGTTTCTTCTTCTTCTTCTTCTTCTTCTTCTTCTTCTTCTTCTTCTTTTTTTTTTTTTTTTCCTTTCTTCTTCTTTCCTTTCTTCCGGTTAGCCTTTTTCAAACTGTTATCGCCTTTTTCTTATTTGTGTTTTTTTTCACTCCGTATGGATCGGCTTTGGTTGTTTGTTTCTTTGTTTCTCTCTCTCTCTCTCTTTCTCTCCTCTCTCTCTCTCTCTCTCTCTCTCTCTCTCTCTCTCTCTCTCTCTCTCTATGTATATATATATATATATAGTATTTGTGGAAAGGTGACTTACCGGTGAAATGGTCACAATGTTTAGTTGATGCAAGTTTCACAATGATAAGACAAATATAAAGGCTCAATACGTGAGTAGAGCAAATTTATTATAATAATGGTGCACAGTAATAACCTACTCGAGTTTCACCATAAGGGTCTTCAAGGTTATATCCACTGGATTAATCAAGATATTGATTAATCCAGTGGATTTAACCTTGAAGATACTTATGGTGAAACACGAGTAGGTTATTACTGTGTACCATTATTATAATATATATATATATATATATATATTACATATATCATAAATTTTTGCTTACTCTCCTTGCCACTTTTTTGTGTTCCCTACTTGCACTTGCTTATGTGACGAAAATATTAAACTCGGCTTTGGATTAAAATAGCTCAGTAGGTAGAGCGTCAGACTAGAAACAACAAGGTTTCTGGTTCAATACCGGTCCTCACCAGCGTATGAGTAGCACAGGGATATGTGCGGAAAAATAACTAGTTAATGGTAGGTGTGTCGCTTCACCTCAGATGCAAAAACAATCTCATTGACTTAGCGCTAATGAGAAGGGGATAGACTCCCTCGCTGATTGGCTGATACCGACTTTAGGCCACTCCGACGACTTTACTTACGTACTGTTCTACTAGAAGTATGGCTTTGGCAATACATAAAATAAAAAGTTTTATATGCCATTAAACAATGAAATCAAACCAAATCTTATATTTTCAATTGTTTGTTACTATTATACCAATCGCAATGTTTATATGTCTTTGCACTCGGTAATTATACACTACACCCTCCCGCCGTAGAAATTCTCGTTCTCGGGAAGGAAAGAATTATGGAACCTTTTATGCGTGCCTCAGTTAGTCACGTAAGTTTTCTTACGGTATTTGATTATTTCGAAGGCACTAAGTAATTTTCATGTTTGTATGCCACTAGGATTTTGTGCTCTTACGTCGGGGATAGAATCCATGAATGCTATAATATTTCTAATATCTTTCTCAGCCTTCTAAAATCTGAATATACAGTGAAACCTCGGTTCTCGAACGACTCTGAACTCGAACAATTCAGGTTTCGAACAAAACAAAAAAAAGGCATCGGTTGTCGAAAAAAAATTTTCAGACTTCGAACACACGAGTCGGGCCGATGAAAACGGAAGTCACGTGAATGACTTCCGAGGCAAACCGAAGACAACTCTCTTCTAAAGAAAATTCCTGTCACGAGTGCTGAACATGAAAAGACGTTCACTTTCAAAGCCTGCAGATGTTGCTTCAAAAAATCTAAACACCAAACTGGTACACATATATTTTTGTTTACATTTGTATGTGTTATATGTGGCTTAAATACACGTCTTTCTATATTATATATAAATGTAGACACATAAATAGGCATTAATCTGATGGTCAAGAGCGCTTGAATCCACTTTACACAATTTCTCATGGGAAATATTGTTTCAGTTATAATTTTGGTAGGAACAGCACAGGTTACCACGGGTCATGATTTAAGGGTCGTTTTCACACAGGAAGAAATGAGCTAATAAATAAGAACGAAGACCCACTATGTTACAATATAACGCTAATACCAGCTACGGGTAGATATTAAGACCGAATGGTCTCTTTACTTTTGGTATGGCAACCAGTCTAAGAGAAGAAAACTGAATTCAAACTTGTTTTCGAACAAATCATAATTTTGGTACGAATTATATTCGAGAACCAAGGTTCCACTGTATTTTTATATCATTAGTTTTTAGGGTTGTGCTGATACTTGAAATGAGTCGCTTGAATATTCTGATTTAGTACAACGCAGAAACTTAGAGAATGAGAAAAAGATGCAGTTGTAATTTCACTGGTTTAACTTGGAGATGAGGCTTACTTAAATAGCTACTTCGAAACATAGATATATTAATTTAAAAAGTGGCACGTGCTAACATACAACTATAGCCTACTTCTTTGTTATTTCAATCAACTACGGTTACCTATATCCAACCAATACATAGAAGTGATAGATAATCTTTAGCTGTGTACATGACATAAACATTGATGTAAAATTCAGTTCATCTTGGAAAAACTTGCGACCATAAAGCACCTGTCAATTAATAATAACAATGACACGATATTTATAGTTTCTATATACATATTTACCGTCCCCTCCGCACGAGCAGGATGTGACACAAAGTCATTTTTAAGCGGAACTCAAAATGTTTGACTTCAGACTTTTCCTTCTCCTAAACCAGTTGCCATATCAAGGTAAAGGAGCCTAGTCTATCCTACTAATTACCCATCGGTTGAGGAAGAATAGTTAACTCTTATCTTTATGAATTAGTAACTTTATGTGAAATGCAAAAAGCCTTGCACTGGACTTGAGCTCGCATAGCGGTATCCATTTCCCACGACGATAACCATTACACGATGTCACTACACAGCACCTCAGGTTGTTTGCATTTCCTATTGTTACATAATTATGGGCTTGGATAATTACAGGTGTCAAAAGAATCAGTTTTAGTAAAAATAAATTATGGATGAAAAAGAAAGAAAGAAATATTTTAGGAAAATATTTTGAAAGGAAGAATACATTTTGGGTTTGTTTAAACTGTTTGTTTGAAATTCTAAATCAGAGAAATGCCGAGGTTAAACATTTTCGGGAGAATTATAAACATTTTGAGAGGTAAAATATGTTTGGTTAAAAATTCCAATGTACTTATATAATACAATATAACAATATATAATGGAATTAAAACATGACGTAAGAAAAGAATCAGTCAATTAACGGTAATTATAAGAGAAGGGGCGAATAGTCGAAGAAAAGGAAAAGGTGAGCGAAAGCAGAAAGGGTCTGGGGAGGCAAGCATGACGCCTACGTTTTAGCATATACGAGAAAAGCATCCGATCTTTCTTTCGTTCTTTCTTTTATCTCCCAAGCTTGACAGTTTACTGACAGGTGCGAGAGTCATAAGTTTACTAAATCTAATTATGCCGAGTCTATTGTTATAAACAATCTTGTTATATCTATTATGCGTTGATAACAACTGCAGATGATCACTGCCATAATAAATATTGTTGACAAGATTTGCGGTCGAGTTTGTTTTTAATCAGCACAGGTTACCACGGGTCTTGATTTAACGATCGTTTTCACACACGAAGAAACGAGTCAATATATAAAAACGAAGAACAACTACGTTACAATATAACGCTAATACCAGCTATGGGTAAATATTAGGACAGAATGGGCTCTTTACCATTGGTATGGCAACCAGTCTAAGAGAAGGAAAACTGAATTCAAACTTGTTAAAATCCATTTAAAATTGACCTTGTGTCACATTCAGCTTGTGTGAATACACAGAATTTCATGGTGAGGTTCTAGTTAGGGAGACATGGGGAGCGGGGAGTAAGTAAGTCTTCATTGCATTCCACCCAGAATTCTGAAAATTTTATTATTCGTATTCAACAGGACCGTGCGAAAAATCAAAGTAGCTACACAAAAATGTAAATATGAATGTACAAATATGAATTCCCTAATCCCTAGGCATAAAATAACCCGAGACGTTTTGACATGCCTTTAGAATCTATTATTCAATCAATCACGAGAATGCATAAAATGCCTGTTAGAGTCCCGTGGGTCAAATAGATCTGTTTAAAAATAATCGTATTCAATAGGATTTGTGCAATAAACAAAACTCTTAAAAAACTACACGAAACAGATGTAAATATGAACGTACAACGAACGCGATTCTCTAACCGATAACCCGAGACGTTTTGGCACGCCGTGAAAATTAAATCAATCACCCAATCATATTATGTCTAAAATGTTTGTCCAGAACAATAAACCTTCTGATCGAAGATCGATAGTTTAGTCACCATAAACATTTTCAGGGTCCCGTGAGACTATTCCTGCGTATCTAATGCGTACTTTCCATGAAGCATGTCGTAGGGAATTACTGTATATATTTTGACGTATATTTAGAAAATGTTTCTAAATTCTACCAGTGATTAATGAACCATAGTTAGAAATAACATCGTTTTGCTGTCGTTAGGGAACTCAAACTTCATCAGCGAAACTAATTGTTGATGACTCAAAGCTTAATGCTTATGATTCTGGGTAAATAGTAACCATCGTAACGGTCGAATAACCGAAATCTCGTGCCAAACAATGTGTGAAAATAGTTCAAAGTTCACTATCTATTCATCACAGAACTCATTCTATTAAAATAAAGTCCTATTATTTTCTCCTTTTGAGTTTTCACATCAGCATTAGCTGATGGTCTTTCACTGGAGTCTGAGTGACAGCAAGTCTCCTCAGGTCTCCAGACTCTTCTGAGTATTCTGGCAGATTGCAGAAGTGCATTGTTCTGAATGGTTTCAATCCTTCCTTTGGTATCCAAACTTTCCAAACCCTTTCTAATCCTTTTGGGACTGTTCAAAGTGCACCAACCACAATTGGTATCACTTTCACTTTCATGTTCCATAACTTTTTTAGTTCTCTGGCAAGGTCCAGATATTTGTCCATTTTTTCATTTTCCTTTAGCTTCACCCTGTGATCTGCTGGCACTGCAAAATCCACCAGTTGACAAGTTCTTTCTTTTTTGTTTATCAACACTAGGTCTGGTCTTTTGCTGGATAAGGTGATCCGTTTTTATTTCAAAGTCCCAGAGAATTTTATGCGTTTCGTTCTTATTATTTGTTTATTTCGTTTCGTTATTATTATTATTATTATTATTATTATTATTATTATTATTGTTGTTGTTGTTGTTGTTGTTGTTGTTGTAATCTAAGTCATTCTACTCAATGAACTAACCACCAGTTGTTGTACGTTGTAGGAGAGCCGCATTGAGCGGGTTAAAGTAAGCAAAATATTAAGCAAGATGTGGCCATCTCATTGATAGACATGACTCTGAAATTAGTAGAGCAGTTCAGATGCCACAGTAACAATATTGGTAATGGTTAGCATGCTAGTCTCGCTGATCCATTATTACTGAATAGCGAGTTCTATCCTCGTCAGATAATTGTGACCTTGAGTCACATCATCCCCGTAGTGAACGGTATGGCTAAATACCTACCTCGGTAGCAATAGCTCATCTGCTTAAACCGTTGTCAACATAGATTAAGCACAAACTGCTATTAACAGGTTATTGACCATTTGGAGATCTTATCTATGTAATTAATAATCTTTGTTTTTCAAATTACTTTTTTCAAATTACTTCCTTTTTATCTGAAACGATATAAAATTTGCAGACACGGGAGAACTGACTTTGGCATTAAATATCACATCAAGTTTTGAGATTGTTTAAAACCAACCAACCAAGCCTACCAAACGAATATTCACAAGATAAACCGACAGGGAATACTTAAAGTTGATTCAAATCTCAACGTGAATCTCTTCACTTTATGTTCGATTTAATCTTTCCAACTGAAAAAAAAAGAATTACTAGACAAAATCTTTTTCCACTTTTGCCGTCCATTTGAAAATTTAAAAAAAATCTTGCATTTTCTCACCGGTTGACTCCATAAAGCAGGCAGTTCAGATTGTTAAATATCAGTGATACCATGGCAAATTACATTCTTGCCTTTTCTTTTCTCATCTCTTAAAAAAAAAGATATCTCTGATCAGTGCAGTGTGATTTACTGAGTTGAAAGAGTAAACGCCGAGGCAAGTGATCGGAAAAGTGCAAACATATACTACTCCAAATACAAATACACATAGAGTTTCAATTATCAACATATAATCATTTTAAACAATTATATCTTGAATATCTAATGAACATTTTTATTTTTAGAAAATTGAAATACTTTTTAAAGAATTATAGCTCAAATATCTTATAATAATAATGATTAAACTATTGAAGCTAAAAGTATCCAATAATAATCAGAAGTTTAAAACAAATATGGCTCAAACATTATATTGAGATATATAAAATACTAATTTTAAAACAATTATATCTTAAATATCTAATAATAATGATAATTAAAAAATTAAAGGTCAAATATATGATAATAATAATAATAATAATAATAATAATAATAATAATAATAATAATCGAGGTACATACGGATCACCTAATCCCGGCCAGGAGACCGGACCTAGTACAGATTGACTAGAAAAAGAGAACCTGTCATCTCGTGGATTTTGCCGTACCGGCTGACCACTGAGTGAAAATGAAAAAAAGCGAAAAGATTGAAAAATACTTAGACCTTGCCAGAGAACTGAGGGAACTTTGGAACATGAAGGTGAAGGTGGTACCAATCGTGGTTCGTGCCCTTGGAACGATCCCCAAAACTCTGGAAAAGAATTTGGGTGAACTGGAAATCTGTAAAATTGAGACCATCCAAACTACAGCATTGTTACGATCGGCTAGAATGCTCAGAAGAGTCCTAGAGACCTGAGGAGACTTGCTGTCACTGAGCCTTCTGTGAATCACTAGCTATGGCAGGTGTGAAAAACTGTGAAAACTCAAAAGGAGTAAATAATAATAATTGCTAAAGGATTATCACTGAATGTAGAAAAAATAAATTGAAACCATTGTAGCTTCAAGCATCTATTCTTAATACAAATGATTTGTCACGGTAATATAGTTTCAAGAATCAATGTCTAATATTAATGATTTATACAAAATGTAATCAGATTTTTTGCAATTTTATTTTTGGTCATTGTTAAATTTGGTCATGAATAATACCTCATTATGTTTGTTCTGATGGTGCAATGTCCGACTAGAAATAAAGTAATTTTAAAAAATATGTGCACAAATAGAAATATCTGAATGCACTTAATGCATTTGTCGCTTAAATTTCGGTTTAGATTAAGCTGATTATGATCTACAGAGAGGAAAGAAACCTTTGACCCGGAATGGTAATACCTGTTGCTGTACCATCTATTGGCCAAAGAGATCGGTTTAAAAAAATATTCGTATTTGATAGAACAGTGTAACAAAAAAAACTCTTAAGAAACGACTACACAAAAATATAAATGTACAATGAAAATGATTCCTGAACCTCTTGTTATTTTTTATGACTAGAGGTTAGGGAATCGCGTTTATTGTACGATTATATTCAAATTGTTTGTATGGTTATTTTTTTTAGAATTCATTTTCACACAGCTGTATTATACAAAGTATTTTTATTTGATACAAGAAAGATGTATAATGTGTTTTAAGTATCATATAATAATACTTAATAAACAGTTAGAGATTAAGTTGACTATTTTCTATGTAAATAATTTAGTTACATAGCATCCAGTATTCTTATCTAATACTATTAATTTTCAAATGGTTCTATTTGACACATAGGTAGTACCCTAACAGGTACTTGTGCGGATTAAAATAAAATTAATTTTTTTAATTTCTAAAAAATAACAATCTCCCTTGAGCCTTCATTGGAAGAACCCTCTGCGTAGGTGCGGAGAAAAAGGACCCACTTCTGACCCCAAAGAGAATCTCTCAGCCATTAGGACTGTGGCCTTAACTCGGACAAGACGCTACTACTGGCTAGGGGAAATCCCTTTGCCACGTGGTGGCTATGACCCACGAATAAAGCCTAAATCATAAAACCACCTTCTGTCTTTGTCTCGTTCTTTCCGTCCTTTGAATTCCTTCCTTTTCAGTGTGACCCACCAAATAAGATGGAGTTAAAAGCAAACCCTAAGAACACGCATCAAGAATAACCAGCCATCTTTTAAACCTAAAACACAAAAGCTCTTGCCACCCCATATACTAACATAATTAGTCAGAGTGGACCTGGAAGTAATGTCAATAAAGGAATACCCACATTCCCAGATATTCAGAAATGGAACCTCATCATCAGATGCAGTTTAGTGTCATACACAGGATAGCCCAATTAAGGTTTTTGACCATCTGAGATGATACATTCAGAGTATTCTAAGCCCCGTCGACAGGGCGTTCTAAGGTTTTTCAGTTAACCTTAACTAATATTTTACTGTTGACAGTTTTATGAAATAAACTTTAGGTTTTAATTGGATTCTTTGTTTAATGGCACATCAATTTTCGTGGGTTATTTAATGCAAAATCCGTCATTGTAGAAGAACAGTAGTGATATTATTTAACCCAAACCTTGAGGATAATAGGACTTATAACTTGAGTGCAGCTGTATGGCTGCACCACTTGGACCTTACCGAAGGTCCTAGAAAATAAGCTAGATGGAAACAACAAATCCTGGATACAACACATCACACGGAAGCAGCTGTACGGCCACTTGCCCTCTATTGCAAAATCATTCGAGTGAGGCGAACAGGACATGCTGAACACTGCTGGAGAAGAAGGGACGAACTCATAAGCAACGTCTTCCTATTGAAACCAGCATATGAACAAGCCACTGTGTGCTGTTTAGCTAAGGCCTACATTGACCAGCTCTGCGTGAATACTGGATACTGCGTAGAGGACCTCCTGAGGATAATTAATAATAAGGACAGTTTGCGAGAGATAGTCATGGGTATCCGTGCTACAAGCTCGCCATGATTATGACGATACTTTCCCAAAAGTAATAGACGGAAAGTGAACGTAATAGCGCGACTGGAGATCGAACTCGCTTACTAGGATGTTGCAGTACAAAACGTTATCCACTACACCACGGGGACTCCCGAAATAAAGTTTCGACCCCATTATTTCTTCTTTTTTTTTTGTATTGTTTAGTTTCGTTTCATTCTGTAGATAAACGGTTTTTGTTTCATAAATATATTTATTTTGTGCGTGACACTTCCCGCCTGGATACACGTAGCTGTCTAAAGTCATTGGCGATCGAGAAACGTGTCCCCTTTATGGCAACCTGTCGCGAATTATTTATCTGGAAAGGCAAACAACATTCTCCATAATAGATGACACGTCGCAATCGATAGAAAATATTGTCCCCTGTCTGTCTATGACCAGTCACAAGCAATATAAATATCTCCGTTTATCGCTGGCTTTTCATTGGAAAAATCTGTTTTTCCAATAACCCTTCCCCTTCAGTCACTTGCTGAAACTCTTACTTTTTTTACTGATCATTTTAGATAGACATTATTATTATTATTATTATTATTATTATTATTATTATTATTATATCACTCCTATTACTTTTTTTACTTATCATTTTCTTTGCAAAATAAAGAAATGTGGAAAAACAAGATTTTTGTTTTACGCTATATAATAGTGGGAATTAAATAGAATTTGGGGTGGCGTGTGAAAGGCTTACCTATTTGTTTCTGATTGTTCAAGGAGCGTCAAGTTTGGTTGGTTGGTTGGTTGGGTTTTACGGTATGTCAACCCCTTGGGTTATTTTATGCCAAATACTTCTATTGGTAAAAAAATATTTAATGCTAACAAAGTTTTGAAATAATTTCATTTTTAATGGATAATACAATTTTTTTTATAAACTCATGTTTTCTATTTAACCCATAGATGGGACCCTAACGGGTACTTTACCACTCCGGGTCAGAGTGAACCAGGGAGCAATGGTGATGAAGGGGTGCTCCACATTCCCCAAACCTACAAAACTGGAACCTCACCATCAGATAGAGTTTAAGGTCATTCCCAGGACATGTATACCCTCAGTCACCGCCTTCTAACACCCATATGGTAAAAAAGGGCTTGCCATAAGAGCAATAGGGTTGGGACAATCATATAGGTGCTAGGGCTTGACGTGACCAGCCGATTGATCGGAGGGGACCTCTCCGATCGCCCGTCTAGCCCAAGATAGGGCCAAAGTGGGGTATTGCAAGTCATGAACTGCTCATACACCTGGGTTCTATCCTTAAGCATCACGGGTCGCCACCCACGACAAACAGGTGACCTCATTGGGGGCGTCTTACCCCTCTGCAGAGGTACAGTCGGTGCATTCTAACGCCCCACCGACAGGGCGGCAAGGAGTGTCAAGGGTCACAAAAGTGAATGAGAGAGTAAAAGGTTGTGAAGTCTTACCTAAGTTTTTGGAGGAGGCAGATGTCAGGGTCTTTGAAGAGGACATACACAACATGAGTGTCTGTCCTCCAAGCCATTTTTACTTGGGTTTGAAATAAAATATATGAGCTCTGAGAAAAATAATAATGTCTTGTGTTCGTTATTAAGAACTGCCAATGAACGAGACTAGGTCCCAGGAAAATCTCAAATAATTTCCAGACTCAAAGAAGAGATTGTATTATCCATTAAGAACAAAACTTTATCGCATTAAATGACCCACTGAGGTTGATATGCCGTAAAACAAAACAAACTAAATCAAAAAGAAGCCCAATAAGAGATCCAGAATATCAGCATCTCCATTACAGAATAGCAGAGACTCAACCAGATCCAGTCCAGAGATAAGTAGAACAGTATAATTTTAAAACTATATACTCTTTCAATTATATGCTGTGTCACATATAGAAATTTAATGACCTTATATATACACACTCCAAAAATATTCCGCTACGTCACATATAGGGATTTAGCTACTTCATTTCTTTTAATCGCAATATTACATCTTCCTCTTGCAGCAACATTGCATGGGAGTTATTATCATCCATTGTACTATTATTATATCACTCCTTGCGAGTTCTTCACCCCGGCTTTAGCTGGTCTTTCACCGGAGTCTGAGTGACAATAACTCTTTTAAGGTCTCCAGGACTCTTATAAGTATTCTAACCGATCTTAACAATATTACTGTTTGGATGGTCTCGATTCTTCCTCTAATTTTCTATCCATCCACCCTTTACTAAAACTTTGGGGACCGTTCCAAGGGCACCGGCTACAATTGGTATCACATTCAACTTCATGTTACACATTTTTTTCAGCTTTCTGACAAGGTCCAAATATTTGTTATATTTTCGTTATTATTATCATTATTTAACTCCCTGAGAGTTTTTAACACTCGCCTAAGCTGGTAGTTCACAGGAGGCTGAGTGACAGTAAGCCTCATCAGGTCTCTAGGACTCTTCTGGGTATTATAGCTGATCTTAAGAATGCTTTTGTTTTGATCGTCTCGATTCTTCCTCAGATTTCCAATTCCCCCAGACTCTTTCCCCAACCCTTGAGGACCATTCTAAGGACCCCAATTACAATAGATATGACTTTTATCTTCATGTTCCACAGTTCTTTCAGCTCTCTGGACAGGTCTGAGTATTTGCCTATCTTTTCGTTTACTTTCACCTTCACTCTATGATTAAACGGAACGGCAAAATCCACGAGATGACAAGTTTTCTTCTTCTTGTTATTTAACACTAGGTCTGGTTTTCTAGCCGGGATTAGGTGGTTTGTCTGTATCTCAATGTCCCAAAGGATTTTATGCGTCTCCTTATCTAGGATAGTTGCTGGTTTGAGCATATACCATTGAGTAGCGTTATGAACATTGAATTTCTTTCACAATTCCCAGTGGATAACTTTTCCTACAGTCATGCCTATATTATTATTATTATTATTATTATTATTATTATTATTATTATTATTATTATTATTATTACTGTGGCTGTTGTTGTTATACCAGAGAACTGGAAACAATATGCCTGAAAAATAGTCTCACCATTACATGGACTTTAGTGTCATAACTTGCTAAAATCAAATATCCTAAGAGAATGCTTAGTTATAGGTAGTACCTATATATATATATATATATATATATATATATATATATATAATATATATATATATATAATATATAAAATAAATATATAAATGTTTTATATATTTAATGACATAGGAACAGTCACGACCATTTGGTTTCATGCGTGCGTAACCGCAAACATTCATATATTTATTTTTATTATATTATATAATAGCTCTATGTTTTATATTGAGCACTCTCCTAATAATACTGCAGTAATAGCTGAAACAGTGTCAGTCCCACGCTATAGTTATATATATATATATATATATATATATATATATATATATATACCAACACTTCCACATGAGTAGGATGTAATACAAGGACAATTTCCCGAGGAGATTCTAACAGATTTCATTTCAGAGTTTTCCTTTTCCTAGACAGGTTAGCTAACCAAGGTTAAAGGAGCCAGTCTTCCCTACGATTTACCTACATTTGGAAGGAGAATATTTGAATGTATACCTTTTCCAAGTATAGAAGTATTATGTGAAATGCAAACAGCCTTATCTAAAATTTTAACTCGAGTAGTCATATATTTCCATTTTGCAAATAATTAGATAACCAGTAAGCATTAAAAATAATTGATCCAGTTGATGCTCTTTTTTTAAAAAAAAGAACCTAACAACAAACTGATTTTGAAAAGGACTAGATTTAGTTTCTCCATATCAACGCTGCTTCTATTTCTAGTTTCGAAACAAAAGTTTGAAATGATTTGATTTAAACAAATAAAATGGAGCCCATTCTATTTCTGAAAATATCTACGATTAAATTATCCCTTTCTAAGCCTTCTCACGTAATTTAGTTCCATTTAGCACGTCTTGAAATACGATGCGGTAAAATGTTATTATATATTTTTCTTCAAAAATAAAGAAGGAGAGTTAAATATATATTATTTATTTGTTTGTTTCTGTTGGCGAGATTAATAAGTAACGAAGAAAAATACATAGATCGCGATAGCAATAAGCACACACACACACGCCTGCATATATATATATATATATATATATATATATATATATATATATATATATATATATATATATGCAGGCGTGTGTGTGTGTGCTTATTGCTATCGCGATCTATATATATATATATATATATATATATATATATATATATATATATATATATAATAAGTCATCCACAGACACGTGTTTCGGCATATCATGCCTCTTCAGTGTGGCTAGACACAACTATCCTTGGGTAGGGTCGAACTCAGACTGACCGCATGGTAGTCCGATATCTTATCCCCTCGCCTGACAGCTGATGCGTGGACTGGTGTTTTTAAACTATTAAATACATAGGAATGTATGTATCATTCGGTCACTGAGAGATCAAATTTCCGGAGAAATGATCATTGCTATATATATATATATATATATATATATATCTTTGAAAGGAAGGAAAAACTAAAAAAAACGCCATTCTGTAATAAATTTATTTCGACCAAAACTTAAACGCCTTTTAGAAATTTAAATACATTTCTAAAACTCCTTAGAATTTTTTTTAGTCTCATCAGACAGACGGCACAGATAGAAATGAATTGGAAACCTGAAAAAATTTTTTTATCAGAACCCCTCAAAAATGTGTCAAACAGTAAAAATGAGTTTCAATTCAAGTTAGAGGTTACAATGTATCTTTTGAAGGCGGATATATTCAAAATGTATATGTTTGATTTAATATCTAAGATAGTACAACATATCTAGACAATATTAAAAATGTTTAAAATTATTAAGGAGAGGTAGTATTAACATTGACTTAGTCTAATTATAATTAAAATATAATTAATTTAATAAATTTGAATAAGAAAACCAAATAAATAAATAATAAATAATAAAACATAATAAAACAATAAAATATAATAAACAAACATAGATTGATAGAAAAGATATTGATAAAAAATATATAAATAAATAAATATATAAATAAATAGATATACACACACACACACACACACACACACACACACACACATATATATATATATATATATATATATATATATATATATATATATATATAGATAGATAGATAGATAATAGATATATATAGATATATATATCGGAGTAAAATATGGAAATAAATCAGAAAATGTGTACAAAATAAACAAACTGTATTCTAAAGAGATGAATTCATTTTGATGGTGAAATCGACGTGGTAAGGTTTCAGTTTTTGATAGTCATTCATCAGCACTTTAAGATAGAATGATTGTTGTCTCAATAGTGATGCATGTTTTTTTTTAATAACAGGAGTTGTATAGTTGTATCCTTAGAAAGGCCCATAATTCAAATTTCTGTTACTCAGAGACACTATAGATTAAAAGACGAGAAACGTATGAATTGTCTGAATTTAGTATCATCAAACATTAGTAAGTGTAGGTTAGGATATGTTTTGGAACAGTATGTTGTTTAAAATACACAATGAAATTTAAGGCTGTGTTATTATTATTATTATAATCTAATATAAGATTGGAATACTGTGTTTTACTATTATATATATATATATATATATATATATATATATATATATATATATATATATATATATACCAAGCGTGTTGGTAAATCCTTGCGGTGAGAAAAAAAAACAGCAAATAGTTTGATTGTAAAAATATACTACCAAACATCAACCGGGGAGAAAAAAAATTTTGAAAAAAATTTTTGAAAAAAAAGAAAAGACCAAGATAGTCGTACCAACAAAAATAATTAATTGGTACAGTATTTGGCCAAAAGAAAAAAAAAATATATATATATATATATATATATATATATATATATATATATATATATATATATATTCATATAATCGCTAGGAGAATAGCTAATAAGTAAAAAGTGCTCAATACCTAAGTAGAGCAAATAATAAAGATAAATCTAATGAGTCAGACGAAACTACATTAGTTTCGCTTAATGCTCTTCAGGGCTAAGATCTGACTCTTATATATATATATATATATATATATATATATATATATATATATATAGTATGAACAAAAAGTGATAAGACAAACTTGAATATTTCTAATATGTTATTTATTCTGAACTAGTTTCGACCTTAGGTCATCGTCAGGAGAATATTTCTTGTTTGAAGAAATTGTTTTAGAGAGTTTTTTGAAAGGGAGCATTTCATTATATTGAAATATTTTTGAGGGTTTGACATGCTATTATAATCCGGGTAAAGGAGTGTATTAGTAGTAGCAAGTCCATCTGTTCCGTGAAAAAAAAAACTCTTTGAGTTAGGTTCTTTTTTTATTCTCTTATATATGTGAGGGAGGGTTCTTGGGAGTTGTGTATATGACCATATATGTATACATATAAATGTATGTGTGTGCATACATATATGTGTGTGAATGTGAGTGTGTGTGTGTCTTGGTACTGTGCGTGTGACTTTTAGATTTTTAAATGGGTCAAGAGTGGCTTGTTTGATGTGGGGTGATCGGTGTTTGTTTATTTAGGTTATATTGGCCCACACATATTTGTTGCATTGACTTTTTATTACCAGGATAATGAGTCTAATTTCTGGTTAAATCCAAACGGGTAGAAACTTTTTATCATTTTTATCCATCTGTAATCGTGGTTTTCGATGACAGATTTAGTGTCAGTATCTTTTTGAATTTTTTCGATAAAAATAAATTTGGCATCTCTCTCAAAGTCATGATCATCTAGTCGGAAGTGTTGCTCGACTGGGATGAGGTTGCTTTGATCTGTATTTTTTTATGCGATATCTGTAATTGTTAAGCCTAAAGTAAAATGCCCACTCAGACTTCCCAACGTACTGCTTCTTGCACTTAGTGCAATAGAGTAGGTAGATTACGTTTTTGCTTTTGCAGTTCGATTCGTGATAGATCTTGAAGGTCTATTTTGTTGTTGAGCTTGTAAATGTGTCTGTTGTTTTTATTTGTTTGCAGCATAGGTTGTTTTTTGTACTACAGGGCCGGCAGAATTTTGTGGAGTTAATTATGGGTCTCATGTTGACTACTTTATTGTTTAATATATTGTTACTTCCTATCATTTCTCTGGTGTTATGAGGTCGACGATAGGTAACTATACCGGGTTCTTGGTAAATATCTCTTAGTTCAGGCTTTATTTTCAAGATGCTTCAGTGTGTTTTTATTATTTGACTTAGTGGTGGGAGAGTGGTATTGAATGACGTTATCAGGGGGGTGCGATGTATCTTCTTTTTATGTTTTAATTTTAGGGTTTCCTGTCTAGGGATGGAGATAGCTTTAGCTACCTGGTTATCTATTAGTGTGTGGCAGTGTCATCGTGCTGAGAACTGTTGTCTTAGCGTATTTATTTGTTGTCTTAGCTCATTGTCATCAGTGCAGATACTTCTCAGGCTAGTGAATAGGGGAAACTGTCTTTGAGATGTTTGGGGTGAGATGATTTATAGTGAAGGTAGTTGTGTGTGTGTGTTGGTTTAGTGTGTAGCGTGGTTTGAAGTTTTTCGTCTATATATATTAGAATATCTAGAAATGCTATTGCCTGTTTTGATTTTTCATGGTCGAATTTGATGGAGTCGTGTGCCATGTTTAGATTGTTTAGAAAGTTATTGAATTTAGCCTCTCCGCCTGTGTATATCATGAATATATCGTCAATATATCTTGCGTAAAAGAGGCAGTCATTTTTAATTTTCGGGTAGATGTATGTGCTTTCAAATTTGTCCATGTAGATGGTTGCGTATGGGGGAGCTGCAATCGTCCCCATAGCACATCCTTTTGTTTGTATGTAGTGTTGATCGTTGAAGTTGAAGTTGAAGTTGTCTAGTGTTAGAATGTGATTCATCAGTGTTGGGTGGGTTTTTTGTTGTTCTCTTATTTCTTCTTATATCTAAGGCTGAGATTCCATCGTTGTGTTTAATGTTAGAGTACAGGTATCTAACATCCATTATAAATAAAACCGCTTCCTTTGGTATTGTTGGGGTGTTGTTGATTTTATTTATGAAGTCCGTTGTATCTCGTATATAGGATTTTATTTCCTTTGTAAGTGGTTGTATGTAGTAGTCTACATATTTGGATATCTTTGTTGTGTGACAGTTGATCGAGGAGATCACTGGTCTTCCAGGATTGTTTGTCTTGTGAATTTTGGGGAGTAGATAGAAGTGAGCAGGTTTTGTGTTGCTGGGTTTTAGTCTATCTGCTGTTTCTTTGTCGATTAGAGATTTTTCGACCATATCTTTTATAGAATTTT
>CM042141.1:31925083-31947583 GCA_023376005.1 Doryteuthis pealeii | reverse complement strand
TATATATATATATATATAAGAAAGTTTGGTAAGTACGTGTTGACTTATAACTCAGAAACGAGATGTTATTCAGATTCGATATCTTGCATACACATTCACATTCTTATAACTAAGAAACACACCAAATTTGTTTTATTTTTTTTACTGATTAAGGGATAAAATTAATTAATTAAACAAGCATCAAAAGATTTGCGTTAATCGTGGCATAGCTGCTGCTGCTAATATAAAAAATGTTCGCAGCCTGCTGCCTATATTCGGCAGTGATTTAAAATTGCGCTGCTGCTGCTGGTAATTTGAAGTTGACAAATGTGTGCCCTACTCGTTTCAGCTCGGAATTTCTCGCGTATAACCGGTATAATCTTACAAATATTTATTTGGTAAGAAATAAAATAAAATAACTTTTCTAAATATGTAATTTGTATGTGGTTTTATCGTTTGAATTATTTTTTACAGGGAAGTACATAACAATAATAAACGAAAACATTCAATTTAACGATTAATAATAACTCAAATTTTGTTTTTATTATTAATACTTTCATTTTAGAATAAAATAAATACATTTTTAATCAGTATTTAATTTTTTTCGTATTTACAAAGGAGTTTTAGAAGAAAAAAGACCTTTTACCAAAATCTAGACATGAGTTCAAAAATATGAGGTAGTTAAGTTATATGACTTTTTGAAGAAACTTAACTTAGATTTTCTAAATAGATAGAAAACAAACAGTAAAAGAATAAAGAAATATCTAAATGAATAAGTACATATAGTCGTCGAAAGTTTATTTATCTGTACAAAATTTATTAGTAACACTTAGTTTAACATTTAAATGTGAAATACAATGTACTATTACTGTTACAATGTTTTAATGCTAAACAAATATCTCTCTATATAAAAGTTTTTTTAAAAATTACAATGACAAGTAAATGTATAACAATAATAACAATAATACATTTTTAAAAGTAAAAATACGAGGTAGTTGAATAACTTATATGAAGAAGCTTAACTTAAGATTTCGTATATAAACTGTGTTTATATACGAAATGTTAAGTTAAGCTTTATGGTTTTAGTGTTTAAACACTAAACAAACATAAAATAAATATGATTCTAATGCATGTGTTGCATAGCGCCTTCTTCACTGGCACTAGATAATTATAATGTTGCACACCTCTTTCTTTAATTCTATTTCTTGGTCGTCTTTAGTATTCTGATCGTCTTTGGTATTTCTTATATCATCTTGACTTGGTCTGGCATCTTCTAAGATCTTGCGTCTGGAGTTGACGTGGGGACTTCGGTCTGGTTTTCTGTTAGGGATTTCTCTCTATCAGAAGCCCTGTGTCATTGTTAGTTTTTAGATAATAAACACAAGACGTCGATTTATTTTGATGTTACTTTATTTTCAATCCCCAACCCAGACATCTGCTAACTAACCTAGCACGCGTGAGTTCCAGTTTAGACAGAGCAGGAAATGGCCGACCGCTCTGCCTGACGTCCAACTGCAAAACTGGTGACTCTGAAAAAGGTCCCACGTGACTTCACATATTTGGCGGGCTTCTGTAATTTTCCATGGAAGGACCGGGCCATGATACGAAAAGGGTCATCCCCTCAGAATTACAGGGGATTGACAATAATCTTATGCAACCGCATAGATTATGTAACATATGTAATTTGAATAAGAACATTTGTTATTTAAAAAAGAATATAATTCTAATAATAAACAAATAGACAGATCTTTTAAAATTAAGTCACCACTTCCCTTTTTTTTCTTTTGACTAAAAACCGTTAAGATAAATGGTCTTTCGACAAATATGTATATAGTATATACTTATCCAGATATTTCTTTTACTCATTTATTAACTTTTTTAACTTTAGAAGTTACTTTAATTCATTCCAAATAGTGGCGTCACGAATGTTAACATTTATTTCGACCATTTAATCATTAGACAATTCCTGCCGATTTTTTAAAAATTTGATAAATCATTTTCTTCTTATTTTTTCCCCACTCACTCTCTTGTGTTCCTAATTTTTTTTTAGTCCGGTCATGGACCGGGTACTTTACCCATTATATATATATATATATAATATATATATATATTAATATATATATTATATGTGTGTGTGTGTGTGTGTGCGTGTATGTGTGTGTGTGTGTGTGTGTGTGTGTGTGTGCGTGCATGTGTGTGTGTTAGTGTGTGTGGGGGGGGAATAAATAATTATAGTTTCAGTAGCTCATAACAAATTAAAACAGTATACTACTGAATCTTCGATACATAAAGTCGTATTGAGAGGTTACTTCGAGATTTATGAATGAACTCATATAAAATTTTGCTATGCTATTAAATTAGATAATATTAAAATCAACATGTCTAATAAAAACATCAATATAAAAATTCTCCGTAACGCAAGATAACAAACACGTCCTATTTAAAGGAAGATACAGAATACGTCACAAATATTTTGTCGGGATCTAAAATCGACAAAATATTCTGTTAATAAACAAGCCATACGTAATGGTTAATGGCGTCTGTTTGATGTCATCTGTATTTACAAGATGATGATTCACAACCGAACGGAGAGACATAAGAGAAAATGTGCGCCAACCGTTTGCAGACTTCAAAGCTGGTTAATAGATCCCCAAGATAAAAAGTCCACAGGAACGAGAAAATAAATCACGTGACGGATTTTGCGTACGTCTATCATGATTTGTGAAATTCTTAATCTGGAAAATTGAAATAGTTGTTGTTGTATACTGTAGTAGGACTTTGATAAAAAGACGATGAACAGTTATATATTCAAACTAGCTGAAGTACTCGTTCCATGATCAGAATAGGTTTTTTTTAACACAAACCGCGTAGCGGCAGGAGTAAGTAGAGGGAGGAATTAATTATATGGAATATTGTGGAAAATTGGGGAGAAGAATTGGTGGGAAATTATAGGCTTTTGAGAAATCGGTTGCTGTATTCAAAGTTAATCTTTTTTAACGTGTTTATTTTGTTTAATGTATAGGGCTTCGAGTTTTTGAAGATTTTGTTTGTTTTTTTTTCTGTGTAGAATGTGTTTTCAGTTAGAATTTCCCGCAATATTCCATATAAGTCCTACTTTCTCCAACCACAATTCGGTTTGTGTTAAAAAAAACTAAGAAAACAACTCGACTACTCTACCCCTGAAGATGGCACTAAGAAGTGCCGAAAGTACTTGTGATAAAACCTTCTGTAGACTTATTAACCAACTCCACCCAGTTATTAAAAAAACTGATCAGACCACTTGAAAAGACCGGAAAAAACTTGCCAGACAAAGAATGTCCACCGTGTTCAACAAAACATGTATAAAAGAAAAAATGCTGCCAAAATATATTTATAATATATATATATATATATATATATATATATATATATTATATATATATATGTGTGTGTGTGTGTGTGTGTGTATTCTTCAAACAACGTTTTCGCAGTAGTAGCATTAGTAGTTAATCTAAATTAAGTGCTCAATATATTTCGTAAAGTAGAGAGCATTTATAGTGGTAGAAAAAGGTTTTCCCTCTACCAGGGTTTCGGTATTCAAGGTACACCTTCTTCAGGAGAACTAAATAATTCTCCTGAACGCCGAAACCGTGGTAGAAAGAAAACCTTTTTTCTACAACTATATATATATATATATATATATATATATATATATATATATATATATATAATATATATATATGAATGTTTCGTTGCATATATTTAATGTAATATTTTCATCCCTGTATGGAAACCATCATTTATCAAGTCAGTTCTCATTGAAACCGAAAAATGTCAGGACAGTTTAATGATCACGTTTAAAAAATGGAACATTTTTTCAAAGCGAAATTATCTCATTAATGTTTGAATAATTGTTGAAGTAGTAGTAGTAGTAGTAGTAGTATTAGCAATAGTTAGTTAGTTGTCCATCGTATCCGATGACACCATGCCAATCTGTTTCTCCATTTGATTCGATCTCTAGTTGCAACTTTTATAAATATTATATATATATATATATATATATATATATATATATATATATATATATATATAATATATGTATATATATATTATAATATTATAACATATAATGTTAAAATTAAAAATAGAAATATTGTAATAATAATAAATATATATATATATATATATACAATATTTCTATTTTTAATTTTAACATTATATGTATATAATAGTATAATATTTCTACTTTTAATTTTAATATAATATATATATATATATATATATATATATATATAATATATATATATATATATATATATATATATACTGTATTATATTATTTATTTTTTTTTAGATTTTAACATTATATGTATATAATGTTATGATATTTCTACTTTTACTTTTAATATTATATATTTGGGATGTTCAAGTCCTCCATGCTTCTCTTGAAGTATGATCAGAGCGGCAATATCGATATTGTATTTTTTAAGTTCTTTGGATATTAGGGTGCTCCTTCTTTCTGGTTTATTTGAGTTGGGTCTGCCGAGCATTGTCCGGATATTCCACGACGCAAGTTTGAGACCGTTGTAAGTTGGACCTTTTAATTAATTCATGAAAATAATTAATTTAAATTAAATGTAAAAATGTAAATTTATATAAATATTATAATTAAATAAATTTATATAACATTTTTACTTATGGTTACTTATTTTTGTCGGAGATGATATTTTGCAGTGGAAAGCAGCTACGTTTCTTTTGGGATGCACAAGAACTTGTTAGTTGTTTGTGCGCCTCTCTCCTCCACTGAGAATCTGCTGAGCTGGCAAGGAAGGTCAAGGACGATTTCAGCATCTCGGTGGTCGCAGTGATTGGCCGGGAGTATTTCAAGGTGTATACACCCGCCCTAATAGGTTGTCACATATTGAATTATTGTAGGGGAATAGAAGTCATCGTAAAATGACAATAAAAACTAATTATATTAAAAGAGCAGCTTGAAGGTAACAAATTTCAAAGGGCATTGAACACTATTGACTTAACAAATTTGCCCGGCAAAGTCGACATAGCAATGCCTCTGCGAAGGGAAACAGAAATATCGAATATGATAAGATGAATACATAAGCGCAGGAAAGAACATTTTAATTAATGAAAATATAATTGCAAAATTGTAATGGAAATAGGGAAGATGAAAAGATATGCTAAACATGCAATAATTATGCAAAGATATTTAAAAATGACAGAGCAATACGTTAGCTCTTTTGTTCAAATACCCTGTCCTCCTCAGATTATATATATATATATATATAATATATATATATATATATATATATATATATATATATATATATATATATATACATAAGTCACTATAAGAGGAATAGCAACCTACTTCTAAACAAAACGAAAAATCTAAGAAGGTCCGGTTGGTGTAGAAGTTATGATACTCGCCTGTCAGCTTGACAATCGGGTTTCGAATCACGTAAAAGGCGGTCTTCCTATCTATAGCTCTGCTGATGAGGCTTAATAGGCCGAAATATACATACAGAGATGGATTTTCTCGATTTGTTTAGCCTTACATTTAAATAGGTATGCCCGCCTAATCAATTAATTATTTATTAATTAACTTTCAAAATTAGGTTCGACTTCAATTAAGCACATATTCTCTCAAAAATTGTCGGCTAAAAAGAGCCATATCATAAACATACCGCGTGTGTATTTTCTTCTCATATATATATATATATATATATATATATAAACACACACACATGACATACCAAATGAACATCTGATTAACTACAACTACAACTAATATAAACAACCGTAAAACGACGAAGACACTAAATTTATAAGGTTATTACCCAACCACCGGGAACAAAAACACCGGCTAAAAACACAGATGTTAAAAATGAAATTGCTCTATACTCCACTCCCACCGAACAGGAAGGGAGGAGTTAGATACTTATATATATATATATATATATATATATATATATATATATATGTGTGTGTGTGTGTGTGTGTGTGTGTGTGTGTGTGTGTGTGTGTGCAAATTCATATTCATATGATTGATCAATGCCTGAAGATATCAGAAGATCTGAAACACGTGTCACAAATGTAAGATAAAATAAAAAATATCTTTTTCTAAAAACATAATCCATTTTTCTGACCTTCTTTTTTATAAATATATATATATATATATATATATATATATATATATATATATATGTGTGTGTGTGTGTGTGTGTGTGTGTGTGGAGAAATGTTGACAAACATCGGATGTTACACTGGATGGAATTTCATTACTGCTGGTAATGTCGACGCTATAACTTTTCGGTCTTTCAGAGCTTCTTCAGGACACAAGGTAAGTTATTGTATTGAAGGATTCAATTCTCTTACTGAAAAGTGTCTTGTGGTCGTGATTGGGAGGAGCGTGGGTATTAACAGCTGATGATGTGGGTTGAGTGTTTGGGAAGGTAGTAGGGGTTAGATGTAGTTGTTGCAGTGGGGATGATGTGTATAGGGCCATGTAGTGATAGGGGTGAATGTTGGGGTTGGAAGCTGGGGTCATCTATGGTGGTGCATATATTATATATTATATATATATATATATATATATATATATATTTGTGTGTATGTGTGTGTGTGTGTGTGTATGTGTGTGTGTGTGTGTGTGTGTGTGTGTGGAGAAATGTTGAGAAACACGGGATGTTACACTGGACGGAAGTTCATTACTACTGGTAATGGCGATGCTATAACTTTTCGGTCTTTCAGAGCTTCTTCAGGACACAGGGTGAATTCTTGTATGGAAAGATTCAATTCTCTTACTGACGAGTGTCTGGTGAGGATAGGAATGTGGGTCGTCTGTGAGTAGGAAGTGGTAATAGTGGGCGTAGTATCATAGGATAGTTGAAATAAAATTCACCTTAAGAATGACCTTGTGTCACATCTTGCTCGTGCGGAGTTGAATAAATAGATATGTAGTCTTATAAAATGTGGCTATTATTATTGACACTACGTATGTGATTCTGCGAACGATATCATAATGAAAGTTTTCCACAAAGTTTGGAAACTATTGAATCTAAGGTCTAACCAGTTTTAGCAAGTCTTAGAGTAAATATCGAAATCTCTCCGAGGCAGCTAACATATTCTGATCAATCAGCGACACTTATTTTTTTGTTATGGGTCCTACGGGAGAAAATTAAATATTTCATAAAAAGAAGGTCCGCAAAATGGATTATGTTTTTAGAAAAAAATGGATTATGTTTTTAGAAGAAAAAAAATATATATATGTATATATATAAGTGTATAATAAATGGAAATGAATCCGACATTATGACAGAAAATTCATAGAAAAAACAAATCCATGGTGTTGCGGTCTTTATCATATCGAACATGAGACTCAAGTGATGAAGTTAAACAATCCAGATTTTGTTTGTTCAGTAGACAATATAAGTGTATAATAAATGGAAATGAATCGGACAGTATGATAGAAACACTGTGGATTTGTTAACCTTACGAATTCCCGAAACTTTCCGTATCTTCCTTATGTTTCATAATTATGGTTCCCTAATATCTTTTTAAGGTAGTATAGAAATCCTTATGGCGATCAGTACAGCTGATGGCCTTGAGAGTGAGTGACAATGCTTGACCTCACTCTCACCTTGCGTTCTGGGGATGGAACGTGTGAACGGAAGTCAATAGAAGCCCCTTCCAGTTTAAGGTGTAAGCAACACAGTGTCAGTTAGGAGTTAGAACTTAGAAGCGAAGCTAGCAAGATGTGAGCTCACTGCGTGATTGTCTGGTCTGGGGATTTGGAATAAAGTAACATCAAAAGTAAATCGAAGTCTTGTTGTTATTACTAAAAGCTAACAATAGCTCAAGGCTTCTGATAAGAAATGATCCCCGACAAAGACCCGGAGTCCCCAAGAAACACCACGACAAGACCAGACCAAGATAGAAGATAGATGATAGACGATCAGAGAAGCAGATCCGGCCAGAAGAAAAAAAGAGGTATATAACACTTAATTGTACTGTGGACTTACATTTATGGTGACTGATTGTATGATTGTTTGATATATATATATATATATATATATATATATATATATATATATTGTGAGGTCACCAGTTTAAAGTTTAACTTCATGAAATATTATTCAAAACATGAAAGACACCATAAGAATATTCAATAACGTAGGCACATGGCTATTATTATTGACACTACGTATGTGATTCTGCGAACGATATCATAATGAAAGTATTCCACAAAGTTTGGAAACTATTGAATCTAAGGTCTAACCAGTTTTAGCAAGTCTTAGAGTAAATATCGAAATCTCTCCGAGGCAGCTAACATATTCTGATCAATCAGCGACACTTATTCGTCGAATAATAGAATTGAATTTCAGATTAGTTAGCTGCGTTGATACCCTCGGGCCGCGCCATAATACACGAGAAGCTACTCCTCCCTAGACTGACCCAGGCGTTGTTACATGAACCACAAATTAAATTGCTTTGTTCCACACTCATAAATACAAACTTGTAAGCCCCGAGGAGCAGACTGGAGCAGCTCAAGTCCGGATCTATTTATCAGAGGCAAATAACTTTTAAACACCTCCATCCCACACCCACCCGGTAACTTAATGATTCTCACTTACGCACTTTCCCCCTACCCCTTCTTCTTTTCTCATCCTCCCCTCTCCTTAATTCAAGAGTTGTCGTAGTCGCTATTACCTGCGATCATTGATTTGCCCATCAAAACAACGTACACAAAGTTATCGAGTAAATTCATCTCCTCTGTTCTCATGTGAACGGCATTTGTTTAGTGATGGCAACCGGGCGATTGATCCGTCGGGATTCGAATCGACTGGAATTTACAAGTACTTTTATTTTCATTTGAAGGTTTTATTTTATAACATTCCTGTTAACGTATTCGTTAACTGTGGAAACAAGGAAGTTGCCGATCTGTGAAGCCTGTTCGAATCAGCACACGTGTTTATGCATATATATTCTGTAAATAAACATACCTATCTATTCATATGAAGGCATAGATACTCGACCAGTAGATAAATAGATAAGAACAAATAGATAAAAGATAGATAGATAGATAGATAGATAGTATATTAAGAAAAATGAAAAAAAAAACACAGGTTTAAATGGTTTAAGTGGTGAGTTTATTGGCCGACGCTGCAGTGTTTCGATCTATTAATTAGATCATCTAAAAATAGAGTATTTGATGTCATATTTCAAAACCGTCTCCTTTTTCAAACCTCAAACATTTTTTAAACAGAGTGAATGACAAGGATTACCACTCGCTTTCTCCGTTATTCTGTGATAAATAATTTCTTATCTTATGCCCTGAAAGATGATCTAATTAATAGATAGAAACACTGCAGCGTCGGCCAATAAACTCACCACTTAACCCATTTAAACCTGTTTTTTTTTTTTTCATTTTCTTAATATACTACATACCGTCGGATTCACTTCCTTTCTTCACATAGATAGATAGATAAGAACAGGCTGTTGTAAGGGTTTCGCGTATGTTTCACTTGATTGTTATCAAAAATATTTTAAAAATAAAAATACTGTTTTTTTAAAGCATTAATAAAAGTGAGTGAAGGTGTCCAAAATAGACTAATCACTTACCAGTTGTGTTCGAATTCATATTGTAAAGGACACTGGATACCGAAAATATTCTTACAAATTGTTAGATTGCCAGTTAAGGCAAAAGGGCCAACTGATGTGATCTTTTTCAAGTTAATGGAATTTTATTGGAAGATGGTTTGTGTGTTCAAAAATATTTTGAAAATTTGATATATATATATATATATATATATATATATAGTCATCCACAGACATGTGTTCCGACTTATCAAGTCTCCTCTGTGTGGTTAGACATGTGAGCTACCTGCAGCCGGGATAGAAACCCGATCGATTCAGCATCAGGCGGACAGCTTAACAGCTCGCCTAACATCACCTACAGAACGCAAAGGGGATTTTAATTGTTTTAATACACACGTCTGTATGCATGTAAAGGACGCCATAGAGTGCTCCATTCCTTGTATAGGATGTATATATATATATATATATATTATATTATATATATATATATATATATATATATATATATAGAGAGAGAGAGAAGAGAGAGAGAGAGAGAGAGAGAGAGAAGAGAGAGATTAACATACCTACTAAGCGTAGGTAGTTATCTCGAGAGATAGATAGATATGAACAAACATTTAGATGGATAGATAGATAGATAGATAGATAGATAGATAGATAGATAGATAGATAGATTGGGATAGAGAGATAGATACACCTGAACACGTAGATTATTGATATATAGAGAGATGAATTCATCACCTGTGTTCTCATGTTAATTGCATTTGTTTAGTGGATGGCAACAGGGTGATTGATACATCGGGATTCGGATCGACTGGAATTCACAAGGAATTTTATTTTATTTGAAGGTTTTAACGCATTCCTGTTAACGTGTTTGTTAACTGTGGGAAATAGAGTTGTTGCCGATTGCCAAAGTCTGTTAGAATCAATACACATGCACATGTATATATATATATATATATAATATATATATATATATATATATATATATATATATATATATTATCCTAGTAAACAAACATGCCTATGTATCAATATGAAGACATAGATACGCGCCCGAATAGATAGATAGATAGATAGATAGTTAGATAAATAGATATGAAAAGTCTGGGATAGATAGATAGATAGATAGATATCAATATAAAGACATAGATACGCGCTTAGATAGATAAATAGATAGATAGATAGATAGATATGGGCACACTTACAGACATAAAGACAGATAAATAGATATGAAGACACTTTTAAACATATATACAGATAGATAGATAGATAGATAGATAGATAGATAAGAACAGATTATGATATATATATATATATATATATATATATATATATATAAGTTGTTGGCATTTCACATAGAGCTAATACCCCTTGGAAAGGTATGAATCTATATATTCTCCGGCCAGCTATGGGTTAAATAGTAGGGTAGACTGGGCCCTCCAGTCTAGGAGAGGGATAACTCTGAATTCAAAATTCCTGAGGTCAGTCGTTGATTGGGTTTGGGCAACCCTTGATGCACCAATTCTTTCCAATCGACTGTGCCAAAAAGTGCGGATGGTCCAACACAAGCCTTCACCACTATAAACAAATCACTGTGTGGGTGTTCATTGTATGAACCCTCAGGCGTCGAAAATCGACGAGAGAGTCCATAATATATATATATATATATATATATATATGAAGTGGACAAACAATGTGTTTGAAATGGCGAAGGCCGACAATTCTTTTGAAGATTATGTGCTTAATTAAAGTCATACCTAATTTGTTAATTAATTAGTTATAATTAAATGAATTAGGCGTGCATATCGGGTTGTTTACGCTTTACATTTAAACCGATATGCACGCCCAATTCATTTAATTATAATTAATTAATTAACAAGTTAGGTATGACTTTAATTAAGCACATAATCTTCAAATATATATATATATATATATATATATATATATATACAGAAAGAGAGAGAGATATATATAAAGAAGAGAGAGAGAGACAGAGGAGGAGACAGACGGGGAGAGAGAGATTGACAGACCTATTAAGTGTAAGTAGTTATCTTCTATCTCGAGAGATAGATATGTATGAAAAAAACATTTAGATATATATATAGAGATGGAGAGAGAGGGAGAGAGAGAGAGAGAAAGATGGAGAGAGAGAGAAAGGGAGAGAGAGAGAGAGAGGGAAAGATTGGCATCGAGAGATATGTAGATATGAACAGATTATTGGTAGATAGATGAATTCATCGCCTCTGTTCCTATGTGAACAGCGTTTGTTTTATTGGATGGCAACAGTGCAACTGATCCGTCGGGATTCGGATCGACTGGAATTTACAAGTGCTTTTATTTCATTTGAAAGTTTCAGACAAGCATTCCTGTTAACGTGCTCGTTAACTGTGGGAAACAAGGAAGTTGCCGATCGTCGAAGCCTGTTCAAATCAGCACACGTGTATATGCATATGCTGGTAAACAAACATGCCTATCCATTTATATGAAGGCATAGATACAAGGCCAGATAAAAAAAAATAGACAGATACACAGATAGATAGATAAGAACAGGCTGTGAGATATATACATATACATATACACACACACCTGGGAGATTGTTTTTGTCTAAGGTGGAACGAATAACCTACCATCAGCTCCCCAGTTTAGTGCACAAATCAGATTACCCAAACGGTGATAGTCATTCGCTGAGATCGCGGGTATCGGTATCGAACCCAGAACCTTACGGTTCCTAAGCGACCCCTAAACACACACACACACACACACTATATATATATATATATATATATATATATATATATATATATATATAGAGAGAGAGAGAGAGAGAGAGAGAGAGAGAGAGAGATATAGGAACTGACTCGTCGATTTGAGTTTAATTCCTAGACGAAGCTGTTGGCATTTCACATGGCGCTAATACCCTTGGGAAAGGTATGAATCCATATATTCTCCCTCCAGCTATAGGTTAAATAGTAGGGCAGACTGGACCCTTCAGCCTCGGGTAGGTAACCAGTCTAGGAGAGGGATAACTCTGAATTCAAAATTCCCTCCAGCTATGGGTTAAATAGTAGGGTAGACTGGGATCTTCAACCTTGGGTAGGTAACCAGTCTAGGAGAGGGATAACTCTGAATTCAAAATGCCTGAGGTCGGTCGTTGATTGGGTTTGTGGTAACCCTTGATGCACCAATTCTTTTCTATTGACTGTCCCAAAAAGTGTGGATGGTCCAACACAAGCCTTCACCACTATAAACAAATCACTGTGTGGGTGTTCATTGTGTGTGTGAACCCTCATGCGTCGAAAATCGACGAGAGAGTCCATAATATTAAAAAAAAAAAGATAGATAGATAGATAGATAGATAGATAGATAGAGAGAGAGAGAGAGAGAGAGATTAACAGACCTACTAACTTTAGGTAGTTATCCTCTATCTCGAGAGATAGATGTTTATGAACAAACATTTAGATAGATAGATAGGTAGATAAGATACATGCATACATACATATGAAACATACTTAGAAATACACATCCACATAGATATAGATAGATAGATAGATAGATATGGACATAGTTACAAATTCAATTCCATGTAGATAGATATGAACAAACGTATAAGGCCTACAGCGAGACCATAACGAGGCTCAAAGCAAGAATCCAATGAATAACACCCAACTTGTCAATCAACAATGTTCTCCTTCTGCATGACAATGCTCGACCACACACACGCATCAGGGCAAGGGGGAAAATCGCCTCTTTCGGATGGACAACATTACCGCATCCTCCATACTCACCAGATTTAGCGCCTTCGGACCCATGAAAGAGGTTTGAGAGGCAAACATCATTCCATTGACGAGCAAGTGAAATCTGTATTCAAGAAGTGGCTCAAAGAATAGCCAACAGATTTTATGGGGCAGTGATACATGCTCTCATTCGAAGGTGGAACATTGCTATTGAGAGAAACGGTGACCATGTGCAGAAGTAGGGATATGATCCACCGAAGACCAGCTTCATTTTGATGTACGATACATGTTCCTGTGTTGGTAACTATACCTGTCCTAAATAAAATGGCATTGCTTTTTGACTCGACCTGGTAGAGATAGATAGATAGATAGATATAAACAGACCTACTAAAAGTAGTTATCAAGGACTTTTAACTTTAGAAAACACTAAAGAAAAATTCTACTTCCTATACATCGGCTAAAAAAAAGGGCAGCTGGTTGATTGGTAGAGAAATTTTGACTGTTTCCAAAACAAGTCCTCACTTCCAATATTGCATTGACTCGGAAAAGATACAAATAAAACAGATATGTAACTCAAACTGCAATGATCTCTCTCCCTCTCTCTCTCTCTCTCTCTCTCTCTCTCTCTCTCTCTCTATCTCTCTCTCTCTATCTCTCTCTCTATCTCTCTCTCTCTCTATCTATCCTCTCTCGCTCTCTCTCTCTCTCTCTCTCTCTCTCTCTCTCTCTCTCTGTGCGTGTGCATGTTGTGTGTGTTTCTCTATTTTGATAGATTTCTGGAATGACGTCAAAGGGACTTCCTCATTATTTTGACCTGTGTTGTTGTTTTTTTGTTTTATTTTTTATTTTTTTTTTTTTTTTTTTTTTTTTTTTTTTTTGGGGGGGGGGTATGTAAGTGCATTTATTTGGTCACTTGAAATGAAGTTCGAATGCCTTTTATGTTCTTATAATAGCACTAGAAGCGGATACCCGGCGTCACCTGGGTAGAAAAATTAGTCTCGCAGATCCATTATTATTGAATCGTGAGTTGGAACCTTATAGGATGCCCCATTGAAATTGCTACTTAAAAAAGACTTTGCATCAGACAGAAATTGCACGGACAATCTGAAAAGAAAAATCAGTGTCTCCAATATAAAATATCAAATGCAAAAAATGTTACGATATAGATTTTATCTTTTAATTATCTTCACGAATATAAATCAAATCTTTATTAGTTTAGCTCAAAAAGCAAGATCTAGTGATAGTGAATGTGTATATATATTTACTTTGTTGTTAATTGCTTTATTTTCATAGTTTCCTCCAGACATACACACATATACATACACACAACTGCCCTTTATTTGTAAGAGATACTAGAGATTCAATACTAGCAGGACCCGTGTATACACCATGGTATGATAAATTAATTATTACAACGTTTGATATTTTTACTTAAGAGCTATCTGCAAAATATTTCAATATGTAAAATATTTCAATATGTAAAAAGTATAATAATTTTGATTTAACTCTCCCTCAATCTTTCTTAAAAATGGGGGATGGGGTACTTCCATTGATTTGCTGAGGCGTTTAAAATATCTACATTCATTTGCCCACAAAAAAGTGACAAAAACGCGATTCGGAAATTACCAAAATATATTCCGTATTTCACAATTTCAATTATAAAATTAAACAAACATGTAACTTCTTTTTTTTTTCTTTTTTTTTTAAATTCATTCTAATTCTACGTTGGACATTTAAGTGGCGGAAGACCATTTGGAATGTTTCATTTTTAAAATTGTGTGAAATAAAATGTGACAAATAAGAAATCTGAGATTAAGCGACACCAGATAATCTTCATTTATATTTTTGCATTTCATCTTGAACAAATTGGACGGTCTCATTTTTACCTAGAGGGGGTTGCAAGATGATAACGGACGAAAGATTTAGGAACAAGCGTATTAATATATAGATGTTAAACTGTATATACATTTTGTTTTCAATTTAATGCCCTTGTACACTAATGAAACCATCCCCGATTTGGGATGGCCTATGATTTGTGATGCTTCTATCCTTGGTCGAATCGAATATACTACTTCAAATCTTCCTGCTTTTGGGAAAGGCCCAGGGGACATTATAACAGGCAATAAAGAGAATGGATTTTTTCCCCTGTGATCACGTGTCTTACTTTTCTTTTTTCCGCATTTCATCGCCACCTTTTCATCTTTGTCACTTTTACACTTCGCTTCTTTTCTGTGCTTTACTCATTAAACTATTGTTTAATTTGTATGGAATACCTTTCACGCATTTAATGTTTGGGGCTTCGTCTTTCAGCCACTTTATGACATTACTAACATTTGAATTTCCTATTGAATGGGGCACAATTTCTTCATTAGTTAATACAGCATTGAAAATGCATAGGAAATTCAACCATTTTATTTAACTGTACATTTTATACATTATATATATATATACATATATATATATATATATATATATGTGTGTGTGTGTGTGTGTGTGTGTGTGTGTGTGTGTGTAATATATTGAGGGTTATCATAGTGATCACCACGATGTCAATGGATGGAAAACTAAGGAGGAATGAAAGGAATAGAAAAAAATTGTTTATTGATAAAACAAGGGCCCTTTCGTCCGGTGCTTTTCAAGTTTTACACCGATTAAAAGTCAAGTTGAAAATTAATTACGACATGAATGGATATGGAATAAGGACTAAGGAATAACGAATATGTTTGACAAGAGGGGGTGTTGAAAACAAAACTAAGAAAACCCCCATCAATTCACACCAGACCCAAGCCGCTCACCCAATAAAATAAGTGAATGCTTAGGTCTAATTTCTCTGCACAAGGTAGGAAGAGAAAAGAGAATTGAAACAGTTTCAAGGACATGCTGCTTCAAATACTGCTTCGTACTAGCCTTGTGAAAAATGGAAAAATGAAGATCACTATAGTTGGATCGCTAACTCGGTCGCGATATATATATATATATATATATATATATATGTGTGTGTGTGTGTGTGTGTGTGTGTGTGTGTGTGTGGTGTGTGTGTGTGTGGTTAGGAGGTTATCACAATGCAGGTGTAAAGAAAAAAGCAATAATACGGTAACAATGGTGTTGTGTGTTAACCTGTATTTAATTCTTGAATTTTCGAGATAATATCTCTTTTTCAAAAGATCACTGGAACTGAAGCAGTCTAGTTATGGCATTTCTTTTTAAATGAATTTCTTTTGAAAATACCATCATTTTCAAAAAAATAAATTGATTAATTAATTTAAAAAGAAATGCCATAACTAGACTGCTTCAGTTCCAGTGATCTTTTGAAAAAGAGACATTATCTCGAAAATTCAAGAATTAAATACAGGTTAACACACAACACCATTGTTACCGTATTACTGCTTTTTTCTTTACACCTGCATCGTGATAGCCTTCTAAATCAACCTCCTAACCAATATATACACAATGCTTCAAGCAAATTATAAAACTCTCTTATATATATATATATATATATTATATATATATATATATTGTGTGTGTGTGTGTGTGTGTGTGTGTGTGTGTGGTGTTTAGGTTGGTTGGTTGGTTGGCTGGTTAGATTATGCGGCATGCTATCCCTTGTTGTGTTATGTTATGCCGAGGAGGTTTGTTTTGTTAATTCTTGATGGAAACTCAATTATTCTTTTTTGTTAAACCCAATTTTAAACACGTTTTTGAGCTCATTTTTTCTATTAAACCCATAGATCGGACTCTAATAGTTACAACCATTCCGAGTCAGAGTGGACCTGGGATTAAGGGTGATGAAGGGCTACTCCACACTCCCCAGAGCTCCAGAATCGGAATTTCCTCATTAAATACAGTTTACTGTTCATTCACGACCACTGAACATATATAACGCCTGTAATAATGCTTGGTTAGTTGTTTGCTTGCTTGCTTGCTTACATTTTATGGCGTGTCAACGCTTGGGTTATTTCATGCCGAAGACGTTTGTTTTATTCTTGCTTGTTGGGTATTAAAAACTTATTTTCTTACCCATTTTGATAATACATTTCAAACACATTTTTTATCTATTTAACCGACACATGAGACCCAACATGTACTACCACCCCGGTTCAGAGTGGACCGGGAAGTAATAACAATGAAGGGGTTCTCCACACTTTCCTGGTTCCGGGTTCGATACCGGCCCTCGCCAACTCAGCGTATGATTAGCACAGGGATTTGTGCGGTAAATTAGGGAACTGGTAGTAGGTGTGGCACTCCAACTCAGACGCCAAACCAATCTCCCTGGTCTAGCGCTACTGAAAAGGGGTTAGACACTGTCTGGGTGATATTGACAATAGGCCACTCCGTCGAAATTATATATATATATATATATATATATATATATATATATATGGGAGAATATGTGCTTTTTAATTTTAGTCAGAGATTGATTTTTCTCGATTTGTTTAGCCTCACATTTAAGTAGTTTAAATCCCGCCTAATTAAACATAAATGAATTAACTTTCAAAAATTAGGTCTGACTAAAATTAAAAAGCACATATTCTCCAAATATACTGTCGGCTGAAAAATAGCTAAAAGTTGTTTACATATATATATATATATATATATATTATATATATATATATATATATACCGGAAAATAGATACCGTTAAAAAAATCTATGCATAAAATATTTAGCACAGGAATAAATATCGAGTATATGAATTTCAAATACTTGATGCGCCTCGAAGGGAAAATGCGTTTGCTGAGTCTCTTTGGGATACACACATTTCATCCAATACTTAGTTCTTTAGCATCCCAAAAGGGAACTCGCTTTTTTTTCTATTCCCTTTTTTATATTCCGTTCTTATTATTTTTTTAAATTGTATCTCTTTCTCAAGGACTCACTGTTTCATTTCATTCAAAACAGCAACAACCAACACGGAGTCATTTTAATATTTGTGTCGTTTATGACTGCTATCTCGGTATCAGAGGGACGTATATCTAGTACATTATAAAGTAAAAACGAATAAAGTGATTATTGGTAAATTGTTGATCATATTAAAGTGGAATATTCGTAAATATATTGGAGAATTGTAAGTGTATATGTTTGTGTAAAGCTAAATTCTATGTAGAGTTCAAACTGCCTATACATAATCTCTGTATCCTAATTGTGTTTTTATGTGTTTTCAGTTTATTTGTTTTCTGTCTCGCACTCTGTCACCATATCACGACTTAATAAAAATTCAATTTTATGTTGTTTACTATGGTATCGTAAACACGACGAATCTAAGGTATAAAAATGTAATAAGTATTACTAAAAAGGAAGCAATAAATTCAACATTACAATAAATACATATCTCTGCGGAGGGGAAGAGTCTCTATGTCTGAGAATGTCTGTATTGTGCAAGTGCGTATATGTTAGAGATTGTGGGGAAGAGTGTTTGTGTCTGTGTGTGTGTCTGTTTTAGTATGTGTGTGTCTGTGCTTACGTCTATATTCGTGGGACAATTAATGTGTCTGAAAGTGTATGTATTGTGCGAGTGTAGGTATGTGTATGCATGTATGAATTTTTTTTTACTGTACGTGCTTGTGTGTAGGTGTGTATCTCTGTGTGTGCATATCCGCTTGTATGAGTGTAAGTTGGTAAGAGCGCGTGTTTGTGTGCGCGTAGGCATATCTTAGTGGGTATATGCGTATATATCAGAACCACAAGGTTCTTGGTTATATACCGTTCCAAGCCAGCTCAGCGTATGAGAAGCACGGCTTGGATATGTGCGGTAAAATGGGGCGCTGATGATAGGTGTAGCGCTCCACCTCAGAGCGCAAAAAATCTCTCTGATTTAGCTCTAACGAAAATGAGATAGACTCCCTCACTGTCCGTCTGATACCGATACTAAGCTACTCCGTCTACTTTACTTACGTGTATATATATATATATATATATATATATATATATATATATAAGTGCTTAATTGGAGTCGTACCTAATTTTGAAAATTAATTAATTAATAATGAATTAGGCGGGAATACCTATCAAATGTAACCTACTCTAAACAAATCATAAAATCTAAGAAGTCCGTTTAGTGTAGAGGTTATGGGATCGGCCTGTCAGCTTGGCAGTCCGGTTTCAAATCACGCACAGGGCGGTCTTCCGATCTATAGCTCTGCTGATGAGGCCTAATAGGGCGAAATGTACATACAGAGATTGATTTTTCTCGATTTGTTTAGCCATACATTTAATAGGTATTCCCGCCTAATTCATTATTAATTAATTAATTTTCAAAAATTAGGTACGACTCCAATTAAGCACTTATTCTCCCAAAAATTATCGGCAAAAAGCCATTCAAAACAAACCGTGTTTACATATATATATATATATAATATATATATATATATATATATATATATATATTAAAATGTTGTTCTGGTTCCAACGGGAGAAAATTTAATATTTTATAAAAAAAAGAATGTATTATGTTTTCAGAAAAAATGTTTTATTTTCTTTTTATCTTACATACGCGACACGTGTTTCTGATCTGTTGTCTTCTTCAGGCATTTGAGTTATTAATTTGGCAGAATATGTCCGATATTTGATAGGTTGTGTGTGTTTCTGCAATTTTTCTGTTTTATATATATATATATTCATCTTTATCCACCCAGCTGTAGGTAAGAGAGTACCACGGACTGATCCCCATAGTTTTGGATGCCAATCGGTCTAACTAAATAACATATTTAAATCAAGGAGTTGTGATGCAATTTTGCAAAACTGACTTGTGTTCAGTAAGACCCCTAATCAAGATGTTGATTTTCTTTCTCCTGATCTTGTTTAAGACATCTATGTATACATCCAGACAAGTAGGCTGATTTTCTAGGCAAGTGGATATTTCTAATTTTCTAAGCGATGTTAATGCACGCATAGGAAAGGCATGGTATGCTTTAAACAGATTATCAGTTATATGGAAATCCGATATGGAGGTGCGTGGTCTAATGGTTAGAGTCGTAGGAAATGGACTCGTCAACGCGAGTTCAATTCCTGGACGAAGCTGTTGGCATTTCACATAGCGCTAATACCCTTGGGAAAGGTATGAATCCAATTCTCCTTCCAGCTATGGGTAAATAGTAGGGCAGACTGGGCTCTTTAACCTTGATTAGGCAACCAGTCTAGGAGAAGGAAAACTCTGTTAAACTCCGCTTAAGAAATTGACCTTGTGTCACATCCTGCAAGGACGAACATATAAGTGACGGTTGGTAAATATATATATATGGAAATCCGATCTCACTGACAAGGTAAAGCGACAATTCTTCCAAGCAGTTGTTGTATTAGTGCTACTGTACGGTTGCACCACTTGGACTCTAACAAAGCTCCTAGAAAATAAACTAGATGGGAGCTGCACAAAAATGCTGCGTGCAATCTTAAACAAGACGTGGAAAAAAACACCCCACCAGAAAACAACTGTAAGGCCATTTGTCTCATATCAACGAAACGATCCCAGTAAGATGAACAAAACACGCTGGACACTGCTGGAGAAGCAAGGACGAACATATAAGTGACGTTATCCTATGGAATGTGGCACATGTGGACCGTCCAACAAAGACGTACATTGACCAGATCTGCGCGGATACTGGATGCGGCACAGATGTCCTCCCGAGGTCAATAATTGATAGGGAGGGTTGGCGAGAGATTTTCATGGATATATGTGCTACTGGCGCGACATGATCATGATGATGATATTAGCGTAACGGGATCTGCCTAATCCGGCTTTTTTTTACATATTTTTATTAGTATTCATGAGATGAGGCTTAATATGAATAATTATCATATTTCGGACTGTCGACCTGATCTTTATGTATTATCACAACGTTCAGACCACTGTAACCTGTTTTATGAGTTTTTTTTATTATAATTATTGTTAATTACCATAAAATAAGTCATCTTCAGCCGATTACCCATGAATTCAATTGCAGTTTCCGAGCTCAATCATTACTGCTCACTCAACTTGCTCTGCGTCTTATACATCGTAGGTAAAATTTTATTATTATTATTTTTTTTTTTAATTATTTCCCGCTATTGAGATGTCTTGTGTATGCTTATAGCTTGCCTGTACTGACAAATTGCTTTTATACAGCAATGTTTTTGCTTGTGTAATGCACAACTAGACTGTTTTCAACAATATGTGCTTAAATACACTAAAAAACTTTTTTTCCTGAATCTGCCCTGGTTAAATGTGGATGTGTCTTATATGCCCGTGCGTTTTATATGGCGTCAACTACGGTACTTTAAAGATTTTAATGACTGCGTTCACGATCAGGAGGTAATAAGATGCAATTGATGAATTTGTGAACCTTCTCATCTCATGTTCTTCGTCATATGAGATGGTTAGATGAAATTCTTTATGATATTTTGAAATTTCATTTTTTAGAATAAGTAACTTCTTCCATTTTATTTTTTATATTCCTTTACTATTTTTTCCTTCATCTGGTGGCATTTATTCTGCTTGAAGCATTCTTGAGTGAGCAGTAACGATTGAGCTCCGAAACTGCGATTGAATTCATCTGAAGATGGCTTATTCTAAGGAAAAAAATGCACCATCCGTGCACAAGTATTTAAATTTTTAAATGAATAAGTATTTCATTGAATTAGAAAGACTTATGAAATTAAATACGATCACAAATAAGATTTCACTTATTTCTAATTTATTCTAGTTGATTTCAGTACAAAATTATACACACGATTGTTTTTAATACGTTTGGAAATAAAACAATATTAGAAATCAATAATACCAATTATTTATTAAACACGGATTTATTAAACTGGTATGTAAATTATTCAAACCATATACTATGTAAACATTTATAGCTTAATGATATATAACACACATCGCAGGATATTAAAAAAAAAATTAATAATATGGGCTGTTTTGAGACAAATCGATCACAGCTATTCATTAATAGAGACATTATTAATGAAATAAGATGCTAATTAAAATTAAATAATGATTATTTAATTTGATACAAATTGAGAATATAATGTAAATAACTAAGGGAATTCTGACGTTGGTGGTGATGTAGTTACAGTTACAGACAGAAAGACATATCAATCTCGCATTATAAAATAAGAAAATAGAAACACCTAAAATAGATTCCTAGGCTACAGCGGCTAGACCTACACAATAAAATGAGGACAACAGTGTGAATTCATAATTATAATTCTCAGTCGCA
>CM042141.1:31920709-31924983 GCA_023376005.1 Doryteuthis pealeii | reverse complement strand
ATGTTCAATCCCGGCTTAAAAATTGATCTTGTGTCACATCCTGCAACGGCGAAGAGATAGGTAAATACATATGCATCGATTTCGTTTGTTGGTGGTTTGTTGGTGAGTGTTTAATGGCATATCAACCCCTGTCGTTATTTAGTTGACAACTCAATTTTTTTTTCGTATGATATGATTTGTTTAACTTCATGTGTATTAATAAAATTGGACGAAATCATTTTCATTTAAACTACTTATGTATTTAGAAAATACTGGTGGTTGACCTCTCAGCCACCGCCATTTTATTACTTATATGACAAAAAAAGGACGCGTAGGAAGCGCGTGGTGTAATGGTTAAGCAGTCATAGGAAATGGACTCGTCGCCGCCGTGAGGGTTGAAATCAGGGCATGGTAATTGCATTTCACTTAGCGCTAATACCCTTGGAAAGGTATGAATTCTACTCTCCCTCCAGCTATGATGGGTAAATAGTAGGCAGACTGGGGTCTTTGACCTTGCTTAGGCAAACCGGTCTTGGAGAAGGAAAACTCTGAATTCAAACCTGTTAAACTCCGCTTAAGAAATTGACCTTGTGTCACATCCTGCTCGTGCGGAGGGTCGGTAAATATATATGTATGACAAAAAAGGCTAGTTTCTTTCGCCATTTATTTGAGCAATTTGAAAAAAAAAACGGTCACGACAATCATATAGTTGTTAAGACTTAACATGACAAGAGGATTGAACCGGTGGAGCACCTTCCGACGGACCATCTAGCACAAGAAAAGGCCGAAATACGAGTGTGGCACGTCACGGGACAGCTTAGTACCCGGATATACACCGCTAACCACCACAATCCTGTCCTAAGTTAATAAGTGTTGCCACGCATGGCCAACAAGTGCTCATCGCAGTGGATCTTACGGTGTATTCTCCAACTCTAGCCGACAAGGGGTAGATATATTGTGTGTCTGTAACGTGTACTTTGATCACCAAAACCATGGTTAGAGAGAAAAACCTTTTCCTCCATCTCCCCTCTCTCTCTCTCTCTCTCTCTCTCTCTATATATATATATATATATATATATATATATACATATATATATATATATATATATATATTAAATAATATATATATAAATATAATATATATATATATATATATATATATATATATATACAAATTTAGGATAGCGTTGACATGAAGTCAACAGCGCTATTCAATGCGATATTCAAGCCAGGTTTTGTTTTAAACTCATGGCTCTTTCCCGCTTGAAAATCGAATAGGCAAGGAAGGTATCAACAACCAAGCACACACACACAAACACACACACACACACACACATATATATATATATATATATATATATATATATATATTGTCATCGATAGTAACCGTGTATCGACGTATCACGTCTTTTCAGCGTGGCTAGACTTAGCAAGCTACCTCTGGCCAAGATCGAGACCTAACTGATTTTTCATGTCAGCGTTCCTAGTCCCGATTTATAGGTATATATGTCACAATCGCCAGAGATTCTTATAGGAGAGCCTTGTTATTTAAGCGTAATTCGCGGCCGTCGGCTAAATTTCCCCATATATATATATATATATATATATATATATATATATAAAAAGAAAGTTTGGTAAGTACGTGTTGACTTATAACTCAGAAAGAGATGTTATTCAGATTCGATATCTTGCATACACATTCACATTCTTATAACTAAGAAACACACCAAAATTTTTTATTTTTTTACTGATTAAGGGATAAAATTAATTAATTAAACAAGCATCAAAAGATTTGCGTTAATCGTGGCATAGCTGCTGCTGCTAATATAAAAAAATGTTCGCAGCCTGCTGCCTTATTTCGGCAGTGATTTAAAATTGCGCTGCTGCTGCTGCTGCTGGTAATTTGAAGTTGACAAATGTGTGCCCTACTCGTTTCAGCTCGGAATTTCTCGCGTATAACCGGTATAATCTTACAAATATTTATTTGGTAAGAAATAAAATAAAATAACTTTCTAAATATGTAATTTGTATGTGGTTTTATCGTTTGAATTATTTTTTTTACAGGGAAGTAAAGTAAAATAACAATAATAAACGAAAACATTCAATTTAACGATTAATAATAACTCAAATGTTGTTTATTATTAATACTTTCATTTTAGAATAAAATAAATACATTTTTAATCAGTATTTAATTTTTTTCGTATTTACAAAAGAGTTTTAGAAGAAAAAAGACCTTTTACCAAAATCTAGACATGAGTTCAAAAATATGAGGTAGTTAAGTTATATGACTTTTTGAAGAAACTTAACTTAGATTTTCTAAATAGATAGTAAACGAACAGTAAAAGAATAAAGAAATATCTAAATGAATAAATACATATAGTCGTCGAAAGTTTATTTATCTTTACAACATTTATTAGTAACACTTAGTTTAACATTTAAATGTGAAATAAAATGTACTATTACTGTTACGATGTTTTCATTCTAAACAAACATCTCTATATATAAAAGTTTTTTAAAAATTACAATGACAAGTAAATGTATAACAATAATAACAATAATACATTTTTAAAAGTAAAAATACGAGGTAGTTGAGTAACTTATATGAAGAAGCTTAACTTAAGATTTCGTATATAAACTGTGTTTATATACGAAATGTTAAGTTAAGCTTTATGATTTTAGTGTTTAAACACTAAACAAACATAAAATAAATATGATTCTAATGTATGTGTTGCATAGCGCCTTCTTCACTGGCACTAGATAATTATAATGCTGCATACCTCTTTCTTTAATTCTATTTCTTGGTCGTCTTTAGTATTCTGATCGTCTTTGGTATTTCTTCTATCATCTTGACTTGGTCTGGCATCTTCTAAGATCTTGCGTCTGGAGTTGACGTGGGGACTTCGGTCTGGTTTTCTGTTAGGGATTTCTCTCTATCAGAAGCCCTGTGTCATTGTTAGTTTTTAGATAATAAACACAAGACGTCGATTTATTTTGATGTTACTTTATTTTCAATCCCCAACCCAGACATCTGCTAACTAACATAGCGGGCGTGAGTTCCACTTTAGACAGAGCATGAAATGGCCGACCGCTCTGCCTGACGTCCAACTGCAAAACTGGGGACTCTGAAAAAGGTCCCACGTGACTTCACATATTTGGCGGGCTTCTGCAATTTTCCATGGAAGGACCGGGCCATGATACGAAAAGGGTCTTCCCCTCAGAATTATAGGGGATTGACAATAATCTTATGCAACCGCATAGATTATGTAACATATGTAATTTGAATAAGAACATTTGTTATTTAATAAAGAATATAATTCTAATAATAAACAAATAGACAGATTTTTAAAAATTAAGTCACCACTTCCCTTTTTTTTCTTTTGACTAAAATCCGTTAAGATAAATGGTCTTTCGACAAATATGTATATAGTATATACTTATCTAGATATTTCTTTTACTCATTTATTAACTTTATTTTAAAAACTTTGGAAGTTACTTTAATTCATTCCTATTAGTGGCGTCTCGAATTTTAACATTTATTTCGACCGTTTATTCATTAGACAATTCTTGGCGATTTTTTAACAAATTTGATAAATCATTTTCCTCTTATTTTCTCCCCACTCACTCTCTGGTGTTCCTATTTTTTTTTTTTTAGTCCGGTTATGGACCGGGTACTTTACCTAGTATATATATATATATATATATATATATATATATATATATATGTGTGTGTGTGTGTGTGTGTGTGCGTGTGTGTGTGTTAGTGGTGTGTGTGGGGGGAATAAATAATTATAGTTTCAGTAGCTCATAACAAATTAAAACAGTATACTACTGAATCTTTGATACATAAAGTCGTATTGAGAGGTTACTTCGAGATTTATGAATGAACTCATATAAAATTTTGCTATGTTATTAAATTAGATAATATTAAAATCAACATGTCTAATAAAACTTAGATAAAATCATCAATATAAAAATTCTCCGTAACGCAAGATAACAAACACGTCCTATTTAAAGGAAGATACAGAATACGTCACAAATATTTTGTCGGAATCTAAAATCGACAAAATATTCTGTTAATAAACAAGCCATACATAATGGTTAATGGCGTCTGTTTGATGTCATCTGTATTTACAAGATGATGATTCACAACCGAACGGAGAGACAGAAGAGAAAATGTGCGCGAACCGTTTGCAGACTTCAAAGCTGGTTAATAGATCCCCAAGATAAAAAGTCCACAGGAACGAGAAAATAAATCACGTGATGGATTTTGCGTACGTCTATCGTGATTTGTGAAA
>CM042141.1:31908209-31913209 GCA_023376005.1 Doryteuthis pealeii | reverse complement strand
TTTTTTTTTCATTTTTCTTAATATACTACATACCGTCGGATTCGCTTCCTTTCTTCACATAGATAGATAGATAGATAAGAACAGGCTGTTGTAAGGGTTTCGCGTATGTTTCACTTGATTGTTATCAAAATATTTAAAAAAATAAAAATACTGTTTTTTTTTTTAAAGCATTAATAAAAGTGAGTGAAGGTGTCCAAAATAGACTAATCACTTACCAGTTGTGTTCGAATTCATATTGTAAAGGACTCTGGATACCGAAAATATTCTTACAAATTGTTAGATTGCCAGTTAAGGCAAAAGGGCCAACTGATGTGATCTTTTTCAAGTTAATGGAATTTTATTGGAAGATGGTTTGTGTTCAAAAAATTTTGAAAATTTTATATATATATATATATTATATATATATATATATAGTCATCCACAGACATGTGTTCCGACTTATCAAGTCTCCTCCGTGTGGCTAGACATGTGAGCTACCTGCAGCCGGGATAGAAACCCGATCGATTCAGCATCAGGTGGACAGCAGCTTAACAGCTCGCCTAAATCACCTACAGAACGCAAAGGGATTTTAATTGTTTTAATACACACGTCTGTATGCATGTAAAGGACGCCATAGAGTGCTCCATTCCTTTTATAGGATATATATATATATATATATATATATATATATATATATATATATTATATATATATAGAGAGAGAGAGAGAGAGAGAGAGAGAGAGAGAGAGAAGAGAGAGATTAACATACCTACAAAGCGTAGGTAGTTATCTTGAGAGATAGATAGATATGAACAAACATTTAGATAGATAGATAGATAGATAGATTGGGATAGAGAGATAGATACACCTGAACACGTAGATTATTGATATATAGAGAGATGAATTCATCACCTGTGTTCTCATGTTAATTGCATTTGTTTAGTGGATGACAACAGGCTGATTGATACATCAGGATTCGGATCGACTGGAATTCACAAGGACTTTTATTTTATTTGAAGGTTTTAGCGCATTCCTGTTAACGTGTTTGTTAACTGTGGGAAATAGAGTTGTTGCCGATTGCCAAAGTCTGTTAGAATCAATACATATGTACATGTATATATATATATATATATATATATATATATATATATATCCTAGTAAACAAACATGCCTATGTATCAATATGAAGACATAGATAGATAGATAGATAGTTAGATAAATATATATGAAAAGACTGGGATAGATAGATAGATAGATAGATAGATATCAATATAAAGACATAGGTACGCGCTTAGATAGATAGATAGATAGATAGATAGATGGGTATGGGCACACTTACATACACAAAGACAGATAAATAGATATGAAGACACTTTTAAACATATATATATATATACATATATATATATATATATATATGTATGTATGTATATAACAACAGATTATGAATATATATATATATATATATATATATATATATATATATATATACGCTGTTGGCATTTCACATAGAGCTAATACCCTTGGGAAAGGTATGAATCCATATATTCTCACTCCAGCTATGGGTTAAATAGTAGGGCAGACTGGGCCCTTCAGCCTGGGGTAGGTAACCAGTCTAGGAGAGGGATAACTCTGAATTCAAAATTCCTGAGGTCGGTCGTTGATTGGGTTTGTAGCAACCCTTGATGCACCAATTCTTCCCAATCGACTGTGCCAAAGAATGCGAATGGTCCAACACAAGCCTTCACCACTATAAACAAATCACTGTGTGGGTGTTCATTGTATGAACCCTCATGCGTCGAAAATCGACGAGAGAGTCCATATATATATATATATATATATATATATATATATATATATATATAATATATATGAAGTGGACAAACAATGTGTTTGAAATGGCGAAGGCCGACAATTTTTTTGAAGATTATGTGCTTAATTAAAGTCATACTTAATTTGTTAATTAATTAATTATAATTAAATGAATTAGGCGTGCATATCGGTTTGTTTACGCTTTACATTTAAACCGATATGCATGCCTAATTCATTTAATTATAATTAATTAATTAACAAATTAGGTATGACTTTAATTAAGCACATAATCTTCAAATATATATATATATATATATATATATATATATATATACAGAAAGAAAGAGAGAGACAGAGAGACAGAGGAAGAGACAGATGGGGAGAGAGAGATTGACAGACCTATTAAGTGTAAGTAGTTATCTTCTATCTCGAGAGATAGATATGTATGAAAAAAACATTTAGATATATAGATAGAGATGGAGAGAGAGAGAGAGAGAGAGAGAGGGAGAGAGAGAGAGAGAGATGGAGAGAGAGAAGGAGAGAGAGAGAGAGAGAGAGCGAGAGATTGGCATAGACAGATATGTAGATATGAACAGATTATTGGTAGATAGATGAATTCATCGCCTCTGTTCCTATGTGAACAGCGTTTGTTTATTGGATGGCAACAGTGCAACTGATCCGTCGGGATTCGGATCGACTGGAATTTACAAGTGCTTTTATTTCATTTGAAAGTTTCAGACAAGCACATTCCTGTTAACGTGCTCGTTAACTGTGGGAAACAAGGAAGTTGCCGATCGGCGAAGCCTGTTCAAATCAGCACACGTGTATATGCATATGCTGGTAAACAAACATGCCTATCCATTTATATGAAGACATAGATACAAGGACAGATAAAAAAAAATAGACAGATACACAGATAGATAGATAAGAACAGGCTGTGAGATGTATACATATACATATACACACACACCTGGGAGATTGTTTTTTCTAAGGTGGAACGAAAAACCTACCATAAGCCCCCCAGTTTAGTGCACAAATCAGATTACCCAAACGGTGATAGTCATTCGCTGAGATCGCGGGTATCGGTATCGAACCCAGAACCTTACGGTTCCTATGCGACCCATAAACACACACACACACACACACACACACACACAGACACACACACAGACACACGCACACACATACACACACAGAGACACACACACACACACACGTATATATATATATATATATATATATATATATATATATATATATAGAGAGAGAGAGAGAGAGAGAGAGAGAGATAGGAATTGACTCGTCGATTTGAGTTTAATTCCTAGACGAAGCTGTTAGCATTTCACATAGCGCTAATACCCTTGGGAAAGGTATGAATCCATATATTCTCCCTCCAGCTATGGGTTAAATAGTAGGGCAGACTGGACCCTTCAGCCTCGGGTAGGTAACCAGTCTAGGAGAGGGATAACTCTGAATTCAAAATTCCCTCTAGCTATGGGTTAAATAGTAGGGCAAACTGGGACCTTCAACCTTGGGTAGGTAACCAGTCTAGGAGAGGGATAACTCTGAATTCAAAATTCCTAAGGTCGGTCGTTGATTGGGTTTGTGGCAACCCTTGATGCACCAATTCTTTTCTATCGACTGTCCCAAAAAGTGTGGATGGTCCAACACAAGCCTTCACCACTATAAACAAATCACTGTGTGGGTGTTCATTGTGTGTGTGAACCCTCATGCGTCGAAAATCGACGAGAGAGTCCATAATATTAAAAAAAAGAAGATAGATAGATAGATAGATAGATAGAGAGAGAGAGAGAGAGAGAGAGAGAGAGAGATTAACAGACCTACTAACTTTAGGTAGTTATCCTCTATCTCGAGAGATAGATGTTTATGAACAAACATTTAGATAGATAGATAGGTAGATAGATACATGCATACATACATATGAACATACTTAGAAATACACATCCACATAGATAGATAGATAGATAGATAGATAGATATGGACATAGTTACAAATTCACTTCCATGTAGATAGATATGAACAAACGTATAAGGCCTACAGTGAGACCATAACGAGGCTCAAAGCAAGAATCCGATGAATAACACCCAACTTGCCAATCAACAATGTTCTCCTTCTGCATGACAATGCTCGACCACACACACGCATCAGGGCAAGGGGGAAAATCGCCTCTTTCGGATGGACAACATTACCGCATCCTCCATACTCACCAGATTTACCGCCTTCAGACCCATGAAAGAGGTTTGAGAGGCAAACATCATTCCAGTGACGAGGAAGTGAAATCTGTATTCAAGAAGTGGCTCAAAGAATAGCCAACAGATTTTATGGGGCAGTGATACATGCTTTAATTCGAAGGTGGAACATTGCTATTGGGAGAAACGGTGACCATGTGAAGAAGTAGGGATATGATCCACCGAAGACCAGCTTCATTTTGATGTACGATACATGTTCCTGTGTTGGTAACTATACCTGTCCTAAATAAAATGGCATTGCTTTTTGACAAGACTTGGTAGATAGATAGATAGATAGATAGATAGAAACAGACCTACTAAAAGTAGTTATCAAGGACTTTTAACTTTAGAAAACACTAAAGAAAAATTCTACTTCCTATACATCGGCTAAAAAAAGGGCAGCTGGTTGATTGATAGAGAAATTTTGACTGTTTCCAAAACAAGTCCTCACTTCCAATATTGCATTGACTCGGAAAAGATACAAATAAAACAGATATGTAACTCAAACTGCAATTCTCTCTCTCTCTCTCTCTCTCTCTCTCTCTCTCTCTCTCTCTCTCTCTCTCTCTCTCTCTCTCTCTCTCTCTCTCTCTCTCTCTCTCTCTCTCTCTGTGCGTGTGCATGTGTGTGTGTTTCTCTATTTTGATAGATTTCTGGAATGACGTCAAATTGACTTCCTCATTATTTTGACCTCTGTTGTTGTTGTTTTTTGTTTTATTTTTATTTTAATTTTTTTATTTTTTTATTTTTTTATTTTTTTTTGGGGGGGGTATGTAAGTGCATTTATTTGGTCACTTGAAATGAAGTTCGAATGCCTTTATGTCTTATAATAGCACTAGAAGCGGATACCCGGCGTCACCTGGGTAGAAAAATTAGTCTCGCAGATCCATTATTACTGAATCGTGAGTTGGAACCTTATAGGATGCCCCATTGAAATCGCTACTTAAAAAAGACTTTGC
>CM042141.1:31883209-31903209 GCA_023376005.1 Doryteuthis pealeii | reverse complement strand
TCTTACATACGCGACACGTGTTTCTGATCTGTTGTCTTCTTCAGGCATTTGAGTTATTAATTTGGCAGAATATGTCCGATATTTGATAGGTTGTGTGTGTTTCTGCAATTTTTCTGTTTTATATATATATATATATATTCCTCTTTATCCACACAGCTGTAGGTAAGAGAGTACGACGGACTGACCCCCATAGTTTTGGATGCCAATCGGTCTAACTAAATAACATATTTAAATCAAGGAGTTGTGATACAATTTTGCAAAACTGACCTGTGTTCAGTAAGACCCCTAATCAAGATGTTGATTTTCTTTCTCCTGATCTTGTTTAAGACATCTATGTACACATCCAGACAAGTAAGCTGATTTTCTAGGCAAGTGGAAATTTCTAATTTTCTAAGCGAAGTTAATGCACGCATAGGAAAGGCATGGTCTGCTATAAACAGATTATCAGTCATATGGAAATCCGATCTCACTGACAAGGTAAAGCGACAATTCTTCCAAGCAGTTGTTGTATCAGTGCTACTGTACGGTTGCACCACCCGGATCCTATCAAAGCTCCTAGAAAATAAACTAGATGGGAGCTGCACAAAAATGCTGCGTGCAATCTTAAACAAGACGTGGAAAAAACACCCCACCAGAAAACAACTGTAAGGCCATTTGTCTCATATCAACCAAATGATCTCATAAGATGAACAAAACACGCTGGACACTGCTGGAGAAGCAAGGACGAACATATAAGTGACGTTATCCTATGGAATGCAACACATGGGCACGCCAGTGTGTGCCGTCCAACAAAGACGTACATTGACCAGATCTGCGCGGATACTGGATGCTGCACAGATGTCCTCCCGAGGTCAATAATTGATAGGGAGGGTTGGCGAGAGATTTTCATGTATATATGTGCTACTGGTGCGACATGATCATGATGATGATATTAGCGTAACGGGATCTGCCTAATCCGGTTTTTTTTACATATTTTTATTAGTATTCATGAGATGAGGCTTAATATGAATAATTATCATATTTCGGACTGGGGACTTGATCTTTATGTATACGTTCAGGCCACTGTAACCTCGAGCTCTGTTTTATGAGTTCTTTTATTTTCATTATTGTTAATAACCATAAAATAAGTTATCTTCAGACGATTACCCATGAATTCAATCGCAGTTTCCGAGTTCAATCATTACTGCTCACGCAACTTTATATATATATATATATATATATATATATATATATATATATATATATATATACATAATAATTTAATTTAATACATATAATGTAATCTAATTTTCTTGTTTATACTTGAATATACAAAAAATAGTATTTGTTTTTTTTATTAAGATTATTCAACTAACAGTTTAATTTAAAATTTCAAACCTATTAAGCATATTTGACGGCATATTGGACGCACTTTCTTTCCAAAATTTTGGCTAAAAAAATTGCTCTGCGTCTTATACATCGTAGGTAAAATTTTATTATTATTATTATTATTATTATTATTATTATTATTATTATTATTATTTACCGCTATTGAGATGTCTTGTGTATGCTTATTGCTTGCCTGTACTGCCAAATTGCTTTTATACAGCTATGTTTCTGCTTGTGTAATGCACAACTAGACTGTTTTTAACAATATGTGCTTAAATACACTAAAAACGTTTTTCCTGAATCTGACCTGGTGAAATGGGGATGCGTCTTATATGCCCATGCGTCTTATATGCTGTCACAACGGTACTTTAAAGATTTTAATGACTGCGTTCACGATCAGGAGGTAATAAGATGCAGTTGACGAATTTGTGAACCTTCTCATCTGAGATGGTTAGATAAGTGATGACATACTTTGTGATATTTTGAAATTTCATTTTTTCGAATAAGTAACTTCTTCCATTTTATTTTTCTATATTCATTTACAATTTTTTCCTTCATCTGGTGGCATTTATTCTGCTTGAAGCTTTCTTGAGGGAGCAGTAACGATTGAGCTCCGAAACTGCGATTGAATTCATCTGAAGATGGCTTATTCTAAGGAAAAAATGCACCATCCATGCACAAGAATTCAAATTTTTATATGAATAAGTATTTCATTGAATTAGAAAGACTTATGAAATTAAATACGATCACAAATAAGATTTCACTTATTTCTAATTTATTCTAATTAATTTCAATACAATATTATACACACGATTGTTTTTAATACGTTTGGAAATAAAACAATATTTGAAATCAATGATACCAATTATTTATTAAACACGGATTTATTAAAACTGGTATGTAAATTATTCGAACCATATACTATGTAAACAGTTATATCTTAATGATATATAACACACACCGCAGGATATTAAAGAAAACATTAGTAACATGGGTTGTTTTGAGGCAAATCGATCACAGCTAGACATTAATAGAGACGTTATTAATGAAATAAGATGATAATAAAATTAAATAATGATTATTTAATTTGATAACCATTGAGAATCTAATGTAAATAACTAAGAGAATGTTGACGTTGGTGGTAATGTAGTTACGGTTACAGACAATCTCCATTATGATCAAAAAATAGAAACACCTAAAATAGATTCCTAGGTTACAGCGGCCTAGACCTACACAATAAAAATGAGGACAACAGTGTGAAATATCATAATTATAATCATCATCATGTCGCGCAAGTAGGAAGGATATAATTGACAATCTTCTGTGCAGCATCCAGCATCCTCACATAGTTGGTCAATGTAAGTCCTAGCTGCGCGGCCCACATTAGCATGCCCACGTGTCGACTTCCACAGGAGTATATCCGCTTATGAGCTCGTCCTTGTTTCTCCAGCAGTGTCCTGCATGTCTTGTCCGTATCACTCGGATGGTTTGGGTGATGGGGGGGCATAGAGCTGCCTCCTTGTGGGATGCTGTTTCCACGACTTGTTCAAGACTACACGCAGCATTCTTGTGCAGCTCCCATCTTGCTTATTCTCAAGGCGCTTCGTTAGGGTCCAGTTGGTGCAGCCATACAGCAATACTGATATAACCATAGCCTGGAAGAATTGTCGCTTTAGCTTGTCAGCGAGATCGGATTTCCATATGACTGATAATTTGTTTGTGGCAAACCAAGCCTTTCCTATTCGTGTATTAATATCGCTCTCTGTGGATGAGATACATCTCATCATAATTATACTTTTTTTTTATTTTTCTCTTTTTTCCATGAAGATTTAAGCCGAGATAAACTAAGCATAATGTTTAGCTAGGGCGATGTTTAGAAAACCTCGTTTAGCTGTACCATAATAGGTTTCTTTCTTAGAGCACTTAGGATATGCAATAGGAAATCTTTAGAAGAGGAATTTAATATTATTGAAAAGTCTTTTCTTAAATTACAATACCCTTTAAACTTCATACACCATGCTAAAAAAAGGCATTGAAAATACAGAATAGAAAAAATAACACTATACCCCCTAATAACACGCAACATAATAACAATAACGATTCTGAGAGTTACATCATCCGCCCTGTCGGCTGGGGCCTTAGAATGCACCGACTGCACCTCTGCAGAGGGGTAAGACTCCCCCAATGGGGCCACCTGTTCGCCGTGGGTGGCGACCCGTGATGCTTAAGGATAGAGCCCAGGTGGATGAGCAGTTCATGACATGCAATACTCCACTTTAGCCTTATCTTGGGCTAGACGGGCGGTCGGAGAGGCCCCCTCCGATCAATCGGCTGGTCACGTCAAGCCCTAGCACCTATAGGATTTTCCCAATCCTATTTTCCTTATGGCAAGCCCCAACCCCTTTTTATCATATGGGTGCTAGAAGGCGGTGGCTGCGGGTCTACATGTCCTGGGAATGACGTTAAACTCTATCTAATGGTGAGGTTGCAGTTTTGGAGGTTTGGGGAATGTGGAGCACCCCTTCATCACCATTGCTCTCTGGTCCACTCTGACCCGGAGTGGTAGTACCTGTTAGGGTCCCATCTCTGGGTTAAATAGAAAAATGTATTTATAAAAAAATTGTATTATCCATTAAGAATTGATTTATTTCAAAACTTTATCGGCATTAAATGACCCACTGAGGTTGATATGCCGTAAAACAAAACAAACCAAACTAAAGGTACATAATACTTCCCAATAATCCTATCATAGATATAATAAATAGAAACCTACAAAAGATTGGTATTAAGACAGTTACTCACTCCACGAAAACAATCAAAAACATTTTACAGAATAGAAATAATTATAAACACACACACTAAGCATAATAAATAAACAGAGTCTATATCCGATGTTATGAGAGAGGTTACAAGTGTATTAGAGGAATTGTAAGCCGTATAAGCATTTCCCTTTGTTGAGAGATAATCTAGACATATTTATTGTCGAAATAAGAAGAGGAAATAATATAAAGGATTGTGGGTAAACATTGGACACTTCTTACGAAAGGAAAAACAGAGCGTTGTTTGTGTCTAGGTCAATGAATCAAAACGGAATGTGAGTCTCTCAAGACGCAACATCAGTAGCACACTAATAAAATATCAATATCTCGAGTCATATTACGGGCAATAGGTTTATATCCCCTGACACACACATCTATATATATATATATATATATATATATATATATATATATATATATATATATATATATATATGAATATGGATATATGTGAATATATGAATATATATATACGAATATATATATATATAATATATATATATATATATATGAATATATATATATATATATATATATATATATGAATATATATATATGCATAACTATATATGAATATATGTATATATACCTACGTATATATATGAATATATATACATATATGAATATATACACATTTAAATATGAATATATGTATACATATATATTTATGAGTATATATATATATATATATGTGTGTGTGTATGTATATATATATATATGTATGTATATATATATATATATATATATATATGTATATATATATATATATATGTATGTATATATATATATATATATGTATGTATGTATGTATATATATATATATGTGTATGTATGTATGTATATATATATATATATGTATGTATGTATGTATATATGTATATATATATATGTATGTGTATATATATATATATATATGTATATATATATATATATATATATATATATATGTATATATATATATATGTATATATGTATATATATATATATATATATATATATATATATATATATATATATATATATATATATATATATATATATATATATATTGGCAAGAGGAATAGAGGAAATGTTATTAGCTTCCGCTTTAACACACGACCGCCACAAAACTGACGTCACGTCTATCGATATAGATGTCTGTATCATATTGAAGGAAAAACTTATTTGCTTAGGAAATTCAATTTCGCAAAACAGAAACTCAGTGTGTACTCTGAGTCTAATGTGACCGCCGTCAGTATAACGTACCTTGTGAAGATTTCATTATGTTTATCCTCGGGCTTCTAACATAATTTCCCGACACCTTTGCTCAAAAGCAAACTTTTTTCTTTCTTTTCTTTTTTCTTTTCCTCTTATTTTGGTGGCGGGAAAGAACCGAAGGAATAGAGTGGAAACCGAAACGTATGACAAGAAATCAATGCCTATTACTTATCGATAAACATTTCTTGATCACTGCTGGGGAATAAGTCATTTAGATGACGACAAAGCCTACAAGTTATGATCGATTTCTCTTTGGATTTCTGTTAATAATACCATTCCCACCTTCGACGCTACTTACACTAATATCCCTTCGTGTATTCATTGTCGGTATTGAGCCTGAACTTGCCAGGATATACTTCAGTGGGGATATCGATAATTTCTTCACCATTATTAACATCTAAGTCCAAACTTTTTATATAGTTTCGTTTTTATTCCCCCCCCCCATTTCTCTCACCTGCAGAACTATACAATTTTATTATGTATCTTTCTGTCTGTAACCGCAACTACATCACAACCAACGTCAGAATTCCCACAGTTATTTACATTATATTCCCAATGGTTATTAAATTATATAATCACTATTTAATGTTAATTAGCATATTATTTCTTAACAATGTCTCTATTAATGTCTAACTGAGATAGATTTGCCTCAAAACAGCCCATATTTCTAATGTGCTTAATATCCTGCGATGTGTGTTATATATCATTAACCTATAAATCTTTACATAGTATATGATTTGAATAATTTACATACCAGTTTTAATAAAACCGTGTTTAATAAATAACTGGCATTATTGATTTCTAATATTATTGTTTTATTCCCAAACGTATTAAAAACAATCCCATATATAATTTTGTATTGAAATCAATTAGAATAAAATAAAAATAAGTGTAATCTTATTTGTGTTCGTATTAAATTTCATAGGTCTTTCTAATTCAATATAATACTTAATTATTTTACAATTTAAATACTTGTGCACGGATGGTGCATTTTTTTTACTAGTATTTATAAAAAAAAACGTCATCTTAAAATTTTAATAACTCCCATAAAAGTGTACACCATACACTTTCATTGTCTGTATTGAGACTAAAATTACCAGGATATATTTTTATTTATATTTTTTGCTTGAAGGCAATTACAATGCGTATATCGTAGAAAATTCGATAATTATTGAAAATAATCATGATAAGCGAACTCGGCCAATATAGTGCCCTACGTAGAACATCGTACAGCTGTTTCAACTTTATAAAGCGATAATTATTTCTGTCGTGGAGAAGTATAGATCGCTGATGAGACTTGATAATAATATACTTTACTCAACAATGCTTCTAAAGCAAATTACCACATCTCATTCCTTACTCCGGAGCATAGGCCTAATTTGCGATCTTCTCAATGTTCACTCTACTTTGTATAGTAGTAGTAGTAGTAGTAGTAGTGGCGTATTCATCCTTGACAATCAATTTCGCATGTATCGTGTGCTACGTATCAGTGGCTCTAGGGGTAGAGTCTCTGATTCTGCGTGTTGAGTTTAAATTTCTGTCTGAGGGAAATCGTAAGTATACATCGCTGATGAGTCTTAATAAAGTTGAAACAGCTGTACGATGTCCTACGTAGAGCATGATATTTGCCGAGTTCGCTTGTCATGATTATTTTCAATAATTATCGAATTCTATACGATATACGCATTGTAATTGCCTTGAAGCAAAAAATATAAATAATAATATACTTTACTCAACAATGCTTCTAAAGCAAATTATCAAATCTCATTACCAGGATATACTTCAGTAGGGACATCGGTAGCTTCTTCATCATTATTAACATTCATGTTCAAACTTTTCATATAGATTATTTTTTATTTACACTCATTTCTGTCATTACTAGGACTAAACAATATGTACATAAAATAATGGAGATTCAGTGTCTGTCTGCAACCGAGACTAGGTTACTGCTTACGTTACAATACTTTCAGGAATTGTTTATCAATGAGTATTTGATGTATAGTCAAAATCATTATTACATTGAATAAATCATATTTATTAACGATGTCCCTATGAAAATCTGAGATTTGCCTAAAAAAAGCACATGTATTAGTGCGTTTAAAATCCTGCAATGCTTATTATATATCACTAAGTAATAAGGATTTACATAATATGCAATGTGGTTAATTTGCATACTGCTTTTAACAAAACCGAGTTTAATAGATGATTACTTGGTATTATTTCATGTGCAGAACCATACAATATTTATATAAAACTTTATCCTAAAAGTTTAATATCTCTTGTAAAATTATATACTGTAGAATTGTCTGTGTTGGGACTGAGCTTGCCAGGATATACTTCAGCGGGAACATCGATAGCTGTTTCATCATTATTAATATCTTTAAAAAAAAGTCTAAAGTTTTTACATAGTGTCGTGTTTATTTGGACTCGTTTCTCTCATGTCTAGAACTAAACAATATTATATAAAACTTTATCTTAATTCTGCCTACCAAATCCACCCCCAGCTGTAACAGGTTTTATTGGTATATTTTAACCAGCTACCAGTGGTTACAGAAAATCATAGCCCCCAGGGAATCCCGAAAGAGGATGAGATTCCCACCAGGACGGATACAACGTTAACGACCGGCAATGATAAAAGGATTACGAGCGGATAAATATGCGGAAAAATTTGAATCCACGAGGCCTTAAAATACACCAAGGCCGGATGAAGTGCCTGAAAGGGGGACAGCTAACACTACCTACAGGGTATAGCCCTGGTAAAACGGAGGAGGAGCAGGACCTGGAGGCAACCGAAAGATCACAGAATCTCCAAGCAAACGTTGATCCTTGTTTAGATATTGCACCCGAAAGAGAATTAAATGGCCCTCGACTAACAATAGAAGGGTATGGCAACAGTTCGATAATAGCATCTTAGAGATATTGCACAGGACTATACAAGTACCGAGCAAGTCTCTGCGTGGCTGTTACGTATCCCTGGGCCAATATATAAAAATTTATGAACTATTTGTAAAATACACAGGCGAATTGGAAAGGAGGCGGCCTAATAACATGTCAGATCTACCGACGGAAGAGATATAATGTTGCAAAACCCGAAATCTGTAGGGATTCTGGTGTAACATCACTAATGACCTTCTTTAGTGCATTTCGGCGATGTTTAATAGAGCTACCTATACGATGGAATACTTCAAAGTTCACTATCTATTCATCACAGAACTTATTCTATTCAAACCATTTCGCATTATTATTGTGATCTGAGCCCTTCTGCTCAGTTATAATGGACTAGCCATCAGTTTGTGTACTTTACTTGGGGAGAGAGCTGCTGCGAGCGGTTTAAAGTAGAAAAAGAGTTAACGGTGTAATAACTCCTGTATAATTCTACACCAGAATGCATAAAGACTTCCAGGTTGTAATGTGTGGATTGCTTGGTGATAGGAGGATATTGAGCTGAATCCCTATTCGCAAAGGATCGATATTAGCATTGGCATATCCGGAATATTCCAATACATTACAAAAAAAAACCCCGAAGGAAATACAATATAATCCCACTTGCATATACAGAACATACAATATATGCATAACCCTTACGCAAATCGCACCTCAGTGCGTTTATGAGTATGGCTAATCCAAATCAGGGAACAGGTATGTTGATTGCATCGTGTTTAATTGCATATTTACTCTTGTGGGTTATCTAATGTCCTATATATATATATATATATATGGGAGTAAATATGGAAATTAAATCCGACAATATAAAGAAAATTTGAAAAACAAGTGTTCCGAAATGGAATGAATTTAATAATCGATGTTTAAACATTTCGGTTACATTGAACCTTCATCAGGATGTCTCTTGGGTGAAGAAAATGATGGATGTTTTTATATGTGACAGGAGATGAAAATCTTTTTAGTTAAGTAACTGTATTTGATCAGCGTTTTATTTTTTGAAAGCAAGTCGGGATCTATTAAAAAATAAAACGCTGATTTCGGAACACTTGTTTTTTCAAATTTTCTTTATATATATATATATATATATGATCGATGCTACTTACACTAATATATTTAGGCGCGTTGTGGTGTATTGATTACCGTCACAGGAAATGAATGTTGGACGACCTAAGTTCAAATCCTAGACGAAGCTGCTTGCATTTCACATAGCACTAATCCCCTTGGGAAAATTACGAATCCAATTATTTCCCTCCACCTATGAGTAAGTAGGGCAGGTTTGGCTATTTAACATTGGTTAGGAAACCAGTCTAGGAGAAGGAAAACTCTGAATTCAAACCCGCTTAAGAAATCGACGTTGTGCCACATCCTGCTCATGGGGAGATGTTTGATATATATATATATATGTATATATATATATATATATATATATTATTATTATTATATTATTATTATTATTATTATTATTATTATTATATTAAAGCTGAGTTAATCAAATTTTGCTTCCTAAAGGCTTTTTTACTGTTTAGTTTAATGACACGAAAATTATACTAAATTATTCCTTACTTTTGATTAAATTATGTTTGAAAAAATTATGTTTTAATTGGTTCTAATTAGTTGTAATTTGCAATTAAGTCAAAAACCGACCAAACTTTCTTCCTCTCTATGTATCTCTTGACTGCCTCCTCGTTATATAATGATAGTTTCTCTGGAGAGAGAGAGAGAGAGAGAGAGAGAGAGAGAGAGAATTTGAAATGTATTTCTATCTTAAATTTCACAACCATCAACCCGTAGCTTAAATGAGGTCAAACATTCCCTTTCTTTGAAAGCTTACAAATGATTTTAAGGTTTCGTCCTGTCGTATTTAAAAAAAATTATTCGCTTTACTATCCCCCTTTTCCCTAATCTCAATTATCTACCCAGAGCTGAATGGGTGACTCAACGGGTCACATTTTTTCTAGTATATATATAATTTAGTTGAGAAAAATGGAAATGAATCCTACGAATATGTTGAAGAAAATGTTGAAGAAAATCGGTGAAAGTGAAAAATATATATATGATGTTTAGGTAGAAATTCTTTGTTTTAATTAGTCAACAAAAGTGTTTCGATATTTTTTGTTTACATGTACGGATCATTCATGTAAAAATTATTTTAGATAAAATAAAGCAAATAAAAATAACGTACATACGAACTTCAGATCTTCATCAGTACAGATAAGTATAACTGTCGTTGATTTCTGATAGCCGAGTCCACTTCATATGATGATAACCGTTACACAATCAGCACCCCCTTAATAGTACATTTGTTTATACTGAAATCTAGACACCTTAGTTTATTATGCAACATGCATTGCTGTTTATGTACAGAACTTTCGCATGCAAACAGCTTAACAGATGACTAGACAGAACACTCTGATGCTATATGATCTGCTGTCTAGGCACAACTTTTTCATTCAAAATGTTCGGTTGCGCAGATGACTAGATAAAACTCTTTTTTTTTGCAACCTGCTTTGTTGTGCAGACGTCTAGACTCAACAGTTTCACATTCAACCTACCCAGCTGTGTAGACGGCTAGACCCAACATTTTCATGCGCATCGTGCACAGCTGTGCAGTGGGATCAGACACAAAGCTTCTTATGCAATATACTCAAACAACACTATTTTATGCAATATGATCAGCTGGCTCGGCACAAATACTTTCTCATGTAACACGCTCAACTGGTATGTCAGAAAGGTTCAATGACTGGTGTCATAAAAAAATTCATTTCAAATCCAAACTACAAACTACAAGTTATCCCATTCAAAGTAATCCCCCTGGAGTCTAATGCACTTTCGCATCCTTCTAATAAAACTTTTATGGACTCCTAAAAGGATCCTTCCGAGATTCTCCGTAGCTCTGTTGTCACGGCCTTTTTAATGTCGTGCACATCGTCAAAACGTGTTCCCTTGTTGACCCCCTTGAGCTTGGGGAAGAGCAAAAATCATATGGAGCCAGGTCGGGCGACTAGATAAAACTCTTGTTTTGCAACCTGCTTCGTTGTGCAGAGGTCTAGACTCAACACTTTCTCATTCAACCTACCCAGCTGTGTAGACGGCTAGACCCAACATTTTCATGCGCATCGTGCTCAGCTGTGCAGTGGGACCAGACACAAAGCTTCTTATGCAATATGATCAACTGTCTAGGCACAGCACTTTTTTATACAATATACTCAGCTGTGCAGACGGCAAGACCCACCACTTACTCGTGCATCATGCTCAGCAGTGCAGAAGGTGTAGACATAATATTTTTTGCAATATACTCCGCTGTGCAGACGTCTCAAAACATTACTATTTTATGCAATATGATCAGCTGTCTCGGCACAATACTTTCTCATGTAACACGCTCAACTCTGCTGACGTCTAGACCCAACACTTCCTCGTGCAATACGTTTGTGTGCATATATATATATATATATATGCACACAAACGTATATATATATATATATATATATATATATATATACACTACCCAGAAATGCAGTCTCGCATTCTCTTATATATACGTATTTATATATGTGTGTCTATATAATATATATATATATATATATATATATATATATATATATATACATACATAACACTCTCAAACGCAGACTGTTGTAAGACTGGTGTCACAAAACATTTATTTCAAATCCAAACCACAAGTTAATTCCCCTCGAGTCTAATGCACTTTCCCATCCTTCTCTGTCACGCTTGCATGCACTTCTGGAAAGCTTCTTCCGGGATTCCCCGTAGCTCTGTCTTCACGGCCTTTTTGATGTCATCCACATCTTCAAAACGGGTTCCCTTGATGACCCCCTTGAGCTTGGGGAAGAGCAAAAATCGTATGGAGCCAGGTCGGGCGAGAAGGGAGGTTGCTCCAGCACAGTAATGTTCTGCTAGGCCAGGAACATTCGGCTACTCGGGGCAGTGTGTGTAGGTGCGTTGTTATTCTGAAGCACCCATGAGTTTTCCTGAAACATCTCTCGCCTCTTCTAGCAAACTGAACGAAGCAAACACCGCAGAATCTCTTTGTAGACATGCAGTTTGATCGTTTGGCCCTGTGCCAAGAACTCGCAATGCCCTTCACATCGAAGAATGCGATCAACCTGGAACTTTTCTGACATACCTCGTATGTTCAGCTGTGCAGACACAACACTTTCTCATGCAATATGCTCTGTCTAAATACACTTTAATTATGCAACCTGCTCAAAAAGGGTTAATATTGACTTACGCTTGTTAATACAACATCTGAAATTCTTTCATTGTGTTGTAATATTTTTTTCAACTTGTTTTCCAAATCATTTTTGTTTATTTCTTTTCTTTCATATTTCAAATTGTTTGCCGTTTTAATAACAAAAATATTTCTTTAAAAAAGAAGTTGTTTCTTAATTGAATTTTGTTTCATTTTCCTGACGATTGAATATTTATTGAAGAGAAATAATGAATCTTAAACAGCATTAGAAATTCCTCTTCTGTCCTGAGAATCGGAGTCATCGATTTTCCATTCGGTCAATGGCAGGGTTAATTCAATTCAACCAATTTTCTACTTGACTCTCAACATTTGGAATAAATGTGGCACCAGACGACGACCCCCCGCCACCCCAGAACACCATTTTGAAATATTACCAGATTTAATTTGTAGCCAACCAATAAAAACCGATATTACGATTTCAAAACAAGTGTGTGGCCTACATTCCCGCTCTCGAATATTTTGTGGTTAAATTTTATATCGATCAGCCGCATTGGCAACACAAAATTAGGACTTCGAATGCTGATTTTCAAGGCTGGTATGCAATATTTCATTAGAAAAGGAACGCAAAACTTCTCCCTACTAACTTTTATCTTATACATATCATCAGGTGCGTGTTGTGTAATGGTTATCTTCGTAAAATATGGACACGGCGAACCGAGTTCAAATCCTGGACGATTTTGTTTGCATTTCAGATAGCGCTAATCTTTTGGGGAATCCAATTATTCTCCATCTAGCTATGGGTTATTAGTAGGACAGACTGTGCTTTTTTATCGTGGTATGTTTTACAACTTGAGTATCAAAGTTAACAGAGAAATAATAGGAAGAAACACAACGAGTATTAAGGATTGGGAAAAAGGTATACTAAAGCAAAGATACAAGGTGAACAGAGTAATTACCAATTTATAGGTTTAATTATAAGTTTTGATTCTCTCTTCCGAGGTTTCGTCTGCAATTATCTATAAGAAAGACAAACGCTTCCATTCGCATTTTATGCACTATATGACAGTATGGCAACCGATCCATGAGACAAAAAAAAAACCTTAATTCACACCTACAAAACTCCGATTACAAATTAACCTTGTGTCACATCCTGCTTGTAATGAGGGGTTGGGTCAATACATATATATCCTTCTTTCTTTTATCTGGCTCCTCGCAAAGCCAATTTTGGAGCTCTTGAGAATATGGAGTACCCCTTCATCACCATTACTCCAAGGCCAACTATAATCTTGATTGTTAGTATGATATGTTAGTGTCACATCTGTGTGTTAAATATAAAAAAATAGTTTAAAAATGTGTCAAATTTGAGTTTTTTTTTAAATTGAGTAACCATCAAATATGAATAAAACAAAAACGTCCCCGGCATAAAATAACCCAACAAGGGTTGATATGCTGTAAGATCCAACCAAATAAGCAAGTGGTTCAGATTAGATCTGGGAGTAATCGGGACAAAGATTTGACTCCACACTTCCCAGAATCCCAGAATTGGAATCTCACCATTAGATGCCGTTCACTGTCCTACACAGGAAACTAGTATCTTTGGTTTTGGTTTGTTTTGTTTTACGGCATATCAACCTTGGTGGGTCACTTAATGCCGACAAAGTTGTGAAATAAATTCATTTCTTAATGCATAATACAATTTGTTCATAAACTCATGTTTTTCTACTTAACCCATAGATGGGATAGTATCTTTGGTTTATCAGAAAATCATTTTTAATTTAAAATTGCCAGGGTTGTATCTATTAATGGGCGATACTATACATACCGTATTTGACGGCATATAGGACGTACTTCTTTTCCAAAATGTTGGCTAAAGAAATTTCCCTGCGTCTTATACATCGTAGATGAAGTTTGAGACCTCCCCTAGGCCTCGGCTAATCTTCTCAATTATTTCCTGCTATTGATATGTCTTGTGTATGCTTATTGCTTGCCTGCATTGCCAAATTGCTTTTATACAGCTATGTTTCTGCTTGTGTAATGCAGAGCTAGACTATTTTCAACAATATATGCTTAAATACACTAAAAACTGTTTTCCTGAATCTGACGTGCTTAAATGAGGGTCCGTCTTAGATGCCCGTGCGTTTTATATGCTGTCAAATGTAGGAAGCGCGTGGTGTAATGGTTAAAGTCATGGGAAATGGACTCGTAAATCGTAAATTAAATATATATTTGGGCGTTATCCATTGGCCGCTTTAGCCAACACTATTTTGAAAGAGTCTATAAATATAGGTCGTGGTCATTAGCACCCCTTATACCCAAAGATAATAAGGAAGAGCGTGGTGTAATGGCTAAAGTCATGGGACATGGACTCGTCGCCCCGAGTTCAAATCCTGGACATGGTAATTGCATTTCATTTAGCGCTAATATCATTGGGAAAAGTGTGAATCCTACTCTCCCTCCAGCTATGGGTAAATAGTATGGCAGACTGGGCTCTTTAACCTTGGTTGGGCAACCGGTCTAGGAGAAGGAAAATTCTGAATTCAAACCTGCTGAACTCCGCTTAAGAAATTGACCTTGTGTCGCATCCTGCTCATGTGGAGGGGTTGGTGAATATATATATGCCGTCAAATGCGGTATGTGTATACAGTGAAACCTCGGTTCTCGAACGAATCTGAAGTCAAACAATTACGAGTTCAAACAAAAAAAAATTGAGAAAAAAAACCTTCAGTTGTCGAATGAATTTTTGGACTTCGAACACGCGTGTCGAGCTGAAAAAAAATAATGTTACAATAAAGGCAGCTAATGTTACGACAGGAGGGATAAGTGTTGATAGCTAGTCAACGCCACAGATAATAGACAAAGTTAAGAAGCTACAGCTAATATCTATTAAATAAGAATAATTAGGTTAAATATTACTTTTATTATGCGTTTCTCTTTTGTACTTACATTTTTATGTGCTATCTGTTGTGTAAATACACGTCTTTCTATATTATATATAACTGTTTTTTTGTTTGTTTGTTTATTGATTTTAACGGCATATCAACCCGTCTGAGGTTATGTCATGCCTAACGGCTAGGAAGTTATACATATCGTATATTCATATTCATATTTATACTTTTTAGTAATTAGTTTTAAAAATGTGTTAGCATTATTGGGGATTATCTTGTATGGTATTAATTTGTTTAATGTCTATATTCTATGGTGTAAATTTATTTCCCTAAAAAAGAGAGAATATCCTTTCATGTTGACATTTTCAAACAGATCTTTCATATTGTTTGCTTTAGAATAACGGTTTCTGATGTGAGCAAAAAACCTGCATTCCACTAGAAAGTGTTTAACTATCAATGGTATTTGACATGTTCCACATTGTTGTTGTTGTTCTTGTTTGAGTATATAGTGCGTTAGTCTTGTATGACCAATGCGTAATCGGGACACAATGACTTGTTCATTTCTAGACTTCCTTGTATATAACTGTACGCACGAAAATACACATTCATCTGATGGTCAAGAACGCATAAATCCGCTTTACACTATTTCTTATGAGAAATATTGTTTCAGTTTTTTTTAAAAATGGTACACGCACGTAATTTTGGAAAGAATTATGTTCGAAAACCGGTGTTCCACTATATATGTTTCAAGTAACTAATGCATATATTTATTTGTATGTAATTATAGCTTCAAATATCTCTTCTTAATATAAATGATGTTCACACAGTTATATAATTTCAAGTGTTCATATCAGATACTAATAATTTTAAAACAGATATATTTGTTCTATAAATAGGACCCTAACAGGTACTAACACTCAGGCCCAACTCTGAGTTAGATAATACCATTACTTTTCAACATTACCTATGAATTTGGTATTAAGATAGCCCCGATGGTTAATATGCCATTAAACAAAGAAACCAAACCAAACTACCGCTCCGGTTCAAATTTAATCTGGGAGTAATAGCGATAATTCTTTGCCCCAACGCTCCCCAAAACTCTAGAATTGGAGCCTTATCCCTGGAGGCGGTTCCCTCTCCTACCCAGGACACTAGTATGTTTAAATCATCAGAAAATCGTTTTTAACAAGCAAAACTATGCGCCCTCTGGACACATGTATTTAAGTTTTAATATAATTAAATATTATGTTGAATTCGAAAGACTAATGAAACTTTGATAAGAACACAAGAATATTCATTATTTTAATTTTATTCTAAGTGATTTCAATATGAAATTATACGTAGGATTTCCTTTAATACTTTCGAGAGTAAGACGATAATATTAGAAACCAATAAAACCAATAATTATTTATTAAACACAGTTTTGTAAAAACCGGTATGCAAATAATTCACACCATATACTATGTAAATATTTATATCTTAATGATATATAACGCACATCGCAGGATATTAAAAAAAGCATTAGTAATAGGGTCTGTTTTTAGGCAAATAGATCACAGCTAGACATTAATAGAGACATTATTAAAAAAATAAGATGCTAATTAAAATTAAATAACGATTATTTAATTTTGATAACCATTGAGAATATAATGTAAATAACTATGGGAATTTTGACGTTGGTGGTGATGTAGTTACAGTTACAGACAGAAAGACAGACAATCTCTATTTATAATAAGAGATAGATAAAAACACCTAAAATAGATTTCGAGGTTACAGCGTTACATTTATTTCTTGATGACATATAACACACATTGTTGGATTTTAGACACATTTATGATATGGCCTGTTTTGAGGGAATTCATCTTAGCTAGACGATAATAGAGACAATATTAATAGATAAGATGCTAAATGAGATTACATCATAAACAACTAAGGGAACCATGGCGTTGTTGGTGACGTAATTTTGCGTACAGACAGACACATAATTTCCATTATGTATAAAATCGTCTGGATTGTATATATTAATGGGTGATACTGTACGTAAGTGTATATAATGGTTGCGATATTCAAAAGACATAACGTTATCTACAGAGTTTATTAATATGTGCATATTCTACTAGACACCTGCAAAACACGTAATAGAGTAATGATTGTATTGAGATGGCTAAATTAAATCGATTCAATTCAGGAAAAAAAAAATAACACATAGAAATAAACATGAAAATAAAAAGAAATAAAAAATAAAAAGCAAGATAGTCAACATTCGACAAAGTTGGACTCGACTTGCCATAATCATTTGCAGATGTATTTCTTTTTCTCTTTCAACCATAAAATATTAACATTCGCAGTAGTTTCCACAGCTGGTGTGTTGCAAAATAAATGAGATCGTCTAACAGCAAGACACGTAAGAGAATGATGGTTTTATTATCATTTTTTGTTTTTCTTTTTTCAAATATCGGGATACACTCTCCAGCAAAGACGAAAAATAATGCGTTTTTTTTTTGTTTTTTTTTTTTTTTTGGGGGGGCTGTTTTTTTGTTTTTTTTTGTTTACGGTGTGCAACTTGTAAACAGTTTATCTGACCCTGTCAGGGTTGGCAAGGGTGGTAACAGCTTTCTCTTGATAATCCAGATACTGAATAGAGATGTAAGGATACTATTTTCGTGATGTGATTTTTATCATCATAAATCTATTTTTTTTTAATTAATGGACAGCGCGACAAGAGTTCTAATTCTTGACGAGACTGTTTGCATTTCCACAGCTGGTGTGTTGCAAAATAAATGAGATCGTCTAACAGCAAAACACGTAAAAGAATACTGGTTTTATTTTATTTTTTATTTTTTCAAATATCGGGATACACTCTCCAGCAAAGATGAAAAATAATGCGTTTTCTGTTTTTTTGTTTTGTTTTGTTTTATGTTTTTGTTCACGGTGTGCAAATTGTAAACAGGTTATCTGAGCCTGTCAGGGTTGGCAAGGGTGGTAACAGCTTACTCTTGATACTCCAGATACTGACTAGAGATGTAACGATACTGTTTTCGTGATGTAATTTTTATAGTCATAAATTTATTTTTTATTTTTTATTAATGGACAGTGTGACAAGATTTCTGATTCTTGACGAGACTGTTTGCATTTCACATAGTGTTATCTCCCGTAAAGACGAAAAATAATCAGTTTTTTTTATTTATTTTGTTTTCTTGTTTGTTTTTGTTTACGGTGTACAACTTGTAAACAGTTTACGTGACCCTGTCATGGTTGGCAAAGGTGGTAACAGCTTCATGCTGATACTCCTGATACTGCGTAGAGATGTAAGGATGCTATTTTCGTGATGTAATGTTTATCGTCGTAAATTTAATTTTAATTTTTTTAATGAGCAGGTGACAAGAGTTCTAATTCTTGACGAGACTATTTGCATTTAACATAGTGTTATCAGAATACAATCTCGTATAAAGCCGAAAAATAATGTTTGTTTTTTTTTCTTTTTGTTTTTGATTACGGTGTACAAATTTGCAAATAGTTTACCTGACCCTGTCATGGTTCGCAAGGGTGGTAACAGTTTACTCCTGATACTCCGGATACTGCGAAGAGATATAAGGCTACTATTTTCCTGATGTAATGTTCATCGTCGTAAATAATGGACATGCCGACTAGTGTTCTAATCAAGGACGAGAATGTTTGAATTTCAGATAGTGTTATCGGGATACACTCTCCTGTAAAGACGAAAAATAATGCGTTTTTTCTTTCTTTTTTATCTTTTTTTAAATTTACAGTGTGCATCTTGTAAACAGTTTATCTGACTCTATCATGGTTGGCAAGTGTGGTAACACCTTGGTCTTGATACTCCTGATACTGCGTGGACATGTACAGCTACTATTAAAAATCATTTTTCCATAGTTTTCAATTACATACGGCATTTTCTCGTGATGTAATGTTTATCGTCGTAAATAATAGACACAGCTACCAGAGTTTTAATTCTTAAGGATATTATTTGCATTTCATATAGAAAAATGCTGTAACGGAGAAGGTGGAATCCTACTTGTTACAGCTGTGAAGTTGTTGGCAGTTCTTTGATGTTATCGAGTCTGGAACTAGCTTGGGGGCTGAGGGACATCTTGCCTTGTGCCGTTAGGAGTTCTTAGTAATAACACAAGGCCGCTTGTTTTTTGTTTTTTGTTGTTTTTTTTTCATGGGAATATTTTATTTCCTTCAGATTACAACTGCCCAGAGCAAAACATTTCATGTCTTTCTCCGATCACGCATTCTGCCTGACCCAATTTTCACTGTGACCTCTCACTCCTACTTTCTCCCCTTCGCCACGTACCATTTGCTCGTCCAACTAAAACATGCCATCTCATCACTTAAACTGTTTTGTTTGAATCCACACATGATCATTTAAACTTTTCCGTTCTAATCCACTCATAACAGTTCCATGTCACATCCATTATGAAACACAATAACACCGACCAATCAGAAACAACATGACGTTGTAGCTAACTTGCTGGACTGTGACAATGTTGT
>CM042141.1:31823209-31878209 GCA_023376005.1 Doryteuthis pealeii | reverse complement strand
TCCCAGCTACTCTCTTTCTTTCTTTCATTCATGTTATATTTTTCTCTCTAGCATGTAATTTTTCTTCCCTTTTATTTTTATAATAAAAATGGAATTATCCAGCTGAGGTGACGACACTCATAGGAAATAAGAATTCGGCGAATAATCAACACCAGATAATCAGGATCAAAATGTTTGCATTTCATTTTGGACGATTCAGACGGTTTTAATTTTAACCAGAGGGAGTTCCAAGATCGTATGAACACTAGTATTATTTATATTGTAAGAGTATTCTGTAAGAGCAGCCTCCCTTGTCTGAGGGTTTGGGTAATTTCCTGGGTCAGGAGCCCCTTTTTGGTCACTTGACGCAGGAACCCAAGAAGATCACCCTCTTTGGCCGAAGCTACTGGACAAGTGCGGACGTGCTTGTGACCTCTCCCCAGCACACACATGGTGCATGCCAGACAATACAGACTCTACATACAGTAAGTGGTTTCCACCTATTTTGCCTCTATTACACTACTATGTATGCTTGCACACTTGTGACATTATATAGCATGGGGATCTTCGTTCCCCTAAATATGTTATAATAAAAGTTGCATAAATGTAACTAACGCGTTTGTTGTTGTCCTAACTGAAGTATTCCACATGGGGTACTTTTCCTTTAAGTAACCTAATTATTTATAAGAACCAGAGCTCACACTCTGTAAACCTCTTATGATATTGATTCTCGATGGACGAAGAATGGGCTGAGAAAAAAGTTGAATGTGAGATTGATTTTCTTTATCATAATCTAGTTAAAAACCACTCCTTTTAGGCGGCAATTAATTTTCATTTAAGTATTGCACCAATATTTAAACTTGTCTTTTTAAAGTTCAGAAATTCTTCTTCTGATATCATTTGATTTAAAGACAATTTGATGTACGTAGGTGTCCAAATTACGAACATGCTTATTGTAAAAAAATCATTTAAAAATTCTAGTAAAAAAGCATTTTGATACTATAACTGATATAATCCAAAGCCAGGAAATTTCTTAAATCGACCCCGAGGTCATCACCTGTTATTCGCACTCATTTGACATTATATCTATGGGTACAACTTTTATTTCACTTTTTCATACCCCTCCATATAAGAATTAACGTGGTTTTAAGTCCTAATACCACTTATTATAATACGCTAGGACGCCTCAGAAATACCATCGAATGCAAGTGAATATATACAATAAATTCCAACAAGAAATACATAACAGATACAGACTTTATTGCCTGAGCAATATTCAAAATACAATACAAACAGCTAGGACAAAAGTCCTAAGGAAAGTGTCTTTGTAGATAATCTTAAGGCTACTAAATGGAGAATAGAGGTAGTCACTGAATGAAATATCTCTCCTGTAACAGGTACACGGTAAAGACGCAACTGGTACGTGTAAGATGAGTGGAGCCATAGACTGTAGAATGGGAGGTGTACATACACGGGGGTAAGCCTATAGTTGGGGTGGGAGCAAGACACTCAAGCCTTAATGGACAGCGACACAACTTGTCTAGTGCATGTTTGTGGATGCCAGATGAGAGAGAAAGAGAGAGAGAGAGAGAGAGAGAGAGAGAGAGAGAAGAATTGCGTGAATCTTTTTAACATTCCTCTTTTGAGGCGCCTCAGGCACTGGACAATCAACCCATCCCTGTCCCTGTTAGACGAGAGGACAGGCGTTGGGTGGAGGGATGCCCCGACCCCTGGGTTCACGCTAAATATTAAATATTTGACCTATCAAGATATAGAACCCACTGGACACAGGGCCATAAATCTCTATGTCAGTTTAGTATATGAGTATACAATGAATGCAATTCCCTAAACCAATTTACCCAACCATTTTAGTACCATGCCCCACTTTTTTATCACACATTTCCTCATGACCTCCACCCGTTAACTGTTTAGTATGATATGGCAATATCAGTTTTGAAGAAGTATAACATAAGAATTATATCTTTCAAATAAAACTAAAGGGTTTAACTTCAAATTTAATCAAATAAAATCCACGTTATAATGCGTATGACACATCTACCATCAGATTAAATATATTCAATTACAATCAGTTAATGAGACCCTTGAGCCTAAGGTCTACTGCAAAGAGATTTTATCCGCGGTAGAAATTTTGTTAACTTCAATCTCAAGTCGCCTCGTTTAGTAATATCCAGTCGGTTTCTTTTCTACAGTTATAAGTCATTCACAGCACTAAATCCACATTCCATTAAGTATGACGATGGGAATAGTAACAGTGATTTTCTTGCCAAACTACTTGTATTTGGATATTTAGCTTGTGTTTTTTCACAGAGCCACATCATTGTTCCTTTTATTTTTAACAAGGCTGTAATCAAGTCATCATTTTGTAATTCTGAAAGTTCTCCTTGATACCCCATGGTTACATCTGACAGATCCACTAGCAATGGCTGGCTCATCCAAGATGGATAATCAATTTCTTTCAAATCAGAAAATCACCTTCTTCGTTGACAGCAGATGAAGAACTGCAACGTTAAACTGGTACCAGGGGCACGATAACACTAGTGGGTGAACACTTGACTAGATTGCACAAGCTGTTGTGCTCAGCAAGGTTGTAATTACAATTTTACCCGATAAATTTATAATTTTTACCCATATAGGATAAAATTTTAAAAATGTTGATATTACTATATTTTTCATATTGCTCCACTATTATCATTGAATTGCCCCCCCCCCCCGCCAGTGGGGCGTAGGCTCCACGTTGGGAATCACTGCCCTAATCTGTATGGCTGAAATAAACCCTGACTATTTGACATGTCGTAAAAATCAATCAATCTCTGTGTATGGTTATGAGATGGTTTTGACTAAATGTCCATTTACCTATCTCCTTTATTGTATCGTCATTTATTCTGGCTGATCACGTGTTATGTTACCTATCAAGCGTCTTTAAACAGAAATGATTGAAATTGAAATGAAGCATGACAAAGTAATCAGATGACAGGTGGTACTTAGTAAAAAAAATGTTTACGCTTCACATCTCTAAATGAGAATGTCACGGTTTACTGACTCGTGGCACTAAACCAGAAATCAGTGATGTGAAAAGGAAAGACTACACTGAGATTTGCAAGTTGGTTCAAATAACTTATTGCAGGGACAGATCAAGTTTTAGACAGTCGGTCATTTTTCCCTAAATAGACAGTGCTGTGGTTCGATCGGTGACGGGAAAGATAGTAGAGAACATACTGGTTTGGTTTGGTTTTGTGCCTTTCTTTAATGGCATATCAAACTTCGTGGCTTATGTACCGCCAATGTCATCCTTTTAGAGGAACAGTAGCGGTAGCATTTAATTTATAGCTAGTTATATGGGTTGGTTAATACCTTTCGGAACGGTATTAATCTAAAAGGGGCTGAAGTTCGAACACGCTTACAACGATGTCACAGCACAGAACATTAGCCACTCCGAAACTAGAATGTCCTGGATATGTTGAGGTTTCAATTCTGGAGCCATTGGGAGTGTGGATTACCCCTTCATCACCATTACTCATAGGTCCACTCTGCTCCGGAGTGGTAGTACCTGTTAGGGTCCTATCTATGGGTTGAATAGAAAAATGGGTTTTAAAAACCTTTTTTTTTAATTGAGTTTAGATTTTTTTAAATAATACCCATCAAGAATGAATAAAACACAATGTTTTCGGCATAAATAACGCGACAAGGTTTGACATGCCATAAAATCCATCTTACCAACGAACGAAACTGGATTGACGGAAATAAATGACGACTGAATATTATATTTTGACAATCTGCAAAATTATTCTAAGTGATGTACGACTTACTTTCTGAACCATTATCAGGGCTGTTTATCATTTGTCTAAACTATTGTTTTTGTTGTTGTTTTTGTTGGAATTTTTTTATATAGGGCGTGCGTTAGAGGTCCACTTCTACTTATAGACTCGCTGAATGTCACGTGACCAATCCATTAACCAGTCACTGACAGCGTTCTGCTGCTGATATTATTATATATACTGAAGGTCTGAGAACACCTAGGCATTCCACTTTGGACACTCGTGGAGTACGGACCTCATGTGATTATCTCACTGGACCTCATAGGACTTACAAAAGGATTCTGTATTGCGGGACTTATACACTCACCAAAGGATTCTAGATTTCAGGACTTACTTACTCTAAGTTCTTACAACTGGCCATGAATGGCGGTCAGAAATTCAACAGTTTTTTTTTCAAATGTGACGCTAAATAATTCTAGTGGCTAACTTTTTAAAATATATCTAATGAACTAGCCAAACGTGATTTAGAATATAAAAATTGTTCAATCTATTTAAATCATAATTTGATATTTTTCTATGTTTTACACCTGTTCTGTTGTAAAAGTCTAAAGCAAGGCTTGACAACGGTTGCTTATCGGCCGAATTCTTATTTCTTATGAGTAACGACACTTCAGCTAAATTTTGAACCATTCTCTTTTATCATAAAGAAAGAAAAGGAAAAAAGAGCATGCCACAGAGAAAAATATAATAAGAAAGAGAGAAAAAAGAGATTAGTGGAAATATAGAGAGAGGGGTGAGCAGGCAGAAGCAATGATACTAATCTGTCTCAATCAACTATGGAGAATCACTATGAATAATATTTGTGTACATACGACCGTTACCATCTTGCGATTCCTTCTGGTTAAAAATGAGACCATCCAAATCGTCCAAGAGGAAATGCAAAAATTTAAATCCTGATTATCTGATGTTGATTATTCGCCGAATTATTATTTCGTATGAGTTTCGTCACCTCAGCTAAATAATGGACCATTTCATTGTTATTATAAAGAATGAAAGGGAATAAAAGAACATGCTACATAGAAAAATATAATAAGAAAAAGAAAAAGAAAGAAGGAAAGAGAGTAGGGGGAAATAGAGGGAGGTGTTGGTGCTCGGAAGTGATAACGCTAATCTGTTTCAATCGAACATTATGAAAAGAAAGAGAGACAAAAGAAAAAAAGTGAGAAAGAGAGTTAATCAAGATTATTATGATTTTTTGCATATTGATCTAACTGCGACATCTCTAAAGTGAACATATCAAACGTTGTAATAATTAAATCATTAATACAGGACTGGGTTAGCTTAATCGGTAGAGAGTTCGACTAGAAACCACAAGTTTCCTAGTTCGATTCCAGCCCGCGCCAACCAAGCGTATGTGTAGTACATGGAACTGTGCGGTAAAGTAAGAAGCTGTTAGCAGGTGTGGCGCTCCACCTCAGATCCCAAAACAATCGTCTAGTGCTATTGAAAAGCGGATAGACTCCCTCGCTGATTGGCTGACATCGACTTTAGGCCACCCGTCGACTTCACTTTTTACTTTACACACTCTTCAGAACTTGAACCTGATCATCAGACGACTTTACTTTACTTATATCCCCAGGTCCTGCTAGTATATATTATTTTCCTATCATTTTATTTCACTCATGCCATTTTGCTCGGATTTCTTAAATAAGACTATCGAACTTTCTCTCATCCATTGCAAAATAGTTATCTGTATTCACGTGGGAACGTGCGAGAACTGTTCCCTCATCAATCAACCGAATATTTTGTTCGACGTAGATTTCTATTTACGTCACTTCCGCACATATCCGGCTATACTTTCTTTTTCTCGGCTCACATTAGCATTTTTGGTCTTCACTCGATTCATCTTTTTCGCCTACAACTTTTTTGTTTTTTTGAAACTTTATTTCTATTGCATTGAATACATAATAAGATAAAAGATATAAAAAAAAGAAAAGAATGAAAAATCACACACAACTCTATTGAACCAAGGAAATGTCGTACGTACCGTCTATTGACAAAGAATGTTGACAATTGGTAAAGCATTCTCTGTTAATATTGACGGTTCTTTAATATCAATCATCGTTCCAGTTTGATTTCTGCAGCATTTATTTATTTGGGGGGGGGGGCTGTAAGAAAAGGACATGTCCGAGGTTCTTAAACATGTTTTTTTTTTTGTTTTTTTTGTTTTGTTTTTTGGCTTCCAGCCTGAAAGAAGTTAATGGTAATTTTATCTTTTGTAACGCACATGTTGATTCGCTGCGTGCAGAAGTGATTATTTTATGGAAGAAGAAAAAAAGAAAGGAAATTATTGTAAGATGCAAAAAAAAAAAAAGACGTTTGTGTAGCCATTGTTTACTGAGAATAAATAAAAGTATCTGTATAAGTTTTAATATTTCAAGTTGAAAAGAATAAGAACTTGTTCAATACTTACACTAGAAAAAAATGGCTACTCGATAAATATACGAAAGGGATTATATTGATCGGGAAAGTATAAGCAAAGATTAAATATACGATAAAATCTACACGATTTGAATTCGAAGCCTAAGACAAGTATATATATATATATGAGTGTGTGTGTGTGTGTGTGTGTACGTGTCCGTGTTTGTGCGTGTATGTATTAGTCTGTAATATATATGTATGCGTGCGAGTGTGTGTGTGTGTGTGTGTCTGTTGTGAAAAACATCTGGTGATCTCACGTGTTATGTGAGGGTTCACAGTTATGTGTATACCGTGCCTGTCGTCTCAGTCAAAACCGATCGTCATGAGTGCCAAATTTGCTCTAAGATATGCAAGTCGCTGGTAGGACTGAAAAGTCATCAACGGACTCACGAATCGACAATGAATGAAAGAGTGGCATTCGTCTGACAAGACATTGCGATCAGTATATATATATATATATATATATATATATATATATATATATATATATATATATAGAATGAATAGAGAATAAATGAGAAAAGTATTGGCATAAAAAGGTGCTCAATGCTAATAAAGCAGAGCAGAATTATAATCAATGGTAATGGTATTATGGATGATTTAAACTCATAATTTTAAGTTTCATGCTTATGCAATCCTCAGATGAGTCAAAATTTTGACTCATCTGAGGATTGCATAAGCATGAAACTTAAAGTTATGAGTTTAAATCATCCATAATACCATTACTATTGATTATATATATATATATAATATATATATATATATATATATATATACAGTCTTTTGATTAGAAACAAATAATGCGGCACTGTACCACCGATTTTCCCGAGTAATTCAACGAAAACCCGAGTTTCTAAACTTTACACAGTCTCCTTTTAAACAAAGAAAAACACTTGGTTGATTTACACTCATCTACTAAATATTTACCCCTAATAATTTAAAAAAATTTAACCACTAATAAGCTGACTTAAAAAATATATCCCCTAATAAGCTGACTAATTCAAATAAATGGGAATACTGGATATGACACTAAATTGCATCTGATGGTCAGGTTCCAGTTCTGAAGAGTGTGTAAGTAAAAAAGTCGACAGGTGGCCTAAAGTCAGTATCAGCCAGACAACGAGGGAGTCTATCCCCTTTCCAATAGCGCTAAACTAAGGAGATTGTTTTGGGATCTGAGGTGGAGCGCCACGCCTGCCATCAGCTCCTCACTTTACCGCACAGATCCCTGTGCCGAGTTGACGAGGGCCGGTATCAAACACGGAAGCTCTTGGTTCCTAGTCCGAGGCTCTACCGACTGAGCTAAACCGGCCCTGAAGAAGAGTGTGTAGTACCTTTTTATTACCCTCCCTTAATCCCTGGTTTATTCGGATCCAGAATGTAAGTGTCCCATATATGGGTCAATTAGTTATATTTAAAAATGATTCGTATTCGATAGGACCTTATGGAACAAGAAAAACAATTAAGAAACAATATAAACGAACAATGTACACGGTTCTCTCACCTTCAGGCAAAAATAAATTTAGTGAGTGTTTATACTAACCCCACTTCATGAGCAGGATGAGACATGAGATCAATTTTAAGAGGAGTTTTAAAGGTTTGAATTCAGAGTTTTCGTTCACCCAGAACGGTTGCTATATCAAAGTTAAAGAGTCCGAGTCTCTCCTACTATTTACCCCTAGCTGGAGGGAGAATCGTTGGATTCCTATCTTTCCCAAGTGAATGAATGTAATCCGCCTGAATCAGGATTTGAACTCAAGTCGAAGTATCTACGATGATAACCATTATACGACGAGCACCTCCAATAACATTTGACGAGCCGGAAATGATTCCATAATGTATTGCATACGTATCCTGTAAAATCTACCCGTAGAGTATAGCCGTATCTTATGTTCTGGGCTGCCCACTTGATTTCTTAATCTGTGCACGTATATGTTATCTTAGCTGATTTTGGCTTATTCTAAGCTGGTTTTTTTTCTGTAACTTGGCTTGATACGTCCCTATTGTTAATTTGTTTTTAATTAACAACACAAGACTTTATTTTGTTTTGAGCTCATATTCGATGTTATACGTATCCCAGTTCAAGTCAAACGCGTGAAGATTTTGACTATTAGGACGAGAGATATCATACGTCTTAGTCGATTCATCACCCAGCCATGTCCGACTTTCCTAACTATTTTCACACAGCTCACATTTGCGAACCGGAAGAAAGGTCAACACAGGGTTAAAATGTGTCAATGATCTTCCTTGTATTTTCCTCTAAACCGTTATTTTGAATCTGAACTAAACTTGCTGTACATACTTAATAGGCTACCTATCAGTTATATAACACAAGGGGAAACAATATATCCATGCATTAAAAAAAGCATTTAGAATTTAGATAAGTAGTGGATCAACCGAAATTATCGGATATCATAAGCTGTTAAAATTCCATGTCAAATCATCCAGAAAAAAGTAAAATTGTCAACTACCCCTTTAAATTTTCTGAAATGTTGTACATGTATGAACTATACTAAAGTTAGACAATCCCAAAAATTTGGGGTTCCAATTCCAAAAATTGGCGGAGTTATGACGATTTTTAACTCTCCAAATTTAGTGTGGTTTCGCTAAAAATGTCGACTTTTACCCAATTTTTAATAGGAGTGAAGCTCTAGAACTCATTTTACAGACAAAATTAGATTACAAAAGTCACTATTTGTCGCGACCCCCTCAAATTTGGAGAGCAAAAAATTGACATAACTCTGCCAATTTTTTGAATTGGAAGCTCAGATTTTGGGGATTGTCTAACTTTAACATAATCCACACGTGTAAAAAAAGGGGGTTGGGTGACATGGCCTGGATGATTTGACATGGAATTACCCAGAGTTTACTTATATAGAAAATAAAAAAAAACAGCTTTCTATATTTTCTGGTTTGGTAATGATATATTTCTAACATATGTGAAAATACAGAGGAAACACTAGCAAACATCTCTGATAAACAGGTTGATTTATATCTTTGAGTTCTACAGACATTTTTGGTATAGGATCTTCATCGTATAATGTGCAGAAAAAAGATAGTTTATAGCCTTTTAGAGACGTGGAATATATTTTATTTACATTTCACCAACTAATAGCTTCCATTCTTCAAACGCATCAAGTAGATTAACGGATCTACAGCGTACATTGCTACCATCCGGAGATAAAGATCTCAAAAGATTTCAGATGTAGAAAATTGAAAGAAAGAAAATAGAATAAAATTAATGATGGGAAAAACGTCTCAGATTTGATTAAGGATATAGAAGGAGGCGCTGGTGGGATAATGGTTATTATCGTACGAAATGGAACAAGGTCTTACGTTTGGTTTGGTTTGGTTCGGTTTGGTGGATTTTACGACATCTCAATCCTTGTTGGGTTATTTTATACCGAATATTTAATTCATTCTTGATGGGTACTCAATTGATTTTAAACTCAATTTTTAACACATTTTAACTCACTTTCTTTTATTTAACACATAAATGGGACTCTAATCGGTACTACCACTCCGGGTCAGAGTGGAGCTGAGAGTAATGGTCATGAAAGTGTACTCTACATTCCCCAGGGCTTCAGAATAAGAACTTCACCATCAGATTTAACGTCATACCTATAACACTAAGACCTTCAGCCTCCGTTCTCTAGCAGATAGGCAATAGGGTCGAGACAATCATATACGTGCTAGGGCTTCATGTGGCCAGCAGACTGATCGGAAGGGGCCTCTCCGACTGCTTGTCTAGCCTCAGTAAGGGTCAAAGTGGGGTGTTGCATGCTATAGATGGCTCAGCCACAAGTGTTGCATCCTTAAATATCACGGGTCGCCAACCATGGCCAACAGTTGGACCTATTGGACAGGGAATCTTACCCCTCTGCAGAGATGCAGTAGTATTCTTTTGTTCCAGCCGACAGGACTCGAAATTGTTAGATATCCTAAGCTGTTAAATTTTTTCTTCAAAGGAAGAGTTTATTCATATGGAATATTAAAAATGCGTTCTTTATTTTCCGGTTTGCTAATGATATATTTGTAAAATATATGGAAAGAAAGAAGAAACACTAGTAAACATCTCTGATAAATAGATTGATTAATTTCCCGGAGTTCTACAGACATTTTTGGTATAAGATCTTCATCGTATAATGTGCGGAAAAAAAGATAGTTTATAGCCTTTTAGAGATGAGAAATATATTTCATTACATTTCACCAGCTAATAGATTCCATGCTTCAAACGCTGATAAGTACATTAACGGATCTACTCCGTACATTACTACCATCCGGATATAGTAGAGATCTCAAAAGATTTCGGATTCAGATAGTTGAGAGTAAGAAAATAGAATAAAGTAATTGATGGGGAAAAGTCTCTTATTAGATAAAACAAACAGATGGAGCCACAGGTGGGATAACGGTTATTATCTTAGGAAGTGCGTTGTAAGAGAATATATTTCCTCAACAAGGTAGTTGGACTCGTCCAACGGAACACATACAAAGAACCGAATACGCGAGGTTATTCGTTATCAAGTTACGTAGTAGTATTCATAGTCGAGTCACTACAAGTAGAGTAGCTAGCCATACCGTTGGAGAACTGCGCGTTGACTATTATTCATAATAGAGTCAACGGAAGATATTTCCACTACAAAGTAGTTGGGCTCGTCCAACGGAACACATAAGGATATGAATACGCGAGGTTATTCGTAGTCGAGTTACGTAGGATTATTCGTAGTCGAGTCACTATTAGTCGAGAACTGTTGGAGAACTGTATGTTTACTCTGTTATTTATATTCCTGTACAAGTAATGAAACCTTTTTTCGGATTTTCAATGTTGTATTTGATGAATTCTGTCCCAACAAAACGAAAATAATGAGTTATAAAATAACCGATGACATTTGGGTTTCGATTTGAGTAATTTTTTAATCGATGTCTTCCCCTCCACCCATCTCAGCTACAGGTAAATAGTAGGAAAGATTGGACTCTCAATCCCGGCTGAAAAAAAAAACAAAACAAAATAAAATTCAAATCTGGACCTAATAATTTCACACGTTTGGATTTCAATTTGAGAAAGGCATCATTCCTTCTCTTTCCCACCTCGGCTAGGGGTAAATAGTAGGGCAGATTGGGTTCTCTATTCATTGTTGGAATATTTTGTATTATAAGGTGTGCTGAAATCCATCACTTAAACTTATAGACTCTTCGTGGGACCGTGGATTAAAGCCAGCCAATCTACAGCTTGAATACTTGGTTAGTTAACTATTTAAGTGCCAATCTTGAAAACCGCTCATTTGCAAGTATTCGACACAAACGAACGGATCAGCAACCAAGGACTCTGCTCAATCAAAGGATTCTACCGAACACTAAGGAACACCAAGGAACAACCAAAGGATTTTACCCAACACTAAAGAACACCGAGGACAAATCAAAGGATTATCCCGAACATGAAGGAACACTAAGGATCTCCACAGTAAAGTGCTCTCACCTGCAACTTAAAGATGGCCACACAAAATCGTAATCGAAGGTAGGAACATCGGTATAGGAGAAAAGCAAAATTGAATTTAAAACCAAAGGCGTTAAGCTAGCAACTCCACACTGAATAATCCTACTTGATAGTGAATCAAATGCCACATCGTTATCGTTGAATAGTTAAAAAGTGTAAGCAAGCGATCGTTTGGTTTAGTTTGTTGGATTTTATCATGTAAACCCTTGTTAGGTTATTTTATGCGGAATACCTTTTGTTGGTCTATGCATGCTTGAAGGGTATTCAATTTGGACCATATGAGTTTTAGGCACCCCTTTTTTATCTCGATTAAGAAAGGACATATTTTTCATTTACACCGTCAATATATTGTTTGTTAGGGGTTAGGGTTAGGAGTTAGGGTTAGTGTTTAGGATTAGGATTAGGGTTAGGGGTTAGGCTTAGGGGTTAATTTCATAATTTAAAAAATCTTAAGTTTGTCTGTTAAAACAACCGGATATTGACGGTGTAAATGAAGAACATGTCCTTTCTTAATCGAGATCAAAAAGGGGTGTCTAAAGGTTATATGGACCTTCATTTTTTTAAACACAATTTTAATACATTCTTTTAAAACTCTTTTTTCTATTTAAACCATACATGGGTCCCTAACTGGCATTACCTCCTCGGGACAGATTGGGTCAGGGAGTAATGACGATGGAGGGATACTCCAAACTCCCCACTGCTGCAGAATTGGAACCTCACCATTATATGAAGTTTAACGTCGAACCCAGAACATTAAGACCCGGAGCCACCGTTTCTAGCACATATAGGATAACAATGGTTGGGGCTTACAATAAGGGGAATAGGGTTGGGGCATTCATATAGCCGACTGGGTGAGCAAGTTGGGTTTATCGAGTCTCCCGATTTGGTGGCCGGAGACATGAGGAGACATGGATGGAAAGCGTTTGAACGATTCTATGATACAGGACGTTCTGGTTCCTGTCCAAAGGCCACATCTTCATTAGAATTAGATAGCAGAGGAACTGAGATTGAGAACGCAACACTTTAGCCTTGGAATATTTTGATTTAGGTATAAGATGTACGCCAAATTCTCTCTTATATTTATGAACTTTCCCAACATAGATATTTCCCCTAAAAGATAGCCAATGAGAAACGATATAGAATGCATTTGAGGACTTGGTAATTTTCCTGAAATCACTTGCAAATTGGGCATTCTGCAATCAGGACATAGAGAGGAGTATTACAAGGAATCCAACAGACTTTCTGCCACAAGGAGTTTCTACTGAAACTATATTCTTTTATACCAAGGATTTTAAGGAATACTATGGACTTTCCGCCTCAAGTAGTATCTACTGAAATACACTCTTTTCTATCTAGGATTTCAATGAACACCACAAGGATTAACCAATTGAACCCAAACTGAATACCGACTTGGATATACGAACAGAAAAACTAAAAGCCTAAAATGACGAGCAGAATTTTAACAGTATGGCAATTAGTCTAAGAGAAGTAAAAACCCTGAATTCATACCTGCTAAACTCCGCTTAAAGAACTGACCTTGTGACGCATCCTATCCGTGTAGATAGGTTGAGTAAATAAATAATGAAAAGTAAAAGAAAATATCTTGAAATTATTTTTTTTTCGGGAGACGTTATTGTTTTCTTATTTTTATTTTGTTGGTCTAACTTTCAGGGAAGCATACGTATCTTCCGCCATAGACGAAACTATCAGCGTGATAACAACACCTTAATATTCAAAATGTTCATTGGAAAATTCCTTCTCCGAGTAACGGCGTCTCATGCGATAAGACTAGCATGGCAAATAAATCACCAACATTCCAGTGAGATAGATTGATGGTGAAATTCTCTTGAAAAAATAAATTGGCGTCTTTTCCACAAAAAAAAAAGACAGGTTCGGATACGAGATTATGCAGGAGCCATCATCTTCTTAAACACATTTCTATGCCTCTAAGCACATAATGTTCGGATAAGACCCATATATTTTGATTAAATAAAACTTGTCTCCTCCTAACAAAATTTTGGGAAACAGCTTAGCGAAACTTTCTTCGTATCAGATAAAATTTATTGCGCTCTAAATAGACGTTAAATTGACGGAGCGATCGCTACGTACGTATTTACCATCGACGCAGTAGGTGTTCGCGCCCGGTTAGGAGTCAGGATTTCTTAATAATAATTAAGATAGAGTCTTTAATATTGGCTCAATGCAATTTCTTGGATTATTTCACCCGATGTTTTTTTGTTTGTTTTTTGGGGTTTTTTTGTTTTTGTTTTTTGCGATAGTATGCTAAATCACATTGTCCGTCCGTATTTTACATTTTCCCGGCACTACGATACATTTCCGCCATTACCTTACTTTTCCAGCCACTACACCTTATTATATATATATATATATATATATATATATATATATATATATATATATCTTAGAAAGGAAGGAAAAACTCAACAGTAATTGCATAATAAATTTATTTCGACCAAAATTGGGGCCTATATAAATCTATGTTGATTTAATATAGCTCCCCAAAATTCAGTTTCATCAGATGGAAGATCAGGTTATTTGAATTGCATTTTTGTTTGAATAATTGTTTGTGACTTGTTATTTTTCTCATTTTTTCTCATGATATCTGAAAATGACCTAAGATCGAAACTAGTTATCAGTTTATATATATATATATATATATATATATATATATATATATATATATATATGAACAAAAACTGATAACTAGTTTCAATCTTAGGTCATCTTCAGATATCATGAGAAAAAATGAGAAAAAATGACAAGTCACAAACAATTATTCTAACAAAAATGTACATGCAAACGTAACCAGCCTATTTGTTTATGGGAAACCATTTTCTGGACTGTTTTGTTAATGTATGTGTCAATGTATTTATCAAAAATAAGGAAAATAAATATGAAAAAAATTAAGAGAATTTTAACTAACCTTCCCTGCTTGATTCCGGTTTAAAGCCTGTGTATGTTATCAATATATCAACTGTCTAACGTGTTGTTATGTTATCGTCGCCAAGGCCACGCCAAACAACGCTGGTGGTCATTTAGTAAGATACAAATTAAAACATTTTAACGTATCAAACGTATATATATATATATATATATATATATATATAGGGCTGGTTGAGCTCAGTCGATGGAGTTGCTGGCTAGGAACTACAAGGTTCCTGGTTCGATACCGGCCCTCGCCAACAGGAGCTGATGGTAGGTTTGGCACTCCACCTCAGACGCCAAGAACAATATCATTGGTCTAGTGCTAGTGAAAAGGGCATAGACTCCCTCGCTGTCTGGCTAATACCGACTTTAGACAACCTTGACAACTTTACTTACTTATATATATATATGGACCTTTTCTGCTTGATATTATTTATATTTTGTCTATAAGCATTCGATTAGCTCTCTATTTGGGCAAATAGATGTTTTACAATAAATTCCTGATAAAATCACACACTATTTCTAAACGTTTTATTACTTAGCATAAATCTCACCCCAGCCGACTTTGTCCAATTTACTAATGTTCTACCCTGATCCCTCTGATCCGTTGAAAGCATCCGCGCGCATGCGTGAGGGTGAGGGAGCAGTTATTATAACATTTCAGTCTCTATATCTTTGTTGAAGCCCAGTAAAAAATATATCGACCAATGAAAGTATTTTAACACCTCTTCTATCTTTTTTTTTCTTTTGAGCTATTCAGTCGTAGGATCCAGTTGTATTTGGCGGACAAATGAAATAGCCGACGTCTAAAAGAGCACGAAGACACGATCCGATACTAAAAGAGTAGAAAAAGCAAAAGTTAAACGGATTTGCAGCGAGGGCGGGGGGGGGACAGAGTGAGTCTGTGTCTGAGAGAGAAAGAAGAAAGAAAGAAAGAAAGAAGAAAGAAAGAGAGAGAGGGGGGGAGACAGAGAATTTGTTGAGTAAAACACAAATGCAGAGAAAATTAAGTGCAATCCGGCTCATCTAGCAAAGGGAAAGTCAATAAAAATACCAGAGTAAATTCAAAGTACTGGCGTCAATATATTGCCTATAGGATAACGTTTAGTCTACTGTGCAGCAAACGTGAATCAATAGGTACTGTATGTGAGGAGGAAAACAGTATCACAATATAATTCACTCCTCTAGAAACTTGATATTTACGCTGGAAGAGTGTCTTTATGTAAATCTTGAGGAAAGTGCCGAGGATTCGAAAAAAGTTGGATGAATTCAATAGTGATTATGAAGGTACGGCAACTCAGAAGCACTGTTACGATTTTTGTGGCCATCCTTTAGGCTTCAAGCAAGAGTGCTGTTCAGCTGAGGTCCTTTGTGTTAAGCAGAGCGCGATCCTTGTTGGAGAATCATTTGGTTGTTCCTTGGTGCTCTTCTCTCTTGCAGGTCCTTCGTCAATAATTGCACATGAACGTCTGTCAGTATCAGCGATTAAGTAGTTAACCAACCATGTATTCGGGCTGTTGGTTGGCCGAGGTTTAAAACACGTGACCTTGCTTAGTCTATAGATTTAAGTGGTGGACCGCAGCACGGCTTATATACCCAATATATTCCAACAAGCATCACTCTGATGCTTGTGAAAAAAAAATTGATATTAAAATAGTGGTGTCAATTTATTTCCTATGGAATAAAGTTTAATCTACTGTGCAGTAGACTAGAGCTAGCTTGGCACTGTGTATGAGGAACGCAGCACACACAATACAACCCTCTAAAAATTTGGAAACGGTAAGCTGTAGTGCGTGGAAGTAACGCTAAAAGTGTGTTTGGCTGTCAGTCTGAGAATTGTGCAAATGATTCGAAAAGAACTGGAAGAATCCAATGGTTATTACGAATGTACGGAAGGCTTAACACATCAATCAATAAGTCCCGGGCCTAACTAATAAAACAACAACTTTAGGCATAATTTGACGTTATTCATCAACATATTATCCTTCTAGGGTGATACACTGATTCCAACGCTTCTCTAACAATTCCATGTCTTTTTTGTAGAACGATTTGTCTTTTGGCGACCTGAGTGTTCAGCATCGTTTGTGTCTGTACAACTGCGTTTAAAGTCAGCATACCACCTCTTAACCGTTGTTTCCGACGGAGCAGAGTCAGAATAACACTTATCAAGCCATTGCTTTGCTTGAACAGTAATTGTTCCCATCAGAAAGCAATGGTTTATCAACACACGAAATTCAGATTTTTCCATTGTTTTGAAAGTTTGCAACAGAAAGTCATCGGGGTGGCCTAAAGTCGGTATCAGTCAATCAGCGAGGGAGTCTATCCCCTTTCCAATAGCGCTAGACCAAGGAGATCAGCTCCTTACTTTACTGCACAGATCCCTGTGCTACTCATACACTGAGTTGGCGAGGGCCGGTATCGAACTAGGAACCTTGTGGTTTCTAGCCGGACGCTCTACTGACTGAGCAAGATTCACTTAAATAATTGTAATTTGTGAACTAATAATCCGATTGGGCTCAAATTTTGACACGTGCTATATTAAAGGATCGTACTTTACAAAAATAATATGGATTTTTTATTAGTGGCGCCGTATATATGTCAGGCCCGGGACTTATTGAGGGATGTGTTACACTGATCGTTCTGAGAAGAAAATAACACCGATATTTCTTGGTGGGATCCAGGCGATGATTGACAATACCTGCAAGTCAATCAGGTCCATAGCCAGAGACATAGGAGTCTCTGAGTTTCGTATCAGGCAGGTAGTACATGAAGACATTCGCTATTCCTCATACAAGATGAAAAAGGGCAAATTTTGTATCACAGACGATGAAGAAGAAGAGAAAAGAGCGCACACCAAAGCTTTTCAACAAACTCAAGGATTCCATCCAGCTGAACATACTTTGATTTTTCTCAGATGAGAAAATTTCCTATCAGAAGATGGTGAACACACAGATCAATCGTTTGCTTGCTCTGGTCACATGAGATGCACGTATAATTGTTACATAATTGACAGGTAGCCTATTAATTATGTACGATAAGTGTAGTTTTATTCAAACTAAATTCAAACTAACGGTTATGGATAAACACGGGAAAAATGATGGACAGATTTTAACTTGTGTTTGACTTCCTCTTTCGGTTCACCAGCGCAAACGGGAGAAACAGTTTAGGAAAGTCAGATTTTTGGTGAGCGCTAAACAAGAATCTCGCAATGGCGATTTGTTTGTTGAAACTATATTCTCACTCGCGGGTTTATTTATTTATATCTTATAAAATAATAAAGAGCTCTACGAAAAAAAGAACAACAAAGTCTTGGGTTCATTTACGAAGAATAAACGGCCAAAACTCAGAAGACTTCCCAGAATAATCTCTACTACAGCTGATCCAGAGATTCCATCTACCAGCCCAGAAAAGATAGTGGAATCCAGAGATAAGATAACAGCCATGTGGATAACATATATAGATAAGATCCAGCTACTCAGAACAAGTACAAAGAAGATAAGATATATCTGTATATAACCACGGAAATACGTGTATGCAGCTATATAAGGAGGTAGTGCTGTGCTGGATCGAGAGGGTGGCTACTGGAAGACATCTGGCAACATGATTCTACAAGAACCACACAAGCAGGAGAACCTCTACAAAATTATGATTATGGTATGCAGCATACTGATGAAAAGCAAACACCCAGCCTATATCATGGTGTTTGGGCGGTGGCAAGCGATGGTGAAGCTGTTACATAATTGTTAGTACCCTAACACTTATGTAAAATTAGTGCAGAAACGAAAATGACTGTTATGATTTACAGTCGGCGACCTTTGAGTACGATGTCATAGAGGATTGAGTGACACGGGTTGACCTCATCTTGATCTCCTTTCCGGTGGATACCGTGAGAATCAGCGGAGTAGGTCTTCTTCCGGTTTAGATTAGAAACAGAGTTAGTTAGTAGATTTTGACCAAACCACGGATAGAGCAATTCGCGTTTAAGCGCGCTTCGTACACAATCTGCGCTCTAGTCTGTATGAGGATTTCTGAATAAAATATGATATAAATAAAATCGAAGTCTTGGGTTATTTATTCAAAAAACTACCAATGACCCAGGGCCTCTGATAGAAGAGAAATCCCCAATAGAAGACCAGACATGAAGTCCCCAGATGCAAAGATCCAGACCCTAGAAGAGAACACCCAGCTACATAAGAATAAAGACGATCAGAAGAATGATAGAAGTAAGGAAAGTATACAAAAAAGCTATGTCCAAATTCGTCTTCCTTACAGGGCCGGGTTAGCTCAGTTGGTAGAGCGTTCGGCTAGAAATCACAAGGTTCCTAGTCCGATACCGGTCCTCGCCAACTCAGCGTATGAGTAGCACATGGATCTGTGTGGTAAAGTAAGGAGCTGATGGTAGGTGTGGCGCTCCACCTCAGATGCTAAAACAATCTCCTAGGTCTAACGCTATTGAAAAGGGGATATACTCCCTCGCTGACTGGCTGATACCGACTTTAGGCCGCCCCGACGACTTTACTTACTTACAGGGCCTTAGACACACCACATCGGGCTAAATAAAGACACTGAAGGAGGTAGTGCTGCGCTGGATCGAAAGCGTGGCTACTGGAAGACATCTGGCAACATGATTCTGCAAGAACAACACAAGCAGGAGAACCGCTATATGTAATGGCTATCAGAAATTTTATACAACATTACTCTGGTCACCTAACTTGACGTTATTCATCAACATATTATCCTTCTAGGGTGATACACTGATTCCAACGCTTCTCTAACAGTTCGATGCCTTTTTTCTAGAACGATTTGTCTTCGGGCGACCTGAGTGTTCAGCGTCGTTTGTGTCTGTACGATCAGCATACCACCTCTTAACCATTGTTTCCAGCGGAGCAGAGTCCGAATAACACTTATGAACACTCTTAATTATTAAACATCAGCGTGAGGCGGGTGAATAAACCAGAGGAACGGGATGAAAGGAGAACTGCAGCATTTACCAATTCAAATATGAATACTGTGGGACAGGTTGGTTGGTTGGATTTTACCGCATGTTCACACTTGTTGGGTTATTTCAGGCCGAATATATTTTGTTTTATTCGTAAAATTATGTTGACTTTTCTTTGATCCACTTCTTCATTATAGATTTCACTTCCTCGTCAATGGAATAATGTTTGCCTCTCAAACCCTCTTTCATGGGGTCGAAGAGGTGATAGTCTAAAGCAAACAATATTCCAGTGACGAGAATATTAAATCTGTATTGAAGAAGTGGTTCAAAGAAGAGTCAACAGAATTTTACGGGACATGGATACATGCTCTCGTTCGAAGGTGGAACATTGCAATTGGAAAAGTAGGGATGTGATCCACAGAGGACCAGCTTCATTTTGTTGTATGATAATGTTCCTGTGTTGATAATTAATCCTCTCCTAAACCGAATGGCATTACTTTTTGACTATCCTTCGTATATATTGCAGTTAAAATGGTTGCAGAAAGAGGTACATCTCTTCCAAAGATAATGGGCTTTGAATTGACAGGTGCCAGGAGTATTGATGAATCTTCTGCTTCTTGCTTTTAATGCTGCTAAGCCAAATATAAGTTCGGCCATTTTCCCAGCAGTTTCTATTTTTGGACTGCACTTATTTCCTGCTAGACGTATTCAGCTGGCGCCATGTTGCCCCTCTCTCTTTGCTGGGTGGACTTAACTGAACACGCTAGAAACTAGAAGCAGTCAGAATTTCAGAGCCAGGTGAGAAAGGAACAAAAGAATTATTGAAGAATATTTTGAGAAGAAAAAAAATGTATATATTTGCTGATCTATTTCTAGAAATGCACTAATAACAATGAAAGAATGGCAATCAAAACCAATCAATACTGGCGATATTGAAAGTTTATATTCATTTTTATTCTTCGCCAACGGAACCCATTGTCTCGAGACTGACCAACCATATTGCAAATGTACTGTACCAAAAAAAGGAAATAAAATAAAACTACAGTATAAGAAAAAATCTTTTGGGGAAAATATATTTCCTTTCAGGTTTATTTTTTACATTTTATAAATAAGACTGTCTGGCCAATGTTGCGGGCAATACGGGCATCGCCTAGACCACCAAGTGCTAGGAGACGACTGCGTTTGAGACAGTAAAGACTTTACACGTAAAATGAAAAATATATATTAAAATTAATTAATTATACCGAATAAAACAGTCAAAATAAAATTTAAAACAAATATGAAGTCAGAGTACTCACAATAGCTGCGTTCTGGAAGGTTTAGTTTAGTTTGTTTTGTTTTACGGCATATCAACCTCAGTGGGTCATTTAATGCCGATAAAGTTTTGAAATAAATCAATTTTTAATGGATAATACAATTTTTTTATAAATACATTTTTCTATTTAACCCATAGATGGGACCTTAACAGGTACTACCACTCCGGATCAGAGTGGACCAGGGAGCAATGGTGATGAAGGGGTGCTCCACATTCCCCAAACCTCCAAAACTGGAACCTCACCATCAGATAGAGTTTAACGTCATTCCCAAGACATGTAGACCCGCAGCACCCATATGATAAAAAGGGGTTGGGGCTTGCCATAAGGGCAATAGGGTTGGGAAAATCATATAGGTGCTTGGGCTTGACGTGACCAGTGTTCTGGAACGGATAGGAAGTAGGGTGAGGCAAGGTAACAAGGAGATGCCCTGCCCACGTTAGTGTCCTGATTCCCTTAGCTAATTTGGATATCTATTTTCTATCCTTCACCATTTCAGGAGCATCATAGTAACATTCAAAATCTCTCTCTCTCTCTCTCTCTCTCTCTCTCTCTCTCTCTCTCTCTCTCTCTCTCTCTCTGTTCCCATAAATCCAATTTTCTATCAAGAAAATAAATAATACTATACTTCTCATTGTATAAAAAAATAATGTTATACTTCTCACTGTATGATAAATGATACTATACGTTTTATTGTGTAATAAATGATACTATAAATCTTTTACTCGCAACTGAAAAGGGAAAACGAGTTGGAATATTTTGATAAACAAGATGTGCTGAAATTCATGATTAAACTTATAGACTTTGCGTTGGAACATGGATTAAAGTCAACCAATCAACACGCTCAAATAAGTGGTTAGTTAACTATTTAATCGCCGATCTTGAAAGCCGTTCACTTGCACGTATTTGACACGGACGAACGGATCCATTATTATTGAATCGTGAGTTCGATCCTCGCATGATGCCCCATTAAAATCCCTATGCAAAAAGGACGTTACATTGATTCAGACAATTTGCAAAGAAAAATTAATGACTACTATTTAAAATACTAAATGCAAAAAATACCATGCTGTTATCATTTGGATTTTATTTTTCTAATTATCTTCGCAAATATAAATCAAATCTTCTTTAGTTTTGTTCAAAAACCAAGCCCTGGTGATATTCAATTTGGTAAATTTGGAAAATTGGTACATAGATTTAACGGCATATCAATCCGTCTAAAGTTATTTTATGCCTAGGGATTAGGGAATCGAATTTATAATATATTCATATATACATTTTCTTTGTATTAATTGTATCTTTCTGACTGTTGTCGTGGGTTTTTCGTTACTTTTGCAAATTGGATAAGAATTAGTTCATCGTTATCACTCCATTGCCATAGAAAATTCATCTCCAACAATTTATGTTCACATAGCAAAACTAGTTATCTCTGTTTTTGGCGAAGGAGTGTTTGTTGCCTATGTGGGTTGGAGTGGGGGAACAAACGAGAGGCAGAATCACAAACAAATTAAACACACAGATAATAATAATAATAATAATAATAATAATAATAATAATAATAATAATAATAATAATAATACATTTATCCTAGGAGTTGCCATAATCACTACACGGCATAAATATTATTGGAAATTTGGGTCATCTGCCCCTTAATCGGGCCCGGAATTCAGCACCAGGCGATAGGGGGCAGAGATCCTGGAATCCTCAGAACCGTCTCGGCATCGGCCAGGGTAAAGCCTGAAAAATCAACGGAGAAGGCAGCAGTCCGAAACAGACCAACAGCAAGCAAGAAAAGCAGCAACGCTGACGACTACAGTCGACAAAAACAGACAAAAGAACCAAGCTAAGTAAACACTTAGCACTATATATATTTAATAATTCTCCACCCGCTGAGCGAATGAGCTTAGCAAATTCAATGAGCCTCACAACTTCTTAAGATGCTCTCTTCTATAAAGATTTTAGCTTGGATAAGAGGTTCCATGCCATGCCCTCTTCTCTCGAGTCTTTAGCCGCTTGTGAATAAAACTGACAGGCCAGGCGGGTGCGTTTCACATGAGGCACGTTCACTTTCGTTCACTTCAAATGCAACACTTTTTCGGGAATTGTTCTCACATTTATTCCGTACGAGGAAACCATACTCAAATAACTATTGTTTTTCTACAAATCCGAAGAGGGTTAATAAACTAATCGCTAGCACTAGTTGCGTTCCTGTTCACGGACAGAGTGTGCTTGTGCCCCAGCAACCTCACGCTTTGTAAACACAATAACAGGCATAACATGTGAATCTTTACTTTTTGCTTTTCCATAGACTACATATCACGGACTCGGGAATTTCTCGACAAAAAGACTTCCTTTCATATTAGGACATTGTGTTCAAACTCTTCTTTCTAAACTCTACCTTGAATCTTCTATCAGGTTTGTATTCTATTCGGTTAAGTTTGCCCAGGCAATAAAAAGGCAATAATATCTTGACTTATGCATTTAATCCGTTCCGTTCAATTTTCTCCTATATTAAAATTAATTTTCTCCGTTGAAATAAACTGAAATGCCAATAATCTGTTCCAGGCACTCTAAAGAAAAAAACACCCATTTTTTTACGTTTTGTGATAATAAAAATTGTATAAAATTATATAAAAACATAATAGAACGTAAGTTAAGGTTGCAATTGTATTCGTCGTGAATTGTTCTCACATTTATTCCGTACAAAGAATTGATACTCAACCATCTATCTCGCCCTGTCGACTAGGGCTCTAGAATATACCGACTGCACCTCTGCAGAGGAGTAAAATGTGACCGCCTCTTTGCCGTGGATGGTGACCTGTGATGCTTAGGGAAAGAATCCTGGTGACGGGGCAATCAATGTCACACAACTCTCTACTTTGGCTCGTACTTAGTCTAGACGGTAGGTCGAAAAAGCACCTTCCGATTAATCGACAGATCACGTCAAGCCCTAGCACCTATATGATTGTACCAACCCTATTGCTATTATGGACACTCCCCAAATCTTTTTATCATATATGTGCTAGAAGGTGGTGGCTGAGGGTCTTAGTCTCCTGGGTATGACGTTAAACAGCATATCTGGGAAATGTGGAGTGCCCCTTTATCGCCATTGAATACCCACTTGTTGGAGAATATTGTGGTATAAGATATGTTAATAACCATGACTTACAATCATAGACTGTTCCAAAACACCGGTGACTGAATCAGCCAATTAAAAACGCCCAAACATGTATTTAATTTACTATTTAGAGGCGTTTATAAATTTTCCTAGAATTACTCGCTGGAGAAGGACAGACCAACAGACGAGGATTATACAGCTCGATACTTCAGGACAAGATAAACACTAATGATTATACACCTCTCTACATCAAGACAGGATAAACTCTGAAGATTATACAACACTCTATATCAAGACAAGATAAACTGATACAACTCAGGATGGATCAGCGGACAAGGATTAAAACTGATTCTAAATCTTTCTACTTCAAAAAAAGGATCAAACCCTTATGCCACAAGGGGATCTCCACAGTAAAAATCGCATTCAACTACAGCCCTAGAATGGCTACACAAACCATAACAAGAAAAAATAAACAAAATGCTTTCGGCATAAAATAACCCAACAACGGTTGACATGTATTAAAATCTGGGGGATTAAAATGAAATTAAAATTTAAAAAATACAAAAAAATACCAGACACCCATGAGCCTTCACCGAAAGAACTCTCCGAGCATGTGCGGGAAAAGGACATGCACTCGGCCATTCTGACTTAGGCCTTAACTCGGACAAGACACTACTACTGGCTAGGGAGAATTTATATTGCCACGTTGTGGCTATGACCCGTGAATAAAGCCTAAATTATAAAACCACATTCTTTTTTTTCTCTTTCTTTTTCTCCCCTTGAATTCCTTTTTCACCAAAGATGATGGCGTTAAAAGCAAGCTGTAGGAACACACACCAAGAATAACCATAACTACCTTTAAACCTAAAACACAAAACCTTTTGCCACCCCATAAATCCAAGCAAGCAAACAAATATTCAGTGTTAGTATATCCATGAATGCGCTATTGCATTATAAGGGCCTAGCGTTGGTTATAAACTAATACCCAGAGTTCTTATATAATTAAGAAAGAATAAAACAAAATGTCTTCGGCATAAAATAATCCAACAACGGTTAGCATGCAGTAAAATCCAAGCAACCGAACAAAAAATCAACCATCTATCGTTCTTCTACAGAAATGCTCAGATCAGATATATAGATAGATATATAGATCTGAACAGACTGAGATAGATAGAGAGATAGATAAATAGATGTGAACAGACTGAGATAGATAGATAGATAGATAGATAGATATGAACAGACTGATATACATAGATAGATAGATAGATATGAATAGGCTGAGATAGATAGATAGATAGATAGATATAAACAGATTGAGATAGATAGATAGATAGATATAAACAGATTGAGATAGATAGATAGATAGATAGATAAGAACAGACTTAGATATGAATTGATAGATAGATAGATCTGAGCAGACTGAGAGATAGATAGATAGATAGATAGATAGATAGATAGATATTAACAGACTGAGATAGATAGATAGATAGATAGATAGATAGGTAGGTCTGGCTGGCGATCTAATCGCTAGTATTGTGCTAAAAGCAACAATGAGAACGATTAGTCTTTCTGTATCGTTAAATATTAACGTATTTTTCAGTTTAGAGTTTGAGATAAAATATTTGAAATTCATCAATGCGTAGAATAAACAATTCGGTGCGGTTACGTCATAAATATTAAAGTGTTTTTGTGGAAGTATCCGCAGCAAAAAAAAAAAAAAAAAAGATGGCGTTTAGAAACGTCAACAACAAGTAATAAAAAGTATCAAAGAACGTTTGTGATATTTCTTTAGATTTTCTCTTGATATATTTTTTTCGGTGAATACTTGAATGAGGCACTTCAATAATAACATCAAGAGCGTTTGAAAAAAAAAAGATCCAAGCTTCAAGAAAAAATAAATATGAATTGCATGATGTAAAAAAATATTACATTAAAATTCAGAATCGTTTTCAATCGCTTTTATCTATCAAAAATTATATTGTATACTAATTGTTTGTTTACGACGAAAGAAGTAATGTTGACTTAGAACCAGTACAAAGTACATCAATACACATACACAGACATATATATATATATATATATATATATATATATAAGTGCTTAATTGGAGTCGTACCTAATTTTGAAAATTAATTAATTAATAATGAATTTATTATTAATAATTCATTATTAATTAATTAATTTTCAAAATTAGGTTCGACTCCAATTAAGCACTTATTCTCCCAAACATTATCGGCAAAAAGCTATTCAAAAACAAACCGTGTTTACAACTTATCATATCGTCGTGTAATAAAAGTCACTAGAAGAGGAATATTAACCTACTCTAAACAAATCGTAAAATCTAAGAAGTCCGTTTAGTGTAGGGATTATGGGATCGGCCTGTCAACTTGGCAGTCCGGTTTCAAATCACGCACAGGGCGGTCTTCCGATCTATAGCTCTGCTGATGAGGCCTAATAGGCCGAAATGTACATACAGAGATTGATTTTTCTCCATTTGTTTAGCCATACATTTAATAGGTATTCCCGCCTAATTCATTATTAATTAATTAATTTTCAAAATTAGGTACGACTCCAATTAAGCACTTATTCTCCCAAACATTATCGGCAAAAAGCCATTCAAAAACAAACCGTGTTTACAATATATATATATATATATATATTATATATATATTAGTTGAATGATATTGCTCACTCTTTACTGTACTTCACTTTAATATACTATATTTACTATACAGATAACTACATCAATATTATATATATATATATATATATATATATATATATATTATATATATACGTACTGTTGGATTATCTTTGGGTATATATATATATATTTACCCTCCGCACGAGCAGGATGCGACATAAGGTCAATTTCTTAAGCGGAGTTTAACAGGTTTGAATTCAGAGTTTTCCTTCTCCTAGACCGGTTGCCAAACCAAGGTTAAAGAGCCCAGTCTGCCCTACTATTTACCCATAGCTGGAGGGAGAGTAGGATTCATACCTTTCCCAAGGGTATTAGCGCTAAGTGAAATGCAATTACCACGTCCAGGATTTGAACTCGGGGTGACGAGTCCATTTCCCATGACTTTAACCATTACACCACGCGCTTCCTAATTATCTTTGGGTATAAGGTGTGCTAATGACCATGGCTTATATTTATAGACTCTTTCAAAATAGTGGTGGTTAAATCGGCCAATGGATAACGCATAAACATATATTTAATTTACTATTTAAAGGCTTTGATAAATTATCCTAGAATTATTATTCTTTTAAGGACAGACCAGCAGACGACGTTTATACAACGCTCTACTTCAAGCAGGATAATATCTGATACAACTATAGCTTTAAAGACGGATTAGCGGACATATATATATATATATATATATATATAGATATATATTTGTGAATAAAAAGGCCTTAAATGCCATGGGTATCGAGATTATGGACCATTTCCACTCATGGGTATCTGGGGCCCACAGAGCTTCGTCAGACCACGTTTACATTTTATTTAGATAGGCTAATGGCCAAACTCAGTTTAGATTTATACATTTCTCCCCGCCTCCAGGGGCGATCTATGTGTATTTTTTTCCTTTCACGCGTCTTTTTGATTGGTGGAAATTTTTATTCACAAATAAATTTGCTCTGTTTTATAAAAATTAAACATTGAGCTCTCATACAGAAACTAGACTCTACAACAAACTACTGTTAGAGAATAGGACCAGCCTAGAATCACCTTGTACCAAGAAATTTGGTACCCCAACAAAGAATATATATATATATATATATATATATATATATATATATATATATATATATATTTGTGTGTGTGTATGTTTGTTTGTATCTGCACATCTATACGATCAAACAAACACATAATTACGCAGCATGGGGCGTCCTGAATGAATTGGATGGTGGTCACTGACTATATTAGGTTTGTCCACTGTACCATAGTTCTCAAAGCGGTTCATCCAGTCTTGAATTCTGCTTAGGGGGTGGGGGCAATTACAAACAATTGCAAGAAAGTGTCATGCAACTTTTAGAACGAGTCTGTCTTGTAGTATTCGACGCAACATATTCTTTGCTGGATCTCCCATTGATGTCTAGATGTGGTCACAGGCGTTGCTTATGTCATATCCTGCAAAATAAGGTTCATTAGTTAAGGAATGAAACATACATCACAAAATGTCTAGGTTGGGGCAGTTCTTTGGGTCACCCTATGTATACTGGGTATTCGGGATATTTGGTTATTTTTCTCCTTAGTTTGGAGGTATTGACGCATATTACGCATCATTTAGAAGCTTGGATCCTTCTTCATTCATATACGTAATGACAGATAGAATGGATGAATGGGACCCACGTGAATCATGGAAGAGAATAAGTTGTATCATGATGATCTGCGCTGGCCATCAAAATAAGTTGCTGTCCAATGCTCCCTGAACACTCTAAAAACAATGAGGCATGGACTGGAGAATTGCACTGGAGACTACGGGGCTGTGGCTAGAAGAAAGCAACATAACAGACGATCTAATTGCGTTCGTACAGTAGAATTCCTCTGAAATCTGCAGAAAAAAATGTAGGAGGACTCTCAGATGCCTACGTGGAGTTGCTAAATAAGCACTGGATAACAAGGGTAGCAAATGGTAGGCCATATGTATGGCAGCAGAATTCGACCCCCGCCTACACCTCTTGGAAACTCAAAAATGGTTGTCAGCGAACTTTTACGACTACACCAATCCCAATGTTTGGCCTCCGAACTCCCCAGATCTTCACCCCATAGATTATGAGTGTGGCGCTGTTGAGAAAGACACCAATTGACGTGCCAGTACTAAAAAAGCCCAGTTAATCGACAGAATTAAGATATGGAAACTGTCATATCAGCTTGCTTCAGGTTCTGGAGCAGGATTGAGGCTGTTATTGACGCTAATGGGGTTTATTTTCAGTGAAACTTGTTGAGAGCAGTGTAATTTCTGTGTCTGTTGAATTTCTTTACTATTCATTAAATTGAGTAGTTACCAAGCACTTTTTCTTTTTCCTTATGTAACTGTCAAATTTATCCTGAACAGCCTGTATAGTTATTTGCTAAGCTTATACTGTGATGAACCACAAGGCCAGAAATATGGTATTCTAATTTAGCTTGCTACCTATTCTGCCAGGTGAAGTGTCCCCCCAAACACACACATATACAAATAAATATCTGTAAAGCATAGGCGTGCTCTCCTTGCCCGACCGGTAGGGAAACCTCGCCTACACTTTAAAGACAACTGCAAGAAGGACATGAAGACATGCCACATCAACACTAACACATTGGAGGTTGCTGCAGAAAACCGAATGCCCTGGCTCCTCCTTGTCAAACAAGGCAGGAAAAGGAGCGAAAAAGAGAGGAAAGGACCCGCACAGAAAAGAGAACCAGAAGGAAGGAGAGTCAACAACAATTCCCGCAAGCATAACTGTTTGTTTACAGTCACTGCACCAGAGATTACCATTCAAAAGTTGGCCTGTTCAGCCACTCGCGCAGATGCAATTTTAAAAAAATATACACCACGCCATCGTCTCTAGCAGACGGAAGAATGCTGACAATAGATATCTATATAATCAAGTTGTAATGATAGTATAGATTTCCTTGACGTCCTCGCACCGTCCGTCTATATAAGCAATGACTTTGGTAAGCCCTCTAGATGGCATCGAGTGTCCGCACAGAGCTGATGAATGTAGGTCTTTTCTCCGAACCTGGGAGTAATGGTGACGAAGGAGTACTTTACACACATCAGAGCTCCAAAATTGGAACCTCACCATTGGATGCGCTTTAACGTCATACGGGGAGACACTGACTCTCAGCCACAGTATATATGATTGCACATAATGATAAAAAGAAATTGGAGGCGTGTCTTTGATCTCTTGAGACGTTGTTTTTTTTTTCTCGTCACGTGACTGTTGATCACGTGAGAAACGAGATCCTTTTCTCATGTTTTTGTTTTTGACTTCTGTGGAGTAAACATATATTCTTATCTCTCTCTAAGGAGATAAAACCTACTGTCACATTGTGAATAGGAAGACACTTCAACCGAAAAATGGATTAGCCTTTCCAGTATCCTTTGCATTAATAAATATTTTTTGGTTGCTCTTTGAAGCATTATGTACAGCTTAGCTGTTTGGGTCATATATGTCATGTTATTAGGTTATTACACGCTGTGTTTATTAAACATCTGAATGTCCCTGGGAGTTAGTCTTTTTCTAACTGAAGTTCCAGTGTTAGTGTATCTATGCATACACTAATACATTAAAAAGGGCTAGTGTTAGTTATAAACCAATACTCATAGTTAATATACAATTATTTCAAAGTAAATAACTGTTGAAGTAATTTTCGAATAAGTCCCACACAGAATCGCTACATTTGAATATAGACCGTAGCAGCAGGAGCAGCTGCTGTGATTTCTGGTAAAAGTAACCAATAAATAAGCAGGAAAAGAAATTTAAGTGCATTCATTGTCTTGATAGGGTGAATCCCATATAGGAATTCGCGGGGCATTAACTCGTAGCTAACACCCGTCTCTTATAATGCATGAGGTTATCTGAAAGAGAGAACCCCAAAACAGACGAAATCCCGACAAAGGGTTATAACAAACGGACTGCAAATCTTCACTGCAGGCTTATTACAGACTTCAGATTAACGTCGACAAATATGGCTCTGAGAATTTCAGCAATAACAAGAGATATGGGAATAACAATAAGCGTGAATCTTCCTTTCATGTTTACAGACTTCAGAAACTGTGTGGCAATATGTCTGTTCTTAATAATAATACACATCATAAAGTGTCTGGTGTTAGGAAACATAAATTTTGTTTTTATTCATACACAGCTAAAACACTTGATCACTCGGTGAGGCTCGAACTCACAACACAAGCCTGAAATATATATTAACCACTCGTCATTCGATAACTTTATATATTTATCACATTTTTCTCTTTTTTTCTCTCTCTTATATTCTCTCTTCTCTTTTACTGTATCTATCTATCAATCTCTGTATTTATGTTTGTCTATCTATCTATCTATCTATCTATCTATCTATCTATATCTCTCTCCCTCCCCCTCTCTCTCTCTCTCTCTCTCTCTCTCTCTCTATATATATATATATTATATATTATATATATATATATATATATATATATGTGTGTGTTTTATAAAAAAGGTCCGCAAAATGTATTATGTTTTTTAAAAAAATTGTTTTATTCTTTTTATCTTACATATGCAAAACGTGTTTCAGATCTTCTGGTATCTTCTTCAGGCTTTGATTGATAATATGAAAATGAATTCTTACATGCGTGTATATATATATATATATATATATATATATATATATATATATGCATGAGTATTTAACTTCTCTCTTCCTGTTTGGTGGGAGTGGAGTATAAAGGAATTTCATTTTTAACATTAGTGTTTTAAACAGGTGTTTTTGTTTTCTGGGTAGCTTGGTAATAAATTTATAAATTTAGTTTTTATAACTCTTTTATTAGGGTTGCTTTGATATAGTTCATCAGATGTTTATTTGATATGTCAGGTGTTTGTAATTTGTTTTTTGTTCTAAAGAATTTCTGTGTTTTTCTAATTACATTTTTTGGTGTGTTTATGTATATGTGTCTATGTTTACTTTGTGTGTGTGTCTGTGGGTGTGTTTTTGTGTGTGGGTTTGGGTGTGTGTGTGTGTTCGTGTGGGTGTCTATGTACATGGTTGTATTTGGTGTGTATATGTATATATATATATATATATATATATATCTATAAGATTTGAATTTTAAAATAAGAATTAAATTTAACCTTAAAATAAGGTTGGTTTGTGTCTTTTACATTACTTAGTTTGTACACATATATACCTATATATGCATATCTATATGTTGCTTTATATAGTTTGCATATTTTATTTTGTGGTTTATTGGTTTGTGTAGTAAAGTTGTTTTTATTGTTGTGTGTATGTATGTATATATGTGTGTGTTTGATTAAGTTCAGTTTAGTTGTGTGTTCTGGTGTGTTTATGTGTGTGTTTTAGTGGGTTCCTATGTGTGTACGTGTGTGTGTGTGTGTGTGTGTGTTCGTGTGGGTGTCTATATGCATGGTTGTATTTGGTGTTTATATGCATATATACATAAGAATTGAATTTGAAATAAGAATTAAATTTAAAATAAGATTGGTGTGTGTCTCTTACATTACTTAGATTGTACACATATATACCCATATATGCATACATATATATGTATATTTACATACACATATATGTTGTATTATATAATTTGCATATTTTATTTCGTGGTTTATACGTTTGTGTAGTAAAGTTTTTGTTATTGTTGTGTGTATGTATGTATGTATGTATGTATGTGTGTATGTGTGTGTTTAGTTAAGTTTAGTTTAGTTGTGTGTTCATATGTGTGTGTGTGTGTGTGTGTGTGTGTGTGTGTGTGTGTGTGTGTGTGTGTAGGTGTGTTCGGGCGAGTGTTTATATTCATGGTTGTATTTGGTGTTTATATGAATATATATATATATATTTTAAGAATTGAATTTAAGATAAGAATTATATTTAAATTAAGATTGGTGTGTGTCTTTTACCTTACTTAGTTTGCACACATATATACTTATATATGCATATTTATATGTTGTATTATATAATTTGCATATTCTATTTTGTGGTTTATACATTTGTGTAGTAAAGTTTTATTGTTGTGTGTGTGTATGTATGTATGTATATATGGTTGTGTTTGGTTAAGTTCAGTTTGCTTCTGTGTTCTGGTGTGTTTATGTGTGTGTTTTAGTGTGTGTGTGTGAGTGTGTGAGTGTTGGTGTCTATGTACATGGTTGTATTTGGTGTTTATATGTATATATGCATAAAAAAAGATTGGTGTGTGTCTTTTACATTACTTAGTTTGTACACATATATACCTATATATGCATACACACACATGCATATCTACACGCACACACACACACACACACACATATATATATATATATATATATATATATATATATATATGAGGTTAAGTAAACAAATAAATGTGTTTATTTATATATGGCTTTAAGCCGAAAATTTTTGGAGGATATTTGCTTAATTGAAGTCATACCTAATTTTGAAAAATAATTAGTTAATAATTAATGAATTTAGGCGGGCATATTATATATATATATATATATATATATATATATATATATATATAGCTTTATCTATTCCTCTCTTATCCTCTCTCTTTCTTTCACTTATATTCTCTCCCCTTTTTTTCTCTATCTATCTATCTATATATCTATCTATCTGCCTCTGTTTGTCTGCCCCCGTTCCTGTCTCTGTCTTTGTCTAAATAAAGATTTTTCATTTCGTTTTGTCGAACGAATTCATTACTGATTTTCTTTCTTATTTGGTTTTCTGGAAACATTTTTTGTTTTGTTATTGCTTTGATTTTGTTTCTTCTTTTGTCTTTCTTTGATTTTTGTTCTATTGTTGCATAATCTATGTGGTAGCATAGATTATTGACAACACCGTGTAGCAAGAAGACAAAGAGCCCAAATGGAAAGTTACAGACCGTTGGGAAACTTTGACTTCAGATGGGGGAAACTCGCAAATCACGTGAGAACTAGTTAGTCAGTTGATAGTCAGATACAGGGTGAAACAGACGTGTTTCAGCCGGCTGTCAGCTCCGCGTGGTTAGTTAGTTATAAAAGGCAAATAATGCTTTGAAAAGCAACGAGCGTCTTTGATTAATTAAGCATGCCTTACTTAGAAAACGAAGACACAAGAGAAGACTAAAAGCAAGAACTTAAAAGATCAGAAATGGCTGGAGAGAAGACTAGACACAGTAGAATCCAACATGACGAATAGAAAGAAGACCAGAGATCACACAAAGGCCGAAGGAAGAAAGTAACAGCAAGTAAGTTATGTATCTGTCTAAATATCACTCTGATAATCTCTCTTTTCTCTCTATCACATAAGAACTCTGGTTATGTACCCGACAAGAAAGGGACACATAACACCATTGTGGCACAATGCATAGAGGTGCAGTTGTGTGCATGTGCATGTAACTGTATAGGTGGTTATATGAATATATAGTAGCAAGACCAGTAGTAAGTAGTATTCAGTGTGGATCATGTGTATGTATATATATATATATATATATATAATATATATATATATATATATATATATATATATATATATATATATATATACATGTGTGTGTATATACATATATCATATGTTAGAAAGTCAGAGTCAGTTAGTTGTTGGACAGCGGACGAGACATACCAGCCTTGGTAGCTGTGGTAAACTAAGAACCGGAAGCACCAGTTATACCATTGTTTGTATGAAACGGAAGTACTGCTTCAGCCATCTTTTTTGTTGCAAATAAAAGGCGGAAGTGATCACTTCTCGCAGTTAACGTCAACTGGACTACACGTCTTATTATTCGCTAAGCGCGTTATAACAGCAGCAGAGAAGATAACCTAGGCAGAAGTCTTGACTGAATGGAGGGACACCAGATAAGATAGTGTAAACCAACGACCGTAGGTTTACACTATCTTATCTTTCTAGATTTTCTCGAATCCTTTCAAAAACCGGTTCCTCGTTTCAATCAGGCTTTTCGTATTTTTTAAGTGAAGTTTTCATTCAATATCTTCCTTTCTCTTTATAATTATTCACAAGGTTATTCTTTAATAGATCTATTTCCCTACATCATGATAGATCGATTATGTATCACTTTCTAAGTTCATATCATACTTTTCCTTTTACCTTACCTCATACTGTCAGATTTTCCTCCAACCCTCATATCTTCATATATATATATACATATATATATATATATACATATATATATATATATATATATAGGAATAAAAGTTTTAATTTGCTTCATGTAATAATTCATTTCAATTACAACAAGCTTACCTATTTACACCTTCGACCTAAGTTTGTAGCAGTTTAAATGAATTATTATATGAAACAAATTTTAAGTTATTTCCTTCATATATCCACCTATATTGCTCTTTCCATTCACACATTCAAAACCATGTACATCGAGCTCTCGTAATGGATGACCTATATTGGTACAGAAGAAATCTACATATAATAACCCTCAACACCAATAGTATATATATATATATATATATATATATATATATATGTGTGTGTGTGTGTGTGTATGTGTGTGTGTGTGTGTGTGTAAGGTATCCAAATGACTGGTAGTAAGTGATGATTCTATTTGGGATCTTCAAAACCTTACTTCTGAGCTCAGTTGATAGAGCATTTTTCTAGGAAGCACAAGGTTCCGGGTATACACCGGCTCTCGCCAACTGAGTGCATTACATTAATACCTCATTCCTGTCGACACTCAAAATACAGAAAATATGAGAATTCAATTACTTACGACTCGTCACAGTTCAAGCATTATCTAATTTCTTTAGATTCCCCTAAAAACTTCATTTAGTTAAAATATTACAAAACAACTTAATCTACCTACCTACTTAGTAAATAATTTTCAAAACCATTTTATAATAAATATCCATTAATTTTTTTAAAAATTACATCAAGTGACTTTACTTCCTTAACCGACAAACAACAATTAGTATAAATACATCGTGAGTCCAGTATCATTTACATTATCAATTCGAACATAACTGGTAAGTCTATTGTATTTCATGAATATTATTATATTTGAACACTTAGATTCACCATTCATTCGTGCTTAAAAAGTATTACTACTTTTTTTATAACCCAGACAGTATACCTATATCTATATCTATCTATCTATCTATCTATCTATATCTATATCTATATCTATTATATATATATATATATATATATTATATATATATATATATATGAATCCGACATTATATGTATAGATAAAAGGGTATGAAAACACACAATTTTGTTAAAATAAATATATTTCTATATCATTTTCATTGCTAATATTGACAATATTTCGATTTATGAAAAACATCATCAGAGCATAATGATAATTAGGTCCGTTTTTAGATGTAAATGAGTCCGACTTAAAAACATTTCCATCTAAAAACGGACCTAATTATCATTATGCTCTGATGATGATTTTTTATAAATTGAAATATTGTCAATATAAGCAATGAAAATGATATAAAAATATATTAATTTAACAACATTGTGTTTTCATACCCTTTCATCTCTCTCTCTCTCTCTCTCTCTCTCTCTCTATATATATATATATATATATATATATATATATATATATATATATAGGTATATGTAAAAACAAAATTTTTTTTGTGATGAAACAAAGAAAATACAGTGCTCAATCACAGTTTGTAAGAGCTAATATTTATTTATTTTACCAAGTTTTCACAGATCAATGTTCATTATAAACAGCGACCCAGGTTTCATGCTAAAGGGCAATCATCAGGTTGTTGAGCAAGATCCCATGGTGTTTGTTGAAGTTCTTTACTCAATGTCACATTTTGGATTGCAAATAACGTCGGTTAGTTCCGCGGACGCTATTATAGTTTGGATTTACTAAAAATAAATTTTTTCAAAATTTGCATTTTTTTTTAGTAATGCCAACGAAGTTGCCTCCCTTTATTCGTTAAACTTCAACAAACACCATGGGATCTTGCTCAACAGCAATCTCCAGACATCGTGTTTCGACATATCACGTCTCTTCCGTGTGGCTAGACATTTGTAAGCTACCTACAGCCGGGATAGTAACCAATCGATTCATCATTAGTCGGGCTGCCTAACCGCTCGGCCATCGTCACATCCAGAATGGGAAAGGGATATAACCTATTAAATACACACATTTTATGTAGGTAAATGCCGCCATAGAGTGGTCCATCCTTTTATAGGATAAATATATATATATATATATATATATATATATAATATATCAAGCGTAAACACAACGCTCTTCTATTATAAGGAATGGAGCACTCTGTGACGGCTTTACACACAAAGCGATGTGTGTATTAAAACAGTTAAAAATCCCCTTCCCATTCTGTAAGTAAAGACAGCCTAACGGTTAAGGTGCGAGCTGACACCCAACCGATCGGATTTCAATTCCGGCTGTAGGTAGCTTACAAATGTCTAGCCACACTGAAGAGACTTGATAAGTCGAAACACGTGTCTGAGGATGACCCTATATATATATATATATATATTACTATATATTCTAATACAAAACTTACAACTATCTCATTAAGTTCTGCCTCGGTTATTTGGAAAACATCTATAATTAAAATTGTTCTTAAATTGCTATATTTAAAAGTGAGGTAGATTTTTTATGCCATACAGCTCCATTATAAAACCTGATAAAAACATCAAGTGTCCTATCATCTATTACACTATGTGCCAACTAAAGAAGGGAATATAAGAGTATGTTAAGTATTAAAAAGTACAAGTGTAAATAAACACAATGTTTATTTTGAAAGTAGCCCGAGGAAAATAAAAGTAGGAAGTTTTACAAAATCAAAACAGGATATTTTGATAGATTCCTGTAAATATAAGGTCTTAAAAACAAATCACCTTTTTTTCCAATTGTTTTTTTTTTTTTTTTTTCATTTTTTTCCTCATTAATCACGTGTTTGAATTATAAACGAAAATAAGAAAAAAGAAATTCAAACCTTAACGATTTGTAAATAACTGTCAACAGCCCCAAGTCGTTTTTCGCTATTCATTAATTGGTATTTATTTTTTAAAACGTACGTCGGTTCGACTGTTTTTATACAGAGTTGAAAATATACCACTTTTCAAATACATCACTCAACACTCATCTCCATTGTCATATATTTCTTTATCTATCTATCTATCAGTTTCTCTCAATATATATATATATATATATATATATATATATATATATTCCTCTATCAATCAATGCCTATCTATCTATACATATATATATATATATATATTCATCTATCTATCTATCTATCAATACATAATAATATATTATATATTTATCTATCTATTTATGTATCTATACATATATATGTATATATATATTCATCTATCTATCTATTTATCTATACATAAATACATATATATTATTCATCTATCTATCTATACATAAATACATATATATATATTCATCTATCTATCTATCTATCTATCTATCTATCCATAAATACATATTATAATATATATATATATATATATATATTCATCTATCTATCTATCTATCTATCATCATCATGTCGCGCAGTTTGCACGGATATCCATAACTATCTCTTCGCCAGCCTTCCCTATCATTCATCGACTCTGGTAGCTCCTCTGCGGTGCGGCCAGCATCCCTACATAGTTGGTCAATGTAGGTCCTGGCTGGTCGGCCCACATTAGCATTCCCATGTGCTGGCTTCCACAGTAGTACGTCGCTTACGAGCTCGTCCTTGCTTCTCCAGCAGTGCCCCGCATCCCTAGCCCGTCTTACTCGTATGGTTTGTGAGATGGGGGGCAGGTGGTCATACAGTTGCTTTTTTGTGGGGTGCTGCTTCCACGACTTTATTCAGGACCGCTCGCAGCATTCTGGTGCAGCTCCCATCTAGCTTATTTCAAGGCGCTTTGTTAGGGTCCAGGTGGTACAGCCATATAGCAGTACCGACACAACCACAGCCTGGAAGAAACGTCTCTTTAGCTTGTCGGGGAGATCGGATTTCCATATGACTGATAATTTGTTGGTGCCAACCATGCCTTTCTTCTATCTATACATACATAAATATATATGTATATATTTCATCTATCTATCTATACATAAATATATATATATATATTCATCTATCTGTCTATCTATCTATCAATACATATATATATATATATATATATATATAGAATGAATAGAGAATAAAATGAGAAAAGTATTGGCATAAAGCTGCTCAATGCTAATAACGCAGAACAGATTTACAATCAATGATATTACGGATATTATAAACTCATAACTAAAAGTTTCATGTTTTACGCAATATTCAGATGAGTCATCTGAAGATCGCGAAAGCATGAAACTTACAGCTATGAATTTATAATATTCATAATATCATTATTATTATATATATATTATATATATATTATATATATATATATATATATATATATTATATATATTCATGTATCTATCCCTATATATATTCACATATATATTTATCTATCTATCTATCTATATTCATCTGCCTATCAATCTATTTATATATCAATCTGTCTCTCTATCCAACTATCTATCATTATATATATATATATATATATATATATATATATATATAATATATATATATATACATCTATCTCACTAAATATATATATATTATATATTATTATATATATAATAAATTTTGAAGGCGTAATAATGCACATTTATGTTTAAAAAACATATTATTTCTTTTTTTTCTTTTTTTTTTTTTCAAGCGAAGCTCATCATCAGGGAATGAATTATTTTCTCATAATTTTCATCTGTATTTAAATACAGATGAAAAATTATGAGAAAATAATTCATTCCTGATGATGAGCTTCGCTTGAAAATATTTGGACCCTTAATATGAAAAAAAAAAAAAGAAAAAAAAGAAATAAATATGTTTTTTAAACATAAATGTGCATATTACGCCTTCAAAAATTTATTATTACATTTTAATTAATGCTTCGAACTCACTATGAAAATAATGACAAAAAAAATCTTTATATTATATATATATATATATATAATATATATATATATATATATATATATATATATATATATATATATAACTGCACTGATAAAGGTGATACCTCGAAACACGTGTCTGTAGTTTACTCTATATATATACACACACACACACACACACACAATATATATATATATATATATATATATATAATCCTCTATCTCTCTATCTATATATCCCTATCTCTGTATATACATGTATCTATCCATATATTGATCTATCTATATATATATACCCAGCTGCTAAAACCGTTAAACTATACTGATGAGAGGTGATACCTCGAAACACGTGTCTATAGTTTACCCCTTTATACGCTTCCCGTTCTCGGTTGAGCACTCTATTTAGAAGGTATATAATTGCAGATTCACCGTATTCGGCTCGGCCAAATCTCACTTTGTTTACATAGTTTGAGAACTCTAGGTGAAGGTCATTTCCCCTTAGAAATATAGCAATTAAATAGCCTGCTATACTTGGCGACTGACTGTGGATGTGTGGGTAAGAAGCTTGGGCGAGCGTAAGTTCGTTCGGGTTTCGAAACCCAGCCAGAGGCAGCTGCTAAAACCCGTATAACTATACTGATGAGAGGTGATACCTCGAAACACGTGTCTATAGTTTACCCCTTTATACGCTTCCCGTTCTCGGTTGAGCACTCTATTTTAGAAGGTATATAATTGCAGATTCACCGTATTCGGCTCGGCCAAATCTCACTTTGTTTACATAGTTTGAGAACTCTAGGTGAAGGTCATTTCCCCTTAGAAATATAAGCAATTAAATAGCCTGCTATACTTGGCGACTGACTGTGGATGTGTGGTAAGAAGCTTGGGCGAGCGTAAGTTCGTTTCGGGTTTCGAACCCAGCCAGAGGCAGCTGCTAAAACCGTATAACTATACTGATGAGAGGTGATACCTCGAAAACACGTGTCTATAGTTTACCCCTATATATATATAATATAATATATAATATATATATATTATATCAGTCGATCTATCTCTATATCCATCCATCGATCGAATCTATCTATCCATCCATCTTTCTCTTTCTCTCTCTCTCTCTCTCTCTCTCTATATATACTATATATATATATATATATATTATTATATATATTGGTAGTTTCGGGATAATTCACCGGAACAAAAAGAAAATGAAGAAAAAACCGCACGATCCACAATTTCTAATATCTGTTCAATTGACCAATTTTCCAAACATACAAAAAATTTCTCTAACTACATGTAGTGGTTTCAGAGAGGCGCAACAAAACTAGCGGTCATCGTCGTAGAAAATGGAATTGGTGACCCGTGTTCAAAACCTGAACGAGTCAGTTTTCTACGACAATAACTTTGATACCATAAATGTATCCAACTTTAAAGACAACACATTTAAATGTAATAATAAATTTTTTGAAGGCGTAATAATGCACATTTATGTTTAAAAAAACATATTTATTTCTTTTTTTTTTCATATTAAGGGTCCAAATATTTTCAAGCGAAGCTCATCATCAGGGAATGAATTATTTTTTTCATAATTTTCATCTGTATTTAATAAATTCAATCGTGTTGTTGTTCATTGAATGTTTGGTGGTGTGCATTATTACGCCTTCAAAAAATTTATTATTACATTTTAATTAATGCTTCGAACTCACTATAAAAATAATGACAAAAAAAATCTTTATTCCAGTGTCCCTGAGCAGGACTTCATTATTTTATAGTATTATAAAAAAAAGAAAAAAGAATTTATTATGAAATAATTTTCAAAAAAATCCCGCGGAACACGATCACCGCACCGATTTATTACGGAATTTACCGAGCGTAACTATATCTTCGCCGGAAAAAAAAAAAAAAAGAAATTTTTTCACAGTTACCACCAAAACATTCAATGAAACAACAACACGATTGAATTTATTAAATACAGATGAAATTATGAAAAAAATAATTCATTCCCTGATGATGAGCTTCGCTTGAAAATATTTGGACCCTTAATATGAAAAAAAAAAAGAAATAAATATGTTTTTTTTAAACATAAATGTGCATTATTACGCCTTCAAAAAATTTATTATATATATATTATATATATAATATATATATACATATTATATAAGAGATTTATCCAAATTGGTAGTAAGGGATGATTCTATATGTGATTTTCAAGATCCACTGTACTAATATTGATGATCCAGCATGTATAAATATAGTGAATCATTTAAATCACTAAAGAGAGCTCAATGTAAAATAACCTTTTAGATTATATACAGAGCAATATTTATCAATAAAGGAAGAACTCAATACAGTAATCCATAATAAATTTATTTCGACAAAAAATTGGGGCCCATATAAATCTAAGTTGATTTAAACCGGCTCCCAAATGTTTGCCTCATCAGATGGGTCTCAATTCACTTATGAACAAGCATATCAGAAAAAAACCCAAAGAGCTGAATATATAAATTCAAACAAAAAACAAAAAAATAATAAAAAAATTATATATTATTTTTTTAACAGTGTGAGTTAACCATAGAAACAGGAAAGTGAATGAAAAAAAGAGATACATCTCAAAGTTGAATTTCTAGGTGTCCAGACAGACAAAAAGGTGACATGACAGAAAAAACAGAAAGTATATTAAAATATAAAAAGACAAGTAAAATAAAAAAGATTTTAAATTTAAACATTTAGAGTATAATGATGTATAAAAGAAAATACTAGTTAGATATAAATAATAAAATTAAATTAATAGAAGATAATAATTTTTAAAAATAACAATAAATAATAGAAAATAAAAATTAATTAAAAAAAAAATAATACTAATAAAAAAAAATACTCAGAAGAGTCCTGGAGACTATATATATATATATATATATATATATATATATATATATGTAGTATATTAAGAAAATTGGAAAAACACAGATTTAGATGAGTTAAGTGGTGTGTTTATTGGCCGACGCTGCAGTGTTTCGATCTATTAATTAGATATCTTCAGGGCATTTGTTGGTATATGGAAGGTAATAAGAATTTTTTTTCACAGAATAACGACGGCCAATAAACTCACCACTTAACCCATTTAAACCTGTGTTTTTTCAATCTTTCTAATATTACTACATACCGTCGATTCACTTCCTTTTCTTCACACACACACACACACCCACACACACACACACACCACACATATATAATATATATATATATATATTCTATCTCCTCTACACAGCGGGATCTGACACTAGGTCAATTTTAAGTTGAATTTAAGGGGTCTGAATTCAGCGTTTTACTTCTCTTAGAACGGTTGACATACAAGGTTTAAAGAGCCCAACACGCACTAATTATTTACACATAGCCATCGAGGAAATAAATGGATTCATACCCCCAATGGTGCTTGTACTATGTCCAGGATTTGAATTATGTGTCACCATGTTTATTTACTCCGTCGATAATCATTACGCCACAACCCCTTGTTCTTAAGAATACAGATAATTGCTGCCAATATCAATGGAAGGAAAATGAATGGATTCATACTCCAAGGATACTAGCGCTATGTAAAATACAAATAAAATGCATCTAGGATTTGGAGTCGCGAAGACATGTCTATTTTCCAAGACTATAAGCTCATACTACAACCGCCGTCACTCTTTTGAACATAGATCATGTGTGTCTTGGAGAATTGTTTCCAGAAAGGTGAATGTCACCAGTTTTGCTGACGGTCTTTTGCCAAGTCTTGTTATCGGATTTGAACTCGTCGCCACGTCTATCATATCCGACGATAACCATTACACTTCAACCACCTCTATCCTTTAGAATATAGATAATTTATGTTAATATTAAACGGAAGGAAAAAGAGTACAAGCACTATCAAAAATGCAAATAGAATGCGTCTAGGATTTGAACGTGTCGCGCATGTCTATTTTCTCAGACTATAACCCCAAACTACAACCATCATCATACTTTAGAATATAGATCATTTATGTCTTGGAGAATTCCTTCCTGGTTTTACCCAAGAAGGCGAATGTCACCAGTTACTTTCTTCCGACGCTCTTTTGCCAAGACTTTGTCATCGATACCGAACCACAAAACTACCAAAATGTTATTAAATTCTTTAGCCTGAATCCCTTCAATATGGCGGCTTTTCAGACCTTTCACCTTTTTGCCTCTTTATTTGTAAAGATGCCAAATGTTCAGTGCTTTTGTTGGGTGAAGATGAAGGAACCAGTAGATCAACCGTCTCGGATAACAGGAAATTAGACGTCGAAAGTTTGCAAAGAATCTCGGCGTTGCTTTTAGCCGTTGTTGAAAGCGGAAACTTGTTTTCGTTATTCTTTTCCTTGACTGCCACTATCGATCAGATCGGTTACTCGAGTAAAAATACACATTTTCAGATAAGTACCGTCCATTTCCCAAGATTATTTAAAGTATAATGTTTATATTCCTGTTTCTCACTCGTCTGTCCACATCACCGTTTTTCACTTAGATAGACTTTTAGTCTTAGGATAAAACAAAGTGCATTGAACTACAGTTTTACACTTTAGACCATCAGCATCGCATATGAATAAATATAAAACGGAAAAAAAATCTTTGTAAGAAACTTTAATCTGAAAGTATAAAATCTGCATTATGGGATCAGTAATATAACGAGACTAGCGGGATTCGTAGAAATTCCACGAAACGAAAAAAAAAAAAACAACCTAATTAAGCCAGAAACGATGATTTGCAAATTCATCAATATATATCTTATTATAATGGAGATTGTGTGTTTGTCTGTCTGGTGTGTAACCGAACTATATTACTACTCAAGTCACAATTCCCTTAATTATTGACATCACATTCCCAATGATTTTATTTTTATTTAAACCCTCAATTATTAATAAAAATGTTTTTACGTTATTGATACTGTTAACCATATCTACATACTAACAACATGCAATTATATTTATATATACAACAAAATAGTTGTTTACAGTGTGGAACGGGAAGGCTAATGTTGCTTATTGTATATTAAAAATGTGATTTTAATAAATATGTGCTTAGTATTATTGATTCCTATTGTTTGGTTTATCTTAATGAATATAAGCAAATATCTCTTCAATGAATCTTAAATGAAATCCATTAACAAGAAAAAATAACTGTCATTTAATTCTTTACTTCCTATTTTAACTAAATACTTAAATTAGAAAAATACAATGAAGACGAGAGTGATGGAAGAGTAAATTTCAGTTGTTCTATTTTTCTATCATATCCCCTCTGTTTCAAATCTTTTATCTGCATTCTTATTTGTTTCATTAGCCTTTCTAATTTTAATACATTTCATTACATTAAACTTAAATACTTGGCACCCGGAGGTGATATATTTGCTAGTATATATTAAAGGCGGTTGTGTGATATGTATGTCCGGAGGAAACTTGGAAATAAAACAATTAACGACAAAGTAAATATATATATACACATTAAATATCACAGGGGCTTGTTTTTGAGCAAACATAATTTGATTTTTATTCGTGAAGATAATTAAAAAATAAAATTTAAATGACAACAGCATGGATTTTTATAAATATTTAGATTACATTTCTTTTCAGAATAGCTGGATCAATGGAAAGTCTATTTTTTTACATAGGGATAAATGGGGCATCCCACGAGGATTCAACTCACGATTCAGTAATAATGGATCTGCGGGACTAACTTTTAAAAAATCTCCTGCTAGTTACATTATAAATCCTTTGCAAAAGATAATACAAAAATAAAGTGACAAAAACACGACTCGGAAAAAACGTTCGGCTCGCTAAAACATAGCGTATATTCAGCTAAAACCTGGACGACATAAGATCAAAATAACCAAAATATCTTCCGTAATTCCCAATTTCACTATTACAAATAAAACAAACATTTAACTTCCTTTTTTTTTAATTCATTTTAATTTTACGTTTAATATAACATTTCCAATATTTCTATTTTAAGATTAGGTGAAATAAACTGTGACAAATAAGAAATCTGCGAATAAGCGACACCAGATAATCTTGCATTGCATCTTGGACGATTTAAATGGTCTCATGATTACGGACGGAAGATTTATCCAAGATGATAACGAACCGATTTAGGAACAACCCTATTAATATTTAGATCGAAAACCCAAAAATTTAACTTACGTGTATATAAGAATGGAAAGTTACTAGAATTTTTGGAATGACGATAGAAAGGCTACCTGTGTATCTCTGCTTGGTCGATACATGCCAAGAGGTAAAGAGTAGAAAAGAGGTCGTGAGAGGGGTGATGAGTTGTCAGCACTTTTAGCCGTTGTTGAAACCGGACACATGTTTTCGTTATTCTTTCCTTGACTGCCACTATCGATCAGATCGGTTACTCGAGTAAAAGTACACATTTTCAGATAAGTACGTCCATTTCCCAAAGATTATTTAAAGTATGAAGTTTATATTCCTGTTTCTCACGCGTCGTTCCACTCACCGTTTTCACTTAGATAGACTTTTAGTCTTAGGATAAAACAAAGTGCATTGAACTACAGCTTTTACACTTAGACCATCAGCCATCAGTATCGCATATAAATAATATAAAACGAAAAAAAAAATCTTTTTAAAGAAAATTTAATCTGAATGTTATAAAATCTGCATTACTGTGGATGTGTATACCCTTTCTTACTTCTTACTTCTAGTCGTCTTTTCTTCTGGTCGGCTTTGGTTCTTCTATCATCTTGACTTGGTATATCTTCTAACATCTTGCGTTCTGGGTCTGGAATCTTCTAATGTCTGACTTTTCTTGGGGACTTCGGGCTGGTTTCGTTAGGGATTTCTCCTTATCAGAAGCCCTGTGTCATTGTTAGTTTTTAGTTAATAAACACAAGACTTCGATTTACTTTGATGTTACTCCCCAAACCGACACGCGCACATCCTACGAGCTCGGCTCCTACTTGCTAACTGGTTCTTACTCAATCCTTTAAACCGGAAGACAGGGTCTTCTATGCCTTCCGGTTCTCACGATTATCCCCGGAAGGCAATGTGAGAGTGAGGTCAAGCGCCGTCACTCACCCTCAAGGCCATCAGCTGCACTAATCGCCATTATGTTTCTACACTACCTTATATAAGTATTAGGGATCAATAATTATGTAACATGGATCACTAAATATAACGAGACTAGCGGGACCCGTAGAATCTCCACGAAATGAAACAAAACCAAGCTAATTAAGATGGAAACGATGATTGCAATTTCATTACATATAAAATCTTATTGTTGTCTTTGCAATAGATAATACAAAAAAAGTTGCAAAAACACAATTCGGAAAAAAGGCTTGGCTGGAACGCTGCTCGCTTAAAACCAAAGCGTACATAAGGGCAAGAGGCCTTCCCTCATGGGCAAGCCCCAACCCCTTTTTATTCATATGGGTGCTAGAAGCGGTGGCCTGCGGGCCTACATGTCTGTGAATGACGTTAAACTCTATCTGATGGTGAGGTTCCATTTTGGAGGTTTGGGGAATGTGGAGCACCCCATTCATCACCATTGCTCCCTGGTCCACTCTGACCGGAGTGGTAGTACCTGTTAGGGTTCCATCTCTGGGTTAAATAGAAAAATTGTATTTTATAAAAAAATGTATTATCCATTAAGAATTGATTTATTCAAACTTTATCGGCATTAAATGACCACTGAGGTTGATATGCCGTAAAACAAAACAAACCAAACCAAACCAAAGCAATAGGCCTTGACGACATGAGATCAAAATTACCAAAATATCTCCCGTAATTCACAATTTCAATATTACAAATAAAAACAAATATATAACTTCTTTTTTTATTCATTCTAATGTTATGTTAAAATGACCATGAGGAATGTTTCATTTTTTAAATTGGTTGAAATAAATGGACAAATAGAAATCTGCGATTAAGCGACACCAGGTAATCTGTATTCGTATTTGCATCTTGGACTATTGGACGGTATCTTTTAACCAGAGGGTGTTGCAGGATGGATAGCGGAAGGAATATTTGGACAACCTTTATGATATATCGATTGAAGAAACCCGAACATTTATGTTACGTGTAGTTAAAATGAAATGTTACTAGCATTTTAGGAATGACGATAGAAAGGCTAAGCGTCGATCTCTGACCTTGTCGACAGATGCCAAGAGGCGAAGACTGAAGAGATGTAGTGAGAGGAATGATGAGGTTCGCAAAAGGCAAAGAAGAGAATGAGAAGAAAGAGGAGTGATGAGTTGTCAGTCTTGACTGAATGCGGGGTTAAGAAAATCAGTTATAAGATGAGAGTCTGTTTCTCCAAGGCATTTTTACTTGGGATAAAATAGAGCTCAAAAAAAGAATCGGACCTGCTATGCTACAGGCTGGGGTTTGAATACGCCGAAAGGAGCTCTGCAGTTGACGGTTAGAATCACCACAATTGGGACACCCTGTTGGCCTTGAGTGACGACCCATGATGCTTAAAGACGGAATCCTGGTGACTGAGCATCCATGACCTGCAATCCACTTTGTCTCTTATTTAGGCGGTCTCATGATTGTCCCGACGGCATTGCTCTTATAGAAAACCCTGAACCCTTTTTATCATATATAAGCTAAAAGGTAGTAGTTGAGAGTATTAGTGGTCCTGGTATGACGTTGAAGTACATCTTATGTTGAAGTTCCATTTTTCTTGAGCTCTGGAGTGTTCAGTACCCTCTTCACTGAAGTGAAAATACTAAATGTAAGAATTATTGATATTTGAAAAAATTTATTTGCCGAACTTTTTAGTGTTTTGATTTATGTGTACATTATCGAACATACCTTATTTTAAATACATGTTCGATTACTGTTTACAATGCAGTTAAACACTGGGTGTTGCCACATATATCTTATCCAAATAATAATAAATCAGTTTACATTTACTATTTTTCCTTTGTCTTATTACTCTTCCCTTACACACACCACACACATACACTTACACTCTTGCTCAGATAAGCCCGTCGCAGACAGACAATGGCCACACTCGCCACGGAGTGAAACTTGTACGTGGGATGTTTTAAGTAGAAAGAGAATTCGCAGACTTCAGTCGACTGTCGGCAGTCTTTCCAGTGGTAAGGAAGACTGAGAACAGGTGGTACTAGTACCCCATTCCTTAGTACTATCAGTGTGGTGGTCGTTGGCACCCCTTGGAGTTCATCCGCCCGGTGACAGCACTTGTTTTTAGTGATGTGAGGATCTACTCACCACCAAACTACGACAAGCCGATGCGTGCCGCCTAATGAGAGTTGCCAGTTTAGTTGCCGACAAACCGACGATAGAACAGGTTACTAATAGTTTACAGAGTACTTGGAGTAGGTAAGAAAGAAGGCCTTGCCTTGTACCACCTGAGATTAAAAACACCACACACCACACATACACACACAGAGAATTATTCTTCTATTAATAATGGAGATTGTCTTGTATTTCGTCTCAACAAAAGGCTACGTCATAGCTCTACGTCACAGCTTACGTCCAATATTCTTATGCATCATACACCCAAAATTTGAGTAAGCAATTTTAAAAATTTGTTTTTTCTCTCGTCCTTTTTTTTTTTTAGAGTAACAAGGAAGTTTAACTGAAAGTTTACAAATAATAAATACCTACGATTTTGTGGAAAATTCTGATGTGGAAATATTCAAACAATTGTTTTATTTTTACATGCACACACATTTTATCTTGAGAGGACGGGGTCAGTTTTCATTTCAAATAGTTTTATTTCCTTTTTTTTTTTACTCCTTTAATAAAATATGAGGATTTTGTCATTACTTAATGATACAAACCCCCTGACATGAAATTTTTAACTCCCATCCTCTCAGGCAATGTCTTCAAAAATTTATAATTTTTACGACGCCCGGAGGGCTGTTTCTGTTGCTAGTATATAATATGTTAATGTTTTCTTTCTGTTACTTAATTTTTCATGTTTTGATGATTCCTCTTCTATATTCATGTGCCTAATATTCTGTTTCACGAATTTTAATCTGTCATTCGCTTGCCACTTGTAAGAGAACACAAAAGAAACTTTTAAAACTGGCTCACCCAGGGGAAAAATAAAATAACGCGACTCTGTTTCACCTGCGCTACTTAGTACTGCCCCCCAAGGAATACATCTCAATACCGTAGAGATCGCCAGCGGTTAATTTCTGTCAGTGAAAACATCAATATCTTTTATAATGTTAACTCCAACTTTCAGAGAAGATCATATTCTCAAGCCATCCACCGTTATCGCGGCTTTCCTGCAAATGCTGGTCTCCGTCTTTAAGCTCAATAATATCAGTTTTGTTGTCCACAAGATATTCTCGTTTAGTTAGATCTACACCCCTTCCTAAAACTGCCCTAATGCTACAGCGGTGCGAGCTTATCTATCCGGAAAAAATGTTAGACTTACAAATATAATTAAAATAAAATGCATATACTCGTGTATAGGTCGCATTTAAATACCCAAGTTTAGACAGAATTTGGAGGTGGACAAATACATTACATTGGGTAGGACGATTTTGACTTTTTTTTATTATCAAAATAATTCAACCAGGAACGTGGTTTATTGGTATAATATGTAGTGACACCAAAAAAGTAGATTTCTAACTTGCATCAATTTTTTTGATGCAATTTAGTTTTCTAATATGAAGATACACACAATCTTCTTTGGGTATATTCGCAGAGTTCCCGTCCCGGCCTTTTGCCTCAAAAACCGCTAGCGGTAGCTTGATGAAAAAAAAAAACATCTACGATAGATCCGTAGCCGAAGCCACGGTGTCACTTGAAAAAAAAACTAGGTTAGGGTCTAAGGTTAGGTTAGGGTTAGAGATAGGTTTGGGTTGGAGTTTGGTTAGGGTCAGCCTAATGGGAATTAAATAAATAATGTGGGCTCTGTTTTCTGGGTCACCTTGTTACAGGGGACCCAGAAAAAAACTATAGCCCACATATTTATACGAGGGTGACCCCGGAAAAACAGAACACACAGGATTTTCTGTAATAAACTGTTAATTTAAACTAGGGGTTTAAGGGTATGGTTAGGTTTTAGGTTACGAGTTAGGTTTTAGTGTTGGGGTTGGGGGTGGATTATGTGTTTTCGGGAAAAACACCCTAGTTGTGTTTTTGTTTTTGTTATGTGACACCGCTTGTGGAAACGGACTTCATCGTAGCTGGTGGAATTTTTTCAGCTGCCACCGGTAGCGGTTTTGGAGGCAGGGAGGTCGGGACGTGAACTCTGCGGAAATCACCCCTTCTTTTATCTATATTTACATATGAAATGCTTTAAAAATCTCATAATTTCAATCGAGAAATGTTTTTCCAATTTATCTTTATTAAATAGAATGATAGAATATATTGAAAGTAACATTTAAAGTAAACTCATAGTCCTCTCCCCCACAAAACAGCCTCAGACCAGCTGCATTGTACTCATTTAATTGAAATACGTCAGTAATAATATTACAATTTGTTGTGAGTTATTTTCGCATCAATGAATTCAAAAGCAAACAAATATGATTGCTGCTAGGAACAAGTGAGAGATGACGGTTTTAATATAAGCTAATAATTATTAATTTGAACACTTCTCTAATATCTACTGGTACTATTGATAACAGAAGAAAAGACTAAATGCTCGAATGTTGCAAGTTAGAAACCTACTTTTCGTTTCAGTACTTATATAACAATACCTAACTTTCCCTGGTTGAATCATTTTGATTATTTATAGAAGGGGGTAAATATTATAGAGCGAAATAGACTCGAATCAACAAGTTCCCGCGAGGGGGAACCAAAAAACAAGCGAGTTCTCCGTCTTCTCACAAGCCAGACCCTCGGTTTGTCAACACATTCTTCGTTTTCTAGCAAGCCTGGAAATTCCGTCGTCGCAGTTCAAAATCAACATTTCTATTTAGTTTATGTTTCTGTTCGACAAATCTATTCTTTTACTGGAAAAGCGCATCGTCGTCGACTGATTCTGCTGCTGCTGACTGCCCAGCGCTGACTCACTTGTTATTTATGGGATATTAGCCAAACAGTCGGGCACATTCAGTCGAACCTCGCGCGGCCGTCCAGTGCCGAAACGGCATTTGTTTTTGCCATGCGGGAGACGCAGTTCGATCCGGCAGGCAAGCAAATCTTGCGCTTTTTCTTTCTCGTTCTCCGTCCGAGTCAATATAAAAAATGTGAAATCGACAAGGTCCTACCTATGTTCGATATCATGTGTTCGGACGTACAACAAAAATAAGAGGCGGAGCAAAACAAGGGGGAAACGCAAAACTAAAGTTGCCTGGACACGTTTGTAAAGAAAGCTAGGTGTACAGTTTCATACCAAATTAGAAACCAAGAACACGCTTAACCCGCGCAGTTGGGCGCAGCACCAGAACCAAGAACCTTACAAGATTTGACCTGAGCCATATAGCGCAGAAGGCGATATTAGTTATGATGTAACCAGTTGGAACCCCAAGAGCAATGAGTTATATAGGATGAGTTTTGTTATATGGTACATACCATTTAGATGCATTGCTACCATTAGTATCAAAGCAGACTTCTGTTTTCAATTGTACCATCAAAAAATAGACATATTAGCGCATTAACAAAATACCATAGGGAGAATGGGCACTCGTCGCGGCCGAGTGTCAAAATTCCTCAAACGTGGGGCAAAATACCCGCCGAAGGTGCAGATAAATATAACTATTTCAATCATAGCAAGTTTAGCTCAAATACACTTGGAAGAGGTGAATGAACTACCTAACCATCTTGTCCCTCAGACTAAAGGAGTCAGATTGTAGATTGCAGACTGGGCATCTTATTCCCCTTGAGTTGTCATTTGCAAGACCGCCATATGGGTAGAAAGAAGAGCATAACACTCTGAATTCAAGGACCCTGGTTGAACTTCACGTCTTAAACATTTGAACCAGTCCATGTGTCACATCCTGCCGAATGGTGCGAGAGGTTGACGGGTAAATAAAGATATATAACAAATAGATATCACATGGACTCTCTACACCCGTAAGCCAAGCACGTTTACTTTTAATTCACCTATATTGAGAGAACTACGAAGTATAACAGTTACGGTTGTTTGAAACATTACCATGCTTAGAACAGGAAATGGTTAACATAAAACTCAAAGCTGAAGGATAATTTGCAAGGTGTCCTGTAAGAGATACATAATTCTCAGTTACGGCGGATAATGTCGATATCTTTTACAATAATCTCTCAAAGATGTACAAGGATTGAAATATGCCTAGAGCATAATCTCACATGCAATTTCCATCTGCATATCGATTCATTTCGAGACACTTATATAGTATGGATTAATAGTATTGATCACATCGAGACATTGATAGGGCAAAAGGCGTGAATAAGGTTGCAATAGCATCGGTCGCCTACAGTTGATTCGAGTTGGATATCATTTGTATACAAGGTGTGTTACAATATGAAGTGATCGAGAATTTTATTGAACTTATTTTACAAGTTTCTTCAAATAATGACTGAGTAATTCTCATTGGTCGATAATCTTTAAACTTAGAAGCTTTTTTCATGTTTTGTCGTTACTTTTATTATTCTGATAGCTTCGGTGGTCTGCGAATGAGGTAGGCCTATAGGATTGTCCCCTTATCTTCTCCCCTGAATATCTGTGGTCCAATATTACATTGGATCTACGAAATACTGGGGCATTGATAGGTTGTAGTGTGTCTAGTATGTATTTTTCTATTGTTCTTAATATAGTTTGCATTTCAAGAATTAACATTTATGGGTCTTATTTTTATAGGACGTTTCGAAGATTAGTGTATTAGTGTATTGAAGATGGTTAGTATATATGATATGAACCAATACTCAATGCTATTTTAATGTTGGGTTATGTTGTTTTTTATTACGTAATGCAAGTTACCATCAAGTGAGAAAAAATGACAGACCAGCTCCAAGCAATGTGATGTCCCATTGTCTGGTGCTCTAAATGTAAATACCGTGTTCAACGGTATGATGTAGAGCATTATATAGACGGGAATGAAATGAGGAACATTCTCAGCTCTCTATAAAATGCCTTTTGTTTTAAAATTGTCCAAAATATATTTACAAATCCATAAGTTGGTGAAATCAGGATTTTATGAAATAGACTTTAGGAAATATACTTTTAAAGTTTCCTATGAACAGTAGGACATAGGAGAGGATTGTCTTATCCCTATGATCTGTGAAAGAGCTACTATATTCGTTTAGATGATTAACTCGCTCATGTAAGTATAATGGGCCCTGGCGAGATGTGTACTTAATCGCTGGCATTAGCGATAATTAACACAAGCGTAAGCCCCTTGGAAAAAGGGGCTACAACATTATAAGATTACCTCTCCTTCGGGCTATGGTAAATTTGCAAGAGGCCATATTGCAAGTTGACCTCCTGGGCGTCTTGTACCTTAGTATTTTAACCTGTCTAGAATGAGAAAACTGCAGTAATTCGAAGAACTAGGTATAAATTGCCGGCAGTCACACAAATTAAACTTGACGTCACCAAGTGAACGTACTTATGAGGAGTAACCAGATATCATGGAATTTCAACTTGTGTTACACGAAACCTGAAGATCCGTCAATTTCCCTTAGCAACGGATGCAAGTGAGGAAACGCTATAATCCAGAATATACCTCATTTGCATCTCCTTTTTTTTCTGTCTTTCTTTCTTACTTTCTTTTCCTTTCATACATGCGTCGTAACTTTTGATCTGTACATCTCTTGTCCTTTTTCCATCAGTAGCTACACTTCTTTCTTTCCAATCCACATAACTTGGGGTTCTAATTTCTAATTTTTCTCCTCTCAGTACTTTATCACTCTTTAAACTCTCAATTGTTAGTTTCTTAACGTTCTTTTCCATATCTATAATTCATTCATTTGTATTTATTCATTTCATTAGCCAAATATTTCCAGCGGGGAAGATATGGGTCTACTAAACTTCACCTATATTTCTTTTTTTTCTCCATCATATTCTAACGTCACTTCATTCTTACTTTCTCATCTCTTTTTCCCAAATCAGCAGAAGTACAGCTTATTACTCATCTTTCTTCTATGTGCTATTCTTTCATTCCTCACTGATTGTGGATCAATAAGGCTTTTAAGAAAATTAAGTCGGCGGATAAATTATATATCTAATTACTTATGTGTTATTGCTTAATGTAATTACCTCCGTGATATATATATTGATGATTATTTGATTCTCCAATAGCACTACTTCGTGTTGAATAGTTAATGCTAGAATAGTCATGACTGAAATGCTCACTCGCGTTACATCGACCTGAAGATCCATCGTGAATACCCTTAGCGGCCGAACATGGATATTAGTCCAA
>CM042141.1:31801536-31823109 GCA_023376005.1 Doryteuthis pealeii | reverse complement strand
GTTAGTAGAAAACCGAAACGCCGAGTTATTCGTTATCAATTACCGTAGTAGTATTCATAGTCGAGTCACTACAAGTTCTAGAGAGCTAGACCATACAGTTGAGGAACATTGCGCGTTGACTATTATTCATAATAGAGTCAACGGAAGAATTTACACTACAAAGGTAGTTGGGGCTCGTCCAACGAAAACACATGATATGAATACGCGAGGTTATTCGTAGCGAGTACGTAGATTATTCGTTAGTTCGAGTCCACTTATTGAGTCGAGAACTGTTGGAGAAACTGTATGTTGTTACTCGCTTATTTAATATTCTTGTACAAGTAATGAAACCTTGTTTTTCGGATTTTCAATGTTGATATTTGATAAATTCTTGTCCCAACAAAACGAAAATAATGAGTTATAAAAATAATCGGATGACATTTGCGTTTCAATTTGATAGAATTTTAAAATCGATGTCTTCCCCTCTCCCATCTTCAGCTACGTGGTAAATAGTAGGAAAAGATTGGGACTGTCAATCCCGGCTGGAAAAAAAACAAAAAACAAAACAAAAATTCAAATCTGGACCTAATAATTTCACAACGTTTGGATTTCATTTGAGAAGGTATCATTTCCTTCTCTTTTCCCACCTCGGCTACGTGGTAAATAGAGGCACATGTGGGTCTCTAATCTTGTTGGACAATATTTTGTTGTTATAAGGTGTGCTGAAATCCATCCACTTAAACTTATTACTCTGCGTGGGACGTGGATTAACGCCACGCCAAAATCAACAGCTCGAATAACCTTGGTTAGTTAACTATGTTAAGTGCCGATCTTGAAAACGTTCATTTGCAAGGTATTCGGAGACACAACAAACGGAGTCACAACAAACGCTCGGCAACCAAGAGATTCTACCGAACACTAAGGAACACGAGAACAGACAAAGGATCTCGGACCGACACTAGAGGAACACCAAGGACCAATCAAAGGATTATCCCTAATTAAGGAACCATAAGTATCTCCACAGTAAAGTGCTCTCACCTGCAGCCTAAAAATGGCCACAAAAATCGTAATCGAAGGTAGGCAAATCGGTCTAGGAGAAAAGTAAAACTGAATTTAAAACCAAAGGCGTTAAGCTAGCAACTCTGCACTGAATAATCTTAGTTGATAGTGAAGCAAACGCCCCATCTTTATCGTTGAATAGTTAAACAGTGTAAGCAAGCGATCGTTTGTTTAGTTTCTTGGATTTTATCATGTCAACCATTGTTTGGTTATTTATGCTGAATAGCTTTTGTTGTTCTATGCATACTTGAAGGGTATTCAATTTGGACCATATGAGCTTTAGGCACCCCCTTTTTATCTCGATTAAGAAAGGACATATTTTTCGTTTACACCGTCAATATCCGGTTGTTCGTTAGGGGTTAGGGTTAGGGGTTAAGGTTAGTGTTTAGGATTAGGATTAGGGTTAGGGGTTAGTTTCATAATTTAAAAAAATCTAAAGTTTGTCTGTTAAAACAACCGGATATTGACGATGTAAATGAAAAACATGTTCTTTCTTAATCGATATCAAAAAGCGGTGCCTAAAGGTCATATGGTCCTTCATTTTTTTAAAACACAATTTTAATACATTTTTTAAAAACTCTTTTTTAATGACGATGAAGGGGTACTCCAAACTCCCCACTGCTCCAGAATTTGAACCTCACCATTATATGAAGTTTAACGTCGTACCCAGAACATTAAGACCCGGAGCATCCGTTTCTAGCACATATAGGATAACAATGGTTGGGGCTTGCAATAAGGGGAATAGGTGGGCAATCATTATAGCCGACTGGGTGAGCAAGCTGGGTTTATCGAATCTCCCGATTTGGTGGCCGGAGACATAAGGAGACATGGATGGAAAGCGTTTGAAACGATTCTATATACAGGACGTTCTGGTTAGTTCCAAAGGCCACATCTTCATTAGAATTAGATAGCAGAAGAACTGAGATGAGAACGCAACACTTTAGCCTTGGAAATTTTTGATTTTAGGTATAAGATGTACGCCAAATTCTCACTTATAATTTATGAACTTTTCCCAACCATCAGCATTAGACATTTCCCCTAAAATAAGCTAATGAGAAAACGATATAGAATGCATTTGAGGACGTGTGGTAATTTTCCTGAAATCAACTTGCAAATTGAGCATTCTGCAATCAGGACATAAGAGGATGATTACAAGGTATCAACCAGACTTTCTGCCACAAATAGTTTCTACTGAAACTACATTATTTTATACCTAGGATTTCAAGGAATACTATGGACTTTCCGCCTCAAGTAGTATCTACTGAAATACACTCTTTTCTATCTAGGATTTCAATGAACACCACAAGGATTAACCAATTAAACCCAAACTGAATAGCGACTCGGATTTACCAACATAAGAACTAAAAGCCTAAAATGACGAGCAAGAATTTTAACAGTATGGCAATCAGTCTAGAGAAATCAAAACCTGATTCCATACCTGCTAAACTCCGCTTAAAGAACTGACCTTGTGACGCATCCTCATCCGTGTAGATAGGTTGAGTCAATAAAAGGTAAAAGAAAATATCTTGAAATGATTTTTTTCGGGGAAGACGTTATTGTTTTTCTTATTTTTTATTTTGTTGGTCTAACTTTCAGGGAAGCATACGTACTCTTCCGCCATAGGGACGAAACTATCAGCGTGATAACACACACCTTAATATTTCAAAAAGTTCCATTGAAAATTCTTCTCCGAGTAAACGGCGTCTCATGCGATAAGACTTAGCATGGCAAATAAATTCACCAACATTCCAGTGAGATAGATTGATGGTGAAATTCCTCTTAAAAATATAATGGCGTCTTTTCCACCAAAAAAAAAGGACACGTTCGGATACGAGATTTATGCAGGAGCCATCATCTTCTTAAACCCATTTCTATGCCTCATAAGCACATATTTCGGATAACCCATATATTTTGATTAAAATAAAACTTGTTCCTCCTAACAAAATTTGGGAAACAGCTTAGCGAAACTTTCTTCGTATCAGAATAAAATTTATAGCGCTCTAAATAGACGTTAAATGACGGACGATCGCTACGTACGTATTACCATCGACGGCAGTAGGTGTTCGCGCCCGGTTAGGAAGCCAGGATACCTGAATAATAATTAAGATAGAGTCTTTATTATTGGCTCAAAGTAAATTTCTGGGATTATTTCTCCCGATGTTTTTTTTGTTTTTTGCGATAGTATGCTAAAATTACATTGCCCGTCCCTATTTTCATTTTCCCAGCCAACTACGATACATTTCCGCCATTACCTTACTTTCCAGCCACTACACCTTATTATATATATATATATATATTATATAATATATATAATATATATAACTATATTGTGTGTATTTATATATAATAGGGTGGCTTACCGGTGAATATGGGCACGATCTTGGAGGTGCACAGATCCAGGGGTTAAGTCCGTGATAAAACAAAATACAAAGAAGCAAATTATTTACAGAAATGGATACAATAGAAAACCTACTCGGCTTTCATCGTTAGAAATCATTCAGGTTAATATCTACTGAATTAATCGAGTTACCGATTAAATGCAGCTGATCACACGTATGTTCATTGAACATACGTGTGATCAGTTGCAATTAATCGGTAACTCGATTAATTGAGAGATTTTACCCTGATGATTTTCTAACGATGAAAACCGAGTAGGTTTCTATTGTATCCATTTCTGTAATATATATATATATATATACTATATATAATATATAATATGAACAAAAACTGATAACTAGTTTCAATCTTAGGTCATTCTTCAGATATCATGAGAAAAATGAGAAAAAATGGACAAGTCACAAACAATATTTCTAAACAAAAATGTACATGCAAATGTAACCAGCCCATTTGTTTATGGGAAACCATTTTCTGGACTGTTTTGTTAATGTATGTGTCAATGTATTTATCCAAAACATAGGGAAATAGATATGAAAAAAACTAAGAGAATTTTAACTAACCTTTCCTGGCTTGATTTCCGTGTTAAAGCCTGTGTATGTTATCATATATCAACTGTCTAACGTTTGTTATGTTATCGTCGCCAAGGCCACGCCAAAACAACGCCGTGCGTTCATTTAGTAAGATACAAATAAAAACAGTTTTAACGTTATCAAACGTATATATTATATTATATGCACACCCAACCGATCGGATTTCAATTCCGGCTGTAAAGGTAGCTTACAAAAAATGTCTAGCCACACTGAGGAGACTTGATAAGTCGAAACACGTGTCTGTGGAATGACCCTATATATGCTCCCCATCCCTGGGTGAGCACTCTGGGGGGGTCTTGCTGACGGCCGCCAACTCAAGCGTAAACGCAACGCTCTTCTAAGGAATGGAGCACGTGTGACGGCCTTTACATGCAAAAGCAATGTGTGTTTAAAAACAGTTAAAATCCCTTTCCCATTCTGTAAGTGAAGACAGCCTAATGGTACGGTGCCGGACTGACACCGCAACCGATCGGATTTCAATTCCGGGTGTAGGTAGCTTACAAAAATGTCTAGCCACACTGAGGAGACTTGATAAGTCGAAACACGTGTCTCTTGGATGACCCTGATATATATATATATATATATTATATATATATATATATTGAAGGGCTGGTTGAGGCCCAGTCGGTGGAGTGTCTGGTTAGGAACCATAAGGTTCCTGGGTCGATTACCAGGCCCTCGCCAACTCAGCGTATTAGTAGCACAGGGATAGGTGCGGTTTAAAGTAAGAAGCTGATGGTAGGTTTGGCGCTCCACCTCAGACGCCAAGAACAATCTCATTGGTCTAGTGCTAGTGAAAAGGGGATAGACTCCCTCGCTGTCTGGCTGATACCGACTTTAGACAACCTCGAAAAACTTTACTTACTTATATATATATATGGACCTTTTCTTTGCTTGATTATATTTGATATTTTGTCTATAAGCATTCGATTAGCTCTCTATTTGGCAAATAGATTCTTTACACATAAATTCTGATAAAAATCACACACTATTTCTAAAACGTTTTATTACTTAGCATTAAATCTCACCCCAGCCCGACTTTGTCCATTTACTAATGTTCTACCCTGATCCCTCTGATCCGTTGAAAGCATCCGCGCGCATGCGTGAGGGTGACGGGAGCAGTTATCATTAACATTCAGTCTCTATATCTTTGTGTGAAGCCCAGTAAAAAATATATCGACCAATAAAAGTATTTTAAACACCTCTTCTACTTTTTTTTCTTTTGAGCTATTCAGTCGTAGGATTCCAGTTGTATTTGGCGGACAAATGAAATAGCCGACGTCTAAAAAGAGCACGAAGACACGATCCGATACTAAAAGAGAAGAAAAGCAAAAGTTAAACGGATTTGCAGCGAAGGCGCGGGGGGGGGGGAGAGTGAGTGTGTGTCTGAGAGAGAAAGAAAAAAGAAAGGAAAGAAGAGAGAGAAGGAGGGTGGGAGACAGAGAATTCTTGAGTAAAACACAAATGCAGAGAAAAATTAAGTGCAACCCGGGCTTAATCTACCAAAGGGAAAGTCAATTAAAAAATACCAGAGTAAAATTCAAAGTACTGGCGTCAATATATTGCCTATAGGATAACGTTTAGTCTACTGTGCAGCAAACGTGAGTTAATAGGTACTGTATATGAGGAGGAAAACAGTTTTCACAATATAATTCACTCCTCTAGAAAACTTGATATTTACGCTGGAAGAGTATTCTTATGTAAATCTTGAGGAAAAGTGCCAGAGGATTCGAAAAAAGTTGGATGAATTTCAATAGTGATATGAAGGTACGGCAACTCAGAAGCATGTTACGGATTTTGTGGCCATCCTTTAGGCTCAAGCAAGAGCGCTGTTCAGTTGAGGTCCTTTGTTGTTAAGCAGAGTCGATCCTTGGGTTGTTCCTGGTGCTCTTTCTGTCTTGCAGGTCCTTCGTCAATAATTGCACATGAACGTCTGTCCAGTATCAGCGATTAAGTAGTTAACCAACCACGTATTCGGGCTGTTGGTTGGCCGGAGGTTTAAACCACGTGACCTTGCTTAGTCTATAGATTAAAGTGGTGGACCGCAGCACGTTATATACCCAATATATTCCAACAAGCATCAACTCTGATGAGCTTGTGAAAAAAAAATTGATATTAAATAGTGGTATCATATTATTTCCTATGGAATAAAGTTAGTCTACTGTGCAGTAAACTAGAGCTAGCTTGGAACTGTGTATGTGTGAACGCAGCACACCACAATACCATCCCTTAAAAATTTGGAAACGGTAAGCTGTAGTGCGTGGAAGTAACGCTAAAAAGTGTGTTTGGGTGTCAGTCTGAGAATTGTGCAAATGATTCGAAAAGAACTGGAAGAATCCAATGGTTATTACGAATTTACGGCAACTCGGAAGACTTAACACATCAATCAATAAGTCCCGGGCCTAACTAATAAAACAACAACTTTAGGCATAATTTGACGTTATTCATCAACATATTATCCTTCTAGGGTGATACACTGATTCCAACGCTTCTCTAACAATTCGATGCCTTTTTTTGTTGAACGATTTGTCTTTGGGCGACCTGAGTGTTCAGCATCGTTTGTGTCTTTACGACCGCGTTTAAAGTCATCATACCACCTCTTAACCTTTTGTTTCCGGCAGAGCAGAGTCCGAATAACACTTATCAACACTTGATTATTATACATCAGTGCGAGGCGGGTGCATCAGCCAGAAGAACAGAATGAAAGGAGAACTGCATCATTTACCAATTCAAATATGAATACTGTCAGACAGGTTGGCTGGTTGGTTGGTTGGTTGGTTGGATTTTACCACATGTTCACACTTGTTGGGTTATTTCAGGCCGAATAAATTTTGTTTTATTCGTAAAATTCTGTTGACTTTTCTTTGAGCCACTTCTTCATTACAGATTTTACTTCCTCGTCAATGGAATAATGTTTGCCTCTCAAACCCTCTTTCGTGGGGTCGAATAGATGACAGTCTAAAGCAAACAATATTCCAGTGACGAGGAAATTAAATATTTATTGAAGAAGTGGTTCAAAGAATAGTTAACAGAATTTTACGGGACATGAATACATGCTCTCGTTCGAAGGTGGAAATTGCAATTGGAAAAGTAGGATGTGATCCACAAGGACCAGCCTTCATTTTTGATGATGATACATGTTCCTGTTGTTGATAATTAATTCCTCTCCTAAACCAAATGGCATTACTTCTTGGACTCGCCTTCGTATATATTGCAGTTAAAAATGGTTGCAGAAAGAGGTTACATCTCTTCAAAAATAATGGGCTTTTGAATTGACAGGTGCCAGGAGTATGATGAAAATCTTCTGCTTCTTGCTTTTTAATGCTGCTAAGCCAAATATAAGTTCGGCCATTTCCCAGCAGTTTCTATTTTTGGACTGCACTTATTTTCCTGCTAGACGTATTTCAGCTGGCGCCATGTTGCCCCTCTCTCTTTGCTGGGTTGGACTTAACTGAACACGCTAGAAACTAGAAGCAGTCAGAATTTCAGAGCCAGTGAGAAAGGAAACAAAAGAATTATTGAAGAATATTTTGAGAAGAAAAAAAATGTATATATTTGCTGATCTATTTCTAGAAATGCACTAATAACAATGAAAGAATGGCAATCAAAAACCAATCAATACTGGCGATATTGAAAGTTTATATTCATTTTTATTCTTCGCCAACGGAACCCATTGTCTCGAGACTGACCAACCATATTGCAAATGTACTGTACCAAAAAAGGAAATAAAATAAAACTACACTATAAGAAAAAATCTTTTGGGGAAAATATATTTCCTTTCAGGTTTATTTTTTACATTTTATAAATAAGACTGTCTGGCCAATGTTGCGGGCAGTACGGGCATTGCCTAGACCACCAAGTGCTAGGAGACGACTGCGTTTGAGACAGTAAAGACTTAACACGTACAAATGGAAATATATATTAAAATTAATTAATTATACCGAATAAAACAGTCAAAATAAAATGTAAAACAAATATGAAGTCAGAGTACTCACAATAGCTGTGTTCTGGAAGGTTTAGTTTAGTTTGTTTTGTTTTACGGCATATCAACCTCAGTGGGTAATTTAATGCCGATAAAGTTTTGAAATAAATCAATTCTTAATGGATAATACAATTTTTTTATAAATACATTGTTCTATATTAACCCATAGATGGAACCCTAACAGGTATTACCACTCCGGGTCAGAGTGACCAGGAGCAATGGTGATGAAGGGGTCTCCACATTCCCCAAAACCTCAAAAACTGGAACCTCACCATCAGATAGTTTTAACGTCATTCCCAGACATGTAGACCCTCAGCCACCGCTGTTCTAGCACCCATATGATAAAAAGGGGTTGGGGCTTGCCATAAGGGCAATAGGGTTGGGAAAATCATATAGGTGCTTGGCTTGACGTGACCAGTGTTCTGGAAGGGATAGGAAGTAGAGTGAGGCAAGGTAACAAGGAAATGCCCTGCCCACGTTAGTGTCCTGATTCCCTTAGCTAATTTGGATATCTATTTTCTATCCTTCACCATTTCAGGATCATCATAGAAACATTCTCTCTCTCTGTTCCCATAAATCCAATTGTCTATCAAGAAAATAAATAATACTATACCTCTCATTGTATAAAAAAAATAATGTTATACTTCTCACTGTATGATAAATGATACTATACGTTTTATTGTGTAATAAATGATACTATAAATCTTTTACTCGCAACTGAAAAGAGAATATTTTTTGGAATATTTTGATACACAAGATGTGCTGGAATCCACGATTAAACTTATAGAATTTGCGTTGGAGCATGGATTAAAGTCAACCAATCAACACGCTCAAATGAGTGGTTAGTTAACTATTTAATCGCCGATCTTGAAAGCCGTTCCCTTGCACGTGTTCGACACGGACGAACGGATCCATTATTGTTGAATCGTGAGTTCGATCCTCACATAATGCCCCATTAAAATCCCTATGTAAAAAGGACGTTACATTGATACAGACAATTTGCAAAGAAAGATTAATGACTCCTATTTAAAATACTAAATGCAAAAAATACCATGCCGTTATCATTTAAATTTTATTTTTCTGATTATCTTCACAAATATAAATCAAATCATCATTAGTTTTGTTCAAAAATCAAGCCCTGGTGATATTTAATGTGTATATATATTTACTTTGTCGTTAATTGTTTTATTCTCGAAGTTTCCTTTGGACATACACATACACACAACTGCCCTTTATATATGTACTAGAAGCGGCTACCCGGCGTCACATAGGTAGAGGTGGACTTTTTAAAGTTAATCTTGCAGATCCATTATTACTGAATCGTGAGTTAAATCCTCGCGTGATGCCCCATTTAAATCCCTATGTAAAAAAAATAGACCTTGCATTGATCCAGCTACTTTGAAAAGAAATGTTGTCTACTATCTAAAATACTAAATGAAAAAAGTCCATGCTGTTATCATTTAAATTTTATTTTTTAATTATCTTCACGAATATAAATCAAATCTCTATTATTTTTGCTCAAAACACAAGCCCTGGTGATATATAATGTGTATATATATTTACTTTGTCATTAATTGTTTTATTTTCGAAGTTTCCCCCGGGCATACAGATTTACACATAACTGCCTTTTATATATGTAAAGATATATGAGGACCGACTTAGCTCAGTCGGTAGAGCGTCCGACTAGGATGCACAAGGTCCCATGTTCGATACCGGCCATCGCCAACTTAGCGTAGCACATGGAGCTGTGCGATAAAATGAGTTTTGGCTCTCTGCATCAGACGCCAAAACACAATCTCCTAGGACTAGTGAAAAGGTGATAGACTCCCTCGCTGTCTGGCTGATTACGACTTTACCTTTTTTTTTTACTTAATGCGTTTTACTGTCTAATAAATGATACTATACTCCTCATGGATACCAGCAAAACTTTTAAAATTAGATTTTTTCAATCTGAACAGTTTTCCCCAAATGCTTGCCTGAATCTATAAAATTATGCCTAAAAAGTTATTCTGCATTATTCAACTTAATATTTTCACAGTGGAGTTTATCGGACACAATCAAATATGTTAACGAATAACATGAGGTTGAGTCAAATAGATGTTGTCTTTTTATGGATAACCTTTGACAATAAGCAATGATTTATAAATACAGTGTCCAGAAACAATGAAATCATTTGGAATCAGAATATTCCAGTAATTAAAGGTTCTAGGCAAACGAAATTAAATAGGCTTCATGTTAAATACTAAAATATTTGTTTATCAAAATCTAAATAAGATACTCAGTGGGTTTTAGAACCGATTTCATGAAGCCTCACACCCATTTTTCGTTGTGCTTGATCACATTCTAACATGAAAAAAATACTTTTTATTGGTTGGTTGGACTTTACGGCATGTGAACCCTTGTTGGTTTATTTTATGCCGAATACGTTTTGTTTTATTCATACTTGATGGGTATTCAATTTCTTTTTATTTGAACTCAATTTTTTAAACACATTTTTTAAAACATTTCTTACATTTAACCCACAGATTGGACCACAACAAGTTCTACCACTCTGGGTCAGATTGAACCTGGAAGTAATGGAGATGAATTCCATACTCCTCAGATGTCCAGAATGGGAACCTCACCATTAGATGCTGTTTAACGTCATACCAAGGACACGATATTTTATTGCTAGTGAATGTCATTCTTACACATGAAAAAAAAAGAACAAACTAACCTTAAATTTAGATAGAGCCATAACTAATACTTAGCTTAAACAATGCCAGGTCACAGTGACACTCCGCAACTGACCCCATGTTAAACATTAAACGCCTTATATTTGGTTTCGTCAATGAAACCAGCCAACCAACCAATCAATCCGGGTATTGAGTTTTAAGAAGTCGAGAAAATTGGTAGATAGATTTAACGGCATATCAATCCGTCTAGAGTTATTTTATGCCTAGAGATTAGGGAATCGAATTCATTATACATTCATATTTACATTCACTTTGTATTAATTGTATTTTTCTGAATGTTGTCGTGGGTCTTTCGTTACTTGTGCAAACTGGATGACAATTAATTCATCGTTATCACTCCATTGCCATAGAAAATTCATCTCCAACAATTTATGTTCCCATAGCAGCACTAGTTATCTCAGTTTTTGGCGAAGGAGTGTTTGTTACATATGTGGGGTGGAGTGGGGGAACAGGCGAGAGGCAGAATCACAAACAAATTAAACACACAGATAATAATAATAATAATAATAATAATAATAATAATAATAATAATAATAATAATACATTCATCATAGGAGTTGCCATAATCACGCCACGAACGAGGCAAGACGAGACTACACCGCATAAATATTATTGGAAATTTGGGTTATCTACCCCTTAATCGGACCCGGAAGTCAGCACCAGGCCATAGGGGGCAGAGATCCTGGAATCCTCAGAAAGGTCTCGGCACCGGCCAGCGTAAGGCCTGAAAAATCAACGGAGAAGACAACAGTCCGAAACAGTCCAACGGCAGGCAAGTAAAGCAGCAACGCTGATGACTACAGTCGACAAGAACAGACAAAAGAACCAAGCTAAGTAAACACTTAGCACTATATATATTTAATAGTTCTCCACTCGCTGAGCGAATGAGATTATCAAATTTAATGAGCCTCACAACTTCTTAAGATGCTCTCTTCTATAAAGATTTTAGCTTGGATGAGAGGTTCCATGCCATGCCCTCTTCTATCGAGTTTTTAGCCACTTGTGAATAAAACTGACAGGCCAGGCGGATGCATTTCACATGAGGCACGTCATTTCGTTCACTCTAAATGCAGCACTTTTTCGGGAATTGTTCTCACATTTATTCCGTACGAGGAAACCATACTATTGTTTTTCTACAAATCCGAAGAGGATTAATAAACTAGTTGCGTTCCTGTTCATGGACAGAGTGTGCTTGTGTCCCAGCAACCTCACGCTTTGTGAACACAATAACATGCATAACATGTGAATCTTTACTTTTTGCTTTTCCATAGACTACATATCACGGACTCAGGAATTTCTCGACAAAAAGACTTCCTTTCATATTAGGACATTGTGTTCAAACTCTTCTTTCTAAACCCTACCTTGAATCTTCTATCATGTTTGTATTCTATTCGGTTAAGTTTGCCCAGGCAATAAAAAGGCAGTAATATCTTGACTTATGCATTTAATCCGTTCCGTTCAATTTTCTCCTATATTAAAATTAATTTTCTCCGTTGAAATAAACTGAAATGCCAATAATCTGTTCCAGGCACTCTAAAGAAAAAAAAACAACCAGTTTCTTTACGTTTTGTGATAATAAAAATTGTATAAAATTATATAAAAACATAATAGAACGTAAGTTAAGGTTGCCATTGTATTCGTCGTGAATTGTTCTCACATTTATTCCGTACGAAGAATTGATACTCAACCATCTATCTCGCCCTGTCGATTAGGGCTCTAGAATATACCGACTGCACCTCTGCAGAGGAGTAAAATGTGACCGCCTCTTTGCCGTGGATGGTGACCTGTGATGTTTAGGGATATAATCCTGGTGACGGAGCAATCAATGTCACACAACTCTCTACTTTAGCTCGTACTTTGTCTAGACGGTAGGTCGAAGATTCACCTTCCGATTAATCGGCAGATCACGTCAAGCCCTAGCACCTATATGATTGTACCAACCCTATTGCTATTATGGACACTCCCCAAATCTTTTTATCATATATGTGCTAGAAGGTGGTGGCTGAGGGTCTTAGTGTCCTGGGTATGACGTTAAACAGCATATCTGGGAAATGTGGAGTGCCCCTTTATCGCCATTGAATACCCACCTGTTGGAGAATATTGTAGTATAAAATATGTTAATAACCACGACTTACAATCATAGACTGTTCCAAAACACTGGTGACTGAATCAGCCAATTAAAAACGCCCAAACATGTATTTAATTTACTATTTAGAGGCTTTTATAAATTGTCCTAGAATTATTCGCTGGAGAAGGACAGACCAACAGACGAGGATTATACAACTCGATACTTCAGGACAAGATAAACACTAATGATTATACACCTCTCTACATCAAGACAGGATAAACTCTGAAGATTATACAACACTCTATATCAAGACAAGATAAACTGATACAACTCAGGATGGATCAGCGGACAAGGATTAAAACTGATTCTAAATCTTTCTACTTCAAAAAAAGGATCAAACCTTATGCCACAAGGGATCTCCACAGTAAAATCGCATTCAACTACAGCCCTAGAATGGCTACACAAACCATAACAAGAAAAAATAAACAAAATGCTTTTGGCATAAAATAACCCAACAACGGTTGACATGTATTAAAATCTGGGGGGATTAAAATGAAATTAAAATTTAAAAAATACAAAAAAATACCAGACACCCATGAGCCTTCACCGAAAGAACTCTCCGAGCATGTGCGGGAAAAGGACATGCACTCGGCCATTCTGACTTAGGCCTTAACTCGGACAAGACACTACTACTGGCTAGGGAGAATTTATATTGCCACGTTGTGGCTATGACCCACGAATAAAGCCTAAATTATAAAACCATATTCTTTTTTTTTCTCTTTCTTTTTCTCCCCTTGAATTCCTTTTTCACCAAAGATGATGGCGTTAAAAGCAAGCTGTAGGAACACACACCAATAATTACCATAGCTACCTTTAAACCTAAAACACAAAACCTTTTGCCACCCCATAAATCCAAGCAAGCAAACAAATATTCAGTGTTAGTATATCCATGAATTCGCTATTGCATTATAAGGGCCTAGCGTTGGTTATAAACTAATACCCAGAGTTCTTATATAATTAAGAAAGAATAAAACAAAATGTCTTCGGCATAAAATAATCCAACAACAGTTAGCATGCAGTAAAATCCAAGCAACCGAACAAAAAATCAACCATCTATCGTTCTTCTACAGAAATGCACAGATCAGATAGATAGATAGATAGATAGATGTGAACAGATTGAGATAGATAGAGAGATAGATAGATAGATGTGAACAGACTGAGATCGATCGATCGATCGATCGATAGATAGATAGATATGAACAGACTGATATACATAGATAGATAGATTTGAGTTTGAGTTTTGTTTAACGGCATATCAACCTCTGTGGGTCATTTAATGCCAAAAAGGTTATTTTGGATTTCAGACTTTAAAGTAGTGGTTCTATGGAGATAATTGGTTATGTTCTGTTATATTTTGTTGAAAAGGTTGCTTTTTTTAATAAAATTTAAAATGTTTTCAGGGTTTGTATTCTCAAAGATGTCTTTCAGGTTTCTAGCTTGATAGTAATTTGCGCGGATATGTTTAAGTCTGTTAAAATTTAGAAGGATATGCTTGGTTGTAAGTTGTACTTTGCATGTTGGGCACACTGGGGCACCCTCCCCTTTTAACAGGTACGAATGGGTAATGTAGGTGTGCCCAATACGCAATCTGGCGGGTATTACTTCTTCTCTTCTAATACTTCTGTGGCCCGTCGGCCACTCTCCAATAACTTCTTGTATTTCGTGGAGCTTGTTTTGAGTCATATTGTCCCATGATTTCTGCCATTTGTCTAATATAAATTTAATTATGGTTGGTTTCAGATCTGTATATTGGGATTTTAGATTTGCTCATATGTGTCTGAAGTGCATTTCTTGCGGCTTTGTCTGCCTTTTCATTTCCTTGGATACCAATGTGACTTGGTATCCAGAAGAATATAATGTTATTATTTTCAGAGAGGGTGTTTAGTTTGTTTAGGAGCTTCGTGATCAGAGGAGATGATGTGTTTTTGTTATGTAGTGCTAATAGGACTGATTTAGAGTCCGTGCATTGGAAGCTTTGTGATTTGCTATGATATTCATAGCTAGATCAATGGCTGTGGTTTCTGCACTGTAGATTGAGGCTTCATTTGGTAGGCGTTTTAAGGATTCTTGTTTTTGAGAAATAGCGGCACAACCAACTTTTCTTCCTTGTTTGGATCCATCTGTATAGATGTGATAATGATCTTGGTACTTATTTTGTATTTTAATGAATTTCTATTGGTAAGTGATAGGGTGTGTTTTTGTTTTAGGTAATTTAGTCAGTTCTAAGTTTATAGTTGGTTGCTTTATGGTCCATGGTGCCGTGTTGGAGAGTATGGTATGGTGTACTATATTGGTGTTGATTTTGATTTCATTGAGGAGATCACTTATTCTTAAGTTAAAGGGTCTGATTTTTTTTTTAGTTATTTTGGTACAAGTCTTTGTATTTTGTTTTGGTGGTGCAGTCATAAGCAGGATTTGGGGGACAGGAGATGAGTTTGATGTAGTATTGTAGTGCTAATTGTTGTCTTCTTAAATAGAGAGGGGGTTCATTTGCTTCTGTGTACAGACTTTCCTTTGGAGAAGTAGCAAAGGCTCCTAATGTGAGGCGGAGTCCTTGATGGTGTATGGTTTCCAGTCGCTGTAGGTAGGATTTTCTGGCTGCTCCATATATGAAGCAGCCATAATCAAGTTTTGATCTTATTAAGGTTCTATATATTTTGATGAGGGTCTTTCTATCAGAACCCCAGTCTGTGTGGGCTATGGCTCTCAATAGTTGGATGGCTTGATTGCATTTTATTCTTAACTTTTTTATATGTGGGATGACGGATAATTTGGGGTCAAAGATAAGACCAAGGAATTTATGTTCATCTGTTATTGGTATTTCAGTGTTATTCAATGTTAGGTTAGGGTGGTTGTGCATTTTGTGGATTTGGCAGAAGTGCATGCATTTTGTTTTATTATTTGAAATTGTGAATCCATTTTCTGTGGTCCATTTTTGTATCCTATTGATGCATTGTTGCATTTTTCTTTCAATGGTGATCATATTTTTTTAGCTGTAGCAGATGAGGAAGTCGTCTACATATAATGACCCTTTGATTTCTGGAGGAAGACAGGATGTTATGCTATTTATTTTTAGATAGATAGATAGATAGATAGATAGATATGAATAGACTGAGATAGATAGATAAATAGATAGATAGATGGATATAAACAGATTGAGATAGATAGATAGATAGATAGATAGATAGATAGATAGATATGAACATACTTCGATATGAATTGATAGATAGATAGATCTGAGCAGACTGAGAGATAGATAGATAGATAGATAGATAGATAGATATTAACAGACTGAGATAGATAGATAGATAGGTATGGCTGGCGATCTAATCGCTAGTATTGTGCTAAGAGCAACAATGAGAACGATTAGTCTTTCTGTATCGTTAAATATTAACGTATTTTTCAGTTTAGAGTTTGAGATAAAATATTTGAAATTCATCAATGCGTAGAATAAACGATTCGGTGCGGTTACGTTCATAAATATTAAAGTGTTTTTGTGGAAGTATCCGCAGCAAAAAAAAGATGGCGTTTAGAAACGTCAACAACAAGTAATAAAAATTATCAAAGAACATTTGTGATATTTTCTTTAGATTTTCTCTTGATATCTTTTTTTTCGGTGAATACTTCAATGAGGCACTTCAATAATAACATCAAGAGCGTTTGAAAAAAAAAAGATCCAACTTCAATAAAAAATAAATATGAATTGCATGATGTAAAAAAAATATCACATTAAAATTTAGAATCGTTTTCAATCGCTTTTATCTATCAAAAATTATATTGTATACTAATTGTTTGTTTACGACGAAAGAAGTAATGTTGACTTAGAACTAGTACAAAGTACATCAATACACATACACAGACATATATATATATATATAATATATATATATATATATATATATATATATATATATATATATTATTGAATGATATTGCTCACTCTTTACTGTACTTCACTTTAATATACTATATTTACTATACAGATAACTACATCAATATTATATATATATATATATATATATATATATATATATATACATATACGTACTGTTGGATTATCTTTGGGTATATATATATATATATTTACCCCCCCCCCCCGCACGAGCAGGATGCGACATAAGGTCAATTTCTTAAGCGGAGTTTAACAGGTTTGAATTCAGAGTTTTCCTTCTCCTAGACCGGTTGCCTAACCAAGGTTAAAGAGCCCAGTCTGCCCTACTATTTACCCATAGCTGGAGGGAGAGTAGGATTCATACCTTTCCCAAGGGTATTAGCGCTAAGTGAAATGCAATTACGACGTCCAGGATTTGAACTCGGGGTGACGAGTCCATTTCCCATGACTTTAACCATTACACCACGCGCTTCCTAATTATCTTTGGGTATAAGGTGTGCTAATGACCACGGCTTATATTTATAGACTCTTTCAAAATAGTGGTGGTTAAATCGGCCAATGGATAACGCATAAATATATATTTAATTTACTATTTAAAGGCTTTGATAAATTATCCTAGAATTATTATTCATTTAAGGACAGACCAGCAGACGACGATTATACAACTCTCTACTTCAAGCAGCCTGTATAGTTATTTGCTAAGCTTATACTTTGATGAACCCCAAGGCCAGGAATATGGTATACTAATTTAGCTTGCTATCTATTCTGCCAGGTGAAGTGTCCCCCCAAACATACACATATACATATAAATATCTGTAAAGCATAGGCGTGCTCTCCTTGCCCGACAAGTAGGGAAACCTCGCCTACACTTTAAAGACGACTGCAAGAAGGACATGAAGACATGCCACATCAACACTAACACATTGGAGGTTGCTGCAGAAAACCGAGTGCCCTGGCTCCTCCTTGTCAAACAAGGCAGGAAAAGGAGCGAAAAAGAGAGGAAAGGACCCGCCACAGAAAAGAGAACCAGAAGGAAGGAGAATCAACAACAACTCCCGTAAGCATAACTTTTTGTTTACAGCCACTGCACCAGAGATTACCATTCAAAAATTGGCCTGTTCAGCCACTCGCGCAGATGCAATTTAAAAAAAATATACACCACGCCATCGTCTCTAGCAGACGGAAGAATGCTGACAATAGATATCTATATAATCAAGTTGTAATGATAGTATAGATTTCCTTGATGTCCTCGCGCCGTCCGTCTATATCAGCAATGACTTTGGTAAGCCCTCTAGATGGCATCCAGTGTCCGCACAGAGCTGATGAATGTAGGTCTTTTCTCCGAACCTGGGAGTAATGGTGATGAAGGAATACTTTACACACATCAGAGCTGCAAAATTGTAACTTCACCATTGGATGCGCTTTAACGTCATACGGGGAGACACTGACTCTCAGCCACAGTATATATGATTGCACATAATGATAAAAAGAAATTGGAGGCGTGTCTTTGATCTCTTGAGACGTTGTTTTTTCTCTCGTCACGTGACTGTTGATCACGTGAGAAACGAGATCTTTTTCTCATGTTTTTATTTATGACTTTTGTGGAGTAAACATATATTCTTATCTCTCTCTAAGGAGATAAAACCTACTGTCACATTGTGAATAGGAAGACACTTCAACCGAAAAATGGATTAGCCTTTCCAGTATCCTTTGCATTAATAAATATTTTTTGGTTGCTCTTTGAAGCATTATGTACAGCTTAGCTGTTTGGGTCATATATGTCATGTTATTATGTTATTACACGCTGTGTTTATTAAACATCTGAATGTTTCTAACTGAAGTTCCAGTGTTAGTGTATCTATGCATACACTAATACATTAAAAAGGGCTAGTGTTAGTTATAAACCAATACTCATAGTTAATATACAATTATTTCAAAGTAAATAACTGTTGAAGTAATTTTCGAATAAGTCCCACACAGAATCGCTACATTTGAATATAGACCGTAGCAGCAGGAGCAGCTGCTGTGATTTCTGGTAAAAGTAAGCAGTAAATAAACAGGAAAAGAAATTTAAGTGCATTCATTGTTTTGATAGGGTGAATCCCATAGAGGAATTCGCGGGGCATTAACTCGTAGCTAACACCCGTTTCTTATAATGCATTAGGTTATTTGAAAGGGAGAACCCCAAAAACAGACGAAATCCTGACAAAGGGTTATAACAAACGGACTGCAAATTTTCACTGAAGGCTTACTACAGACTTCAGATTAACGTCGACAAATATGGCTATGAGAATTTCAGCAATAACAAGAGATATGGGAATAACAATAAGCGTGAATCTTCCTTTCATGTTTACAGACTTCGGAAACTGTGTGGCAATATGTCTGTTCTTAATAATAAGACACTTCATAAAGTGTCTGGTGTTAGGAAACATAAATTTTGTTTTTATTCATACACAGCTAAAACACTTGATCACCCGGTGAGGCTCGAACTCACAACACAAGCGATTTGGCCTGAAATATATATTAACTACCCGTCATTCGATAGCTTTATATATTTATCTAATTTTTTCTCTTTTTTTCTCTCTTATATTGTCTTTTCTCTTCTACTGTATCTATCTATCAATCTCTGTATTTATGTTTCTCTATCTATCTATCTATCTATCTATCTCTCTCTCTCTCTCTCTCTCTCTATATATATATATATATATATATATATATATATATATATATATGTTTTATAAAAAAGGTCCGCAAAATGTATTATGTTTTTAGAAAAAAATGTTTTTTCTTTTTATCTTACATATGCAAAACGTGTTTCAGATCTTCTGGTATCTTCTTCAGGATTTGATCAATAATATGAAAATGAATTCTTACATGCGTGTATATATATATGCATGAGTATTTAACTTCTCTCTTCCTGTTTGGTGGGAGTGGAGTATAAAGGAATTTCATTTTTAACATTAGTGTTTTAAACATGTGTTTTTGTTTTCTGGGTAGCTTGGTAATAAATTTATAAATTTAGTTTTTATAACTCTTTTATTAGGGTTGCTTTGATATAGTTCATCAGATGTTTATTTGATATGTCAGGTGTGTGTGTTTGTAATCTGTTTTGTGTTCTAAAGAATTTCTGTGTTTTTCTACTTAAATTTCTACTTTTTGGGTGTGTGTATGGGTGTGTTTCTGTATATGTGTCTATGTTTACTTTTATGTATGTGTGTGTGTGTGTGTGTGTATGTGTGTGTGTGTGTTTGTTCGTGTGGATGTCTATGTACATGGTTGTATTTCGTGTATATATATATATATATATATATATATATATCTATCTAAGAGTTGAATTTTAAAATAAGAATTAAATGAACCTTAAAATAAGGTTGGTGTGTGTCTTTTACATTATTTAGTTTGTACACATATATACCTATATATGCATATCTATATCTTGTATTATATAGTTTGCATATTTTATTTTGTGGTTTATACGTTTGTGTAGTAAAGTTGTTTTTATTGTTGTGTGTATGTATGTATATATATGTGTGTTTGATTAAGTTCAGTTTAGTTGTGTGTTCTGGTGTGTTTATGTGTGTGTTTTAGTGTGTTCCTATGTGTGTGTGTGTTCGTGTTGGTGTCTATATACATGGTTGTATTTGGTGTTTATATGTATATATACATAAGAATTGAATTTGAAATAAGAATTAAATTTAAAATAAGATTGGTGTGTGTCTTTTACATTACTTAGTTGTACACATATATACCCATATATGCATACATATATATGTATATTTACATACACATATATGTTGTATTATATAATTTGCATATTTTATTTTATGATTTATACGTTTGTTTAGTAAAGTTTTTGTTATTGTTGTGTGTGTATGTATGTGGGTGTTTGGTTAAGTTTAGTTTAGTTGTGTGTTCTGGCGTGTTTGTGTGTATGTCTTAGTGTGTTCCTATGTGTGTGTCTCTGTGTGTGTGTGTCTGTGTGTGTGTGTGTGTGTGTGTATGTGTGTGTGTGTGTGTCTGTCTGTGTGTGTGTGTTCGTGTTGGTATCTATGCACATGGTTGTATTTGCTGTTTATATGTATATATGCATAAAATTAGATTGGTGTGTGTCTTTTACATTACTTAGTTTGTACACATATATACCTATATATGCATACACAGACATGCATATATATACACATATATTCATATATATATATATATATATATATATATATATATTAAATATATATATATAGCTTTATCTATTCCTCTTTATCCTCTCTCTTTCTTTCACTTATATTCCTGTTCTTTTTTATCTATCTATCTATCTATCTATCTATCTATCTGTCTGTCCGTCTATCTGCCTCTGTCTGTCTGTCTGCCCCTGTTCTTGTCTCTGTCTAAATAAAGATTTTTCATTTCGTTTTGTCGAACGTATCCATTACTGAATTTCTTTCTTTTTTGGTTTTCTGGCTTACATTTTTTTTTGTTATTGCTTTGGTGATTTTGTTTCTTCTTTAGTCTTTCTTTGATTTTTGTTCTATTGTTGCATAATTTATGTGGTAGCATAGATTATTGACAACACCGTGTAGCGAGAAGACAAAGAGCCCAAATGGAAAGTTACAGACCGTTGGGAAACTTTGACCTCAGAGGCGGGAAACTCGCAAATCACGTGAGAACTAGTTAGTCAGTTGATAGTCAGATACTGGGTGAAACAGACGTGTTTCAGCCGGCTGTCAGCTCCGCGTGGATAGTTAGTTATAAAAGGCAAATATAGCTTTGAAAAGCAACGAGCTTTGTTGATTAATTAAGCATGCCTTACTTAGAAA
>CM042141.1:31774036-31794036 GCA_023376005.1 Doryteuthis pealeii | reverse complement strand
AAAAAAAAATCTTTTGTAAGAAAACTTTAATCTGAAAGTTATAAAATCTGCATTACTGTGGATCAGTAATATAACGAGACTAGCGGGATTCGTAGAAATTCCACGAAACGAAACAAAAACCAACCTAATTAAGCCAGAAACGATGATTTGCAAATTCATCAATATATATCTCTTATTATAATGGAGATTGTATGTTTTTCTGTCTGTAACCGAAACTATATTACTATACAAATCACAATTCCCTTTGTTATCTGCATCCCATTCTCCATGATTTTATTTTTATTTAAACCTCAATTATTAATAAAATTGTTTTACATCATTAAGACTGTTAACCATATCTACATACAAATAACATGCAGTTGTATTTATATATACAACAAAACAGCGGTTTCCAGTGTTAATGGGAAGGCTAATTTGCATATTGATCTTAAAAATTTTGATTTTAATAAATATGTGCTTAATATTATTGATTTCTAATTGTTTAGTTTTATCTTATTGAATATGAGCAAAATTCTCTTCAATAAATCTTAAATGAAATCCCTTAACAAAAAGAAATAACTGTAATATCATTCTTTACTTCCTATTTTAACTAAATAGTTAAATTAGGAATAGGAGTAATTGAAAATGATGGAAGAGTTAGTTTCAAAGTTGTTCTATTTTTCAATCCTACCCCCTCTGTTCCAAATCATGTTATCTGCATTTTTATTCAGTTTCATTGGCCTTTCTAATTTAATATGATATTTTATTATATTAAAACTTAAATACTTGCACCCGGAGGGTGCATATATTTGCTAGTATATATAAAGGGCAGTTGTGTGTATATGTATGTCCGGAGGAAACTGCGAAAATAAAACAATTAACGACAAAGTAAATATATATATACACATTAAATATCACCAGGGTTTGGTTTTTGAGCAAACATAATTTGATTTTTATTCGTGAAGATAATTAAAAAATAAAATTTAAATGACAACAGCATGGATTTTTTTCATTAAATATTTTAGATTAACATTTCTTTTCAGAATAGCTGGATCAATGGAAAGTCTATTTTTTTGCATAGGGATTTAAATGGGGCATCCCACGAGGATTCAACTCACGGTTCAGTAATAATGGATCTGCGGGACTAACTTTTAAAAATCCCCTGCTAGTTACATATACATCCTTTGCAATAGATAATACAAAAATAAAGTGACAAAAACACGACTCGGAAAAAACGTTCGGCTCGCTAAAACATAGCGTACATTAAGCTAAAACCTGGACGACATAAGATCAAAATAACCAAACCTGGACGACATAAGATCAAAATAACCAAAATATCTTCCGTAATTCACAATTTCAATATTACAAATAAAACAAACATTTAACTTCCTTTTTTTAATTCATTTTAATTTTACGTTTAAAATACCATTTCTAATATTTCTATTTTAAGATTAGGTGAAATAAACTGTGACAAATAAGAAATCTGCGATTAAGCGACACCAGATAATCTTGCATTGCATCTTGGACGATTTAAATGGTCTCGTGATTACGGACGGAAGATTTATCCAAGATGATAACGAACCGATTTAGGAACAACCCTATTAATATTTAGATCGAAAACCCAAAAGTTTAACTTACGTGTGTATATAAGAATGGAAAGTTACTAGAATCTTTGGAATGACGATAGCAAGGCTACCTGTGTATCTTTGCTTGGTCGATACATGCCAAGAGGTGAAGAGTAGAACAGAGGTCGGGAGAGGAGTGATGAGTTGTCAGCACTTTTAGCCGTTGTTGAAACCGGACACATGTTTTCGTTATTCTTTCCTTGACTGCCACTATCGATCCTATCGTTTACTCGAGTAAAAATACACATTTTCAGATAAGTACGTCCATTTCCCAAAGATTATTTAAAGTATGAAGTTTATATTCCTGTTTCTCACTCGTCTGTCCACTCACCGTTTTCACTTAGACTTTTAGTCTTAGGATAAAACAAAGTGCATTGAACTACAGCTTTTACACTTAGACCATCAGCCATCAGTATCGCACATAAATAAGTATAAAACGAAAAAAAAAATCTTTTTAAAGAAAACTTTAATCTGAATGTTATAAAATCTGCATTACTGTGGATGTTGTATACCCTTTCTTACTTCTTACTTCTAGTCGTCTTTTCTTCTGGTCGGCTTTGGTTCTTCTATCATCTTGACTTGGTATATCTCCTAACATCTTGTGTCTGGGTCTGGAATCTTCTAAGGTCTAGACTTTCTTGGGGACTTCGGGTCTGGTTTCTGTTAGGGATTTCTCCTTATCAGAAGCCCTGTGTCATTGTTAGTTTTTAGTTAATAAACACAAGACTTCGATTTACTTTGATGTTACTCCCCAAACCAGACATCTGCGCACATCCTACGAGCTCGGCTCCTACTTGCTAACTGGTTCTTACTCACTATCCTTAAACCGGAAGACAGGGTCTTCTATGCCTTCCGGTTCTCACGATTTATCCCCGGAAGGCAATGTGAGAGTGAGGTCAAGCGCCGTCACTCACCCTCAAGGCCATCAGCTGCATTAATCGCCATTATGTTTCTACACTACCTTATATAAGTATTAGGGATCCAATAATTATGTAACATGGATCACTAATATAACGAGACTAGCGGGACCCGTAGAATCTCCACGAAACGAAACAAAAACCAAGCTAATTTAAGCTGGAAAAGATGATTTGCAATTTCATTACATATAAATCTTATTGTTGTCTTTGCAATAGATAATACAAAAAAAGTGGCAAAAACACGACTCGGAAAAAAGGCTTGGCTGGAACGTTGGCTCGCTAAAACAAAGCGTACATGAAGGGCAATAGGCCTTCCCTCATGGCAAGCCCCAACCCGTTTTTATCATATGGGTGCTAGAAGGCGGTGGCTGCGGGCCTACATGTCCTGGGAATGACGTTAAACTCTATCTGATGGTGAGGTTCCAGTTTTGGAGGCTTGGGGAATGTGGAGCACCCCATTCATCACCATTGCTCCCTGGTCCACTCTGACCCGAAGTGGTAGTACCTGTTAGGGTCCATCTATGTGTTAAATAGAAAAATTGTATTTTATAAAAAAATTGTATTATCCATTAAGAATTGATTTATTTCCAAACTTTATCGGCATTAAATGACCCACTGAGGTTGATATGCCGTAAAACAAAACAAACCAAACCAAAGCAAAGCAATAGGCCTTGACGACATAAGATCAAAATTACCAAAATATCTTCCGTAATTCACAATTTCAATATTACAAATAAAACAAATATATAACTTCTTTTTTTATTCATTCTAATGTTATGTTAAAATGAACATGGAATGTTTCATTTTTTAAATTGGTTGAAATAAAATGGGACAAATAAGAAATCTGCGATTAAGCGACACCAGGTAATCTGTATTCGTATTTGTATCTTGGACAATTTGGACGGTATCATTTTTAACCAGAGGGTGTTGCAGGATGATAGCGGAAGGGATATTTAGGAACAACCTTATTGATATATCGATTGAAAACCCGAACATTTATGTTACGTGTAGTTAATAGTGAAATATTACTAGAATTTTAGGAATGACGATAGAAAGGCTAAGCGTCGATCTCTGATTGGTCGACAGATGCCAAGAGGCGAAGACTGGAAGAGATGTAATGAGAGGAATGATGAGTTGTCAGCAAAAGGCAAAGAAGAGAATGAGAAGAAAGAGAGAGTGATGAGTTGTCAGTCTTGACTGAGCGGTTAAAGAAATCAGTTATAAGATGAGAGTCTGTTCTCCAAGGCATTTTTACTTGGGATAAAATAGATGAGCTCAAAAAAAGAATCGGACCTGCTATGCTACGGCTGGGGCTTTAGAATATGCCGAAAGGAGCTCTGCCGTGAGGTAGAATCACCACAATTGGGACCACCTGTTGGCCTTGGGTGACGACCCATGATGCTTAAAGACAGAATCTTGGTGACTGAGCAGTCCATGACCTGCAACAATCCACTTTGTCGCTTATTTAGGCGGTCATGATTGTCCCGACGGCATTGCTCTTATAGAAAACCCTGAACCCTTTTTATCATATATAAGCTAAAAGGTAGTAGTTGAGAGTATTAGTGTCTGGGTATGACGTTGAAGTACATCTTATGGTGAAGTTCCATTTTTTGAGCTCTGGGGGTGTTCAGTACCCTTTTCACTGAAGTGAAAAATACTAAATGTAAAGAATTATTGATATTTGAAAAATATATTTGCCGACACTCAGTGTTTTGATTTATGTGTACAGTATCGAACATACACTTATTTTAAATACATGTTCGATACTGTATATATGCAGTTAAACACTGGGTGTTGCCACATATATCTTAAATAAATCAAGTTTACATTTACTATTTTTCCCTTTGTCTTATTACTCTTCCTTACACAAAAATCACACACATACACTTACACTCTTGCTTATATAAGCCCGTTGACAATGGCCACACTCGCTACGGTGTGAAACTTGTACGTGGGATGTTTTAAGTAGAAAGAGAATTCGCAGACTTCAGTCGACTGTCGGCAGTTATTCCAGTGGTAGGGAAAGTCCGAGACGACTGGACCGTCGAGCTGTTACAGGGTACTGTCCCAGGAAGTACTGAGAAGAGTTGGGTACTAAGTACCCCATTCCTAGTACTACTGGAGCTCATCCGCCCTGTGACAGCACTTGTTTTTAGTGATGTTGAGGATCTACTCACCCACCAAACTAGACAAGCCGATGCGTACCTAATGAGAGTGCCAGTTTAGTTGCCGACAAACCGACGATAGAACAGGTTACTAATAGTTTACAGAGTACTTGGAGTAGGTAAGAAAGAAGGCCTGCCTTGTACCACCTGAGATAAAACACGCACACACACACATACACACACAGAGAATTATCTCTATTAATAATGGAGATTGTCTGTATTTCTGTCTCTAACAAAAGCTACGTCATAGCTCTACGTCACAGCTTACGTCACAATATTCTTATGCTATATACACCCAAAATTTGAGTAAGCAATTTTTAAAAAATTTACTCTCCTTTTTTTTTTCAGTAACAAGAAGTTAACTGAAAAGTTTACAAATAAATAAATACCTACGATTTTGTGGAAAATTGATGTGGAAAATATTCAAAACAATTGTTTTATTTTTACATGCACACAACATTTTATTTGAGAGGGACGGGGCTCAGTTTTCATTTCAAATAGTTTTATTTCTCTTTTTTTTTTACTCCTTTGATAAATATGAGGATTTGTCTTACTTATGATACAAACCCCCTGACATTGAATTTTTAACTCCCATCTTCTCAGGCAATGTCTTACAAAAATTAATTTTTACGACGCCCGGAGGGTGTTTTCTGTTGCTAGTATATATAATGTTAATTGTTTTCTTTTCTGTACTAATTTCATGTTTTGATGATTCTCTTCTATATTCATGTGCCTAATATTCTGTTTCACTAATTTTAATCTCTTCATTCGCTTGCCACCTGTAAGAGAACACAAAAGAAACTTTTAACTGGCTCACCCATGGGGATAAAATAAAATAACGCGACTCTTTTTCACCTGCGCTACTTAGTTACTGCCCCCCAAGAGAATACATCTCAATACAGCTAGAGATCGCCAGCGTTAATTTCTGTCAGTGAAAACATCAATATCTTTATAATTGTTAACCTCCAACTTTCAGAGAAAGATCATATTCTCAAGCCATCACGTTATCGCGGCTTTCCTGCAAATGCTGGTCTCCGTCTAAGCTCAATAATATCAGTTTTGTTGTCCACAGTAATTCTCGTTTAAGTTGATCTACACCCCAAAAAACTGCCCTAATGCTACAGCGTTGCGAGCTTATCTATCCGGAAAAAAATTAGACTTACAAATATAATTAAAATAAAATGCATATACTCGTGTATAGGTCGCATTTAAATACCCAATGTTTAGACAGAATTTGGGTGGACAAATACATGTACATTAGGGTAGGACGATTTTGAACTTTTTTATTATCAAAATAATTCAACCAGGGAACGTTGGGTATTGGTATAATATGTAGTGACACCAAAAAGTAGATTTCTAACTTGCATCAATTTTTGATTCATTTAGTTTTCTAATATGAAGCTACACCACAATCCTTCTTTGGGTATATTCGCAGAGTTCCGTCCCGGCCTTCTGCCTCAAAAACCGCTAGCCGGTAGCTGATGAAAAAAAAACATCTACGATAGAAGTCCGTAGCCGAAGCGGTGTCACTTGAAAAAAAAACTAGGGTTAGGGTCTAAGGTTAGGGTTAGGGTTAGGATAGGGTTGGGGTTGGAGTTTGGGTTTAGGGTCAGCCTAATGGGAAATTAAATAAATAATGTGGGCTCTGTTTTTTCTGGGTCACCTTGTATACAGGGTGACCCAGAAAAAACAAAGCCCACATTATTTATACAGGGTGACCCCGAAAAAACAGAACACACAGATTTTGTAATAAAACTGTTAATTTAACTAGGGGGTTTAAGGTTATGGTTAGGGTTTAGGGTTAGAGTTAGGTTTTAGTGTTGGGGTTGGGGGTGGATTATGTGTTTTCGGGAAAAACACCCTAAGTTGTTTTTTGTTTTTTGTTTTTTTTTTATGTGACACCGCTTTGGCAACGGACTTCAATCGTAGCTGGTGGAGATTTTTTCAGCTGCCACCGGCTAGCGGTTTTTGAGGCAGGAGGTCGGGACGGAACTCTGCGAATATCACCCCTTCTTTTATCATATATTTACATATGAAATTGCTTAAAAATCTCATAATTTCAATCGAGAAATGTTTTTCAATTTATCTTATTAAAATAGAATGAATAGAATATATTGAAAGTAACATTTAAAGTAAACTCATAATCCTCATCCCACACAAACAGCTCAGACCAGCTGCATTTTACCTCATTAATTGAAATACGTCAGTAATAATATTACAAGATATTGTTGTGGAGTTATTTTTCTGCAATCAATGAATCAAAAGCAAACAAATATGAATTCTGCTAGGAACAAGTGAAGAGATGACGGTTTTAATATAAGCTAATATATAATTTGAACACTTCTCTAAATATCTACTGGTTACTATTGATAACAGAAGAAAAGACTAAATGCTCAGAAATGTGTGCAAGTTAGAAACCTACTTTTCGGTTTCAGTACTTATGATAACAATACCTAACTTTCCCTGGTTGAATCATTTTGATATTTATAGAAGGGGGGTAAATATATAGGGCGAAATAGACCTTCGAATCAACAAGTTCCCGCCGAGGGGGAACCAAAAACAAGCGAGTTCTCCGTCTTCTCACAAGCCAGACCCTCTGTTTGTCAACACATTCTTCGTCTAGCAGCTGGAAATTCCGTCGTCGCAGTTCAAAATCACATTTCCTATTTAGTTTTGTTTCTGTTCGACTAAAATCTATTTCTTTACTGAAAAGCGCATCGTCGTCGACTGATTCTGCTGCTGCTGACTGCCCAGCGCTCGACTCACTTGTTATTTTATGGGCATATTAGCCAAACATTCGGGCACATCAGTCGAACCTCGCGTCCGTCCAGTGCCGAAAACGCATTTGTTTTTGCATGCGGGAGGACGCGAGTTCGATCCCGGCAGGCAAGACAATATCTTGCTCTTTTTCCTTTCTCGTTCTCCGTCACAATATTAAAAAAATGTGAAAATCGACCTACCCTAATGTTCATATCTTGTTCGACTTACAACAAAACATGCTGGACACTTTTGAAGAAGCAAGTACATTCTCCAATAGAAACCAGAACACGCTTACGCCAGTTTGGGCCGCCCAGAAAAGACCTACATTGACCAGCTATGCGCAGATATTTTATTATGTACAGAGGAACCCCAGAGAGCAATGAGTTATATATATTTTGTTATATGGTACAATACATTTAAGATGCGATTGCTACCATTAGTTTCAAAGCAACGTGTTTCAATTGCACCTCAAATATATTGTAGCCTATAACAAATAGATGGGAAATGGACTCGTCGCCCCGAGTTCAAATCCTGAACGTGGTAATTACATTTCACTTAGTGCTAATACACTTGGGAAAGGTGTGAATCCTACTCTCCCTCCAGCTAAGGATAAATAGTAGGTCAGACTGGGCTCTTTAACCTTGGTTAGGCAACCGCTCTAGTAGAAGGAAAACTCTGAATTCAAACCTGTTGAACTCCGCTTAAAAAAATTGACCTTATGTCACATCCTGCCCGTGTGGAGGGGTTGGTAAATATATATAAAAATAAATACTACTCTTACACCCGTAAGCCAGCACTTTACTTTAAATTCACCTATATGAGAAGAACTACAAATAAAAGCAGTTACGGTTGGTTTGAAACATACCTGCTAGGCTTAACATAAAACTCCAAAGTGAAGAGATAATTTGCAAGGTGTCCTGTAAAGAGATACATAATTCTCAGTTACGGATAATTCGATTCTTTACAATAATTTCAATTAAAATTGAATATGCTACTTTGACATGCATTTTCCTCGCATGTCATCATCGAGAAATAAATAAATTATGTGTACATAGAAATGTGGTCCCACGTTATTCAGTTGAATATATACAAGGTGTGTCAAAAAAGTATCGAGATTTTTTGTACTTTTTGACAAGTGTTGTTAAAAATGATGGAATATTTCTTTTCATGATCTTTAACTGAAGTTTTTCTGGTTGTCTATTTATTTTTCGTAGTTCGGGATCTAGCTGGTATAGGAATTGTCCCTTATTCTTGTCCCTAGTGCTTTCAACCATTTCATTGATCATCATCGGGAATTGTAGGTTGTAGTGTTAAATGTATTTTTTCCTTGTTCTTTTATATATTGCATTTTCAAATTAGTAGAGTCTTATTTTTATGGCATTTCTAAGATTAGTGTATTAGTTATTGAAGATGTTTAGTATATTGTTACCAATATTAAATGCTATTTTAATGTTGGGTTTGTTGTTTTTTATACAGATTACCCTGAAAAATGAAACGCTCCATTCATTGTTCATTTCTGTCTTAGTAAATACAGTTTCAATCTTGATAATTTTATGACAACTTCTATAACTCCTATAAATGTTTTTTTTTAAATTGTCCAAAATATATTTACAAATCCATAACGTTTTGATTATTTTATTGATAACTTAGTAAATATACTTTTTAAAGTTTCCTATGAAAGTAGGCATAGGAATTTTGTTTACACTAATTATTATGGAGACGCTCTTCGTATAATGATTATCGTTGTAGATAATGGACCCGGCGACACGTGTTTAAATCCTGGTTGCATATTACAAAGCGCTAAGCCCCTTGAGAAAGGCATACATTTAATTATTCTCCTTCGGGCTATGGAATTATAGTAAGGCATACTGGGCTCTTTAACCTTAGTATTTTAACCTGTCTAGTAGAAGGAAAACTGCGAATTCAAAACTGTTAAATTCCGCATAACATAAAACTTGAGTCACATCGTACTTATGGGGAGTAACCAGATAGTCATGGAATTTCACTTGTGTTACACGAAACCTGAAGATCCGTCAATACCCTTAGCAACGGTATATATCCAATTACCTCATTTCATTCTTTTTTTCTGTCTTTCTTTCTTTCTTTCTTTCTTCATAATCTTCTAACTTTTCTTACTTCTTTCTCTTTTTTCCCATCATAGTCTACCCTTCTTTCTTTCTCCACTAGCTTGTGGCTTCTTTCTTTTTTTCTCTCGTTCTTTATCATCTTCTAACTTCATTTATTTCTTACTTTCTTTTTCCATTATCTATAAATTCATTCATTTATTTATTCATTTCATTACATATTTCCGCATCATCTACTAACTTCACCTATATTTCTTTTTTTCTCCATCATCTTCTAACGTCACTTCTTTCTTACTTTCTCTCTTTTTCCCATCACAATAACTTTATCTCAATCTTTCTTTCTTTCTTTCTTCTCTGAGATTGGGATCATAGTTTAAAAATAAATCGATAAATATTATTATTATTATTATTATTATTATTATTATTATTATTATTATTATTATTATTATCATCCTACTTGTGTTGAGTAATTAGATAGTCATGAAATTTCACTCGCGTTACACGAACCCTGAAGATCCATCAATACCCTTAGCGGCGGCATATATCCAATTACTTCACTTGATTCTTTCATCCTGTCTTTCTTTCTTTCTTTCTTTCTTTCTTTCTCCATAATCTTCTAACTTTTCTCATTTCTTTCTTTCTCTTTCCATCATAATATACCCTTCTTTCTTTCTCCAGTAGCTTCTTGCTTCTTTTTTTTCTTTCGTTCTTTATCATCTAACTTTCTTTTTTTTTTCCAGCATTAATAACTTTACTTCTTTCTTTCTTTCTTTTTTCTCTGGGATTGGGATCATAGTTTAAAAATAAATCGATTTTTACTTTATTATTATTATTATTATTATTATTATTATTATTATTATTATTATTATTATCATCCTACTGGTGTGGAGTAATTAGATAGTCATGGAATTTCACTCGCGTTACAGGAACCCTGAAGATCCATCAATACCCTTAGCAACGGTATATATCTAATTACTTCACTTCATTCTTTCATTCTGTCTTTCTTTCTTTCTTCATAATCTCCAACTTTAATTATTTCTTTATTTCTTTTACTATCATAATCTACCCTTCTTTCTTTTTCCACTAGTTTCTAGCTTCTTTTCTTTTTTCTTTCGTTCTTTATCATCTTCGAACTTTTTTCTTACTTTTCTTTTTCCATTGTCTATAAATTCATTTATTTATTTATTTCATTACATATTCATGCATCATATACTAACTTCACCTTTCTTTCATTCTTTTTCTCCATCATCTAACTTCATTTCTTTCTTACTTACTTTCTTTCTTTTTTCCAGCATCAATAACTTTACTTCTTTCTTTCTTTCTTTCTTCTCTGAGATTGGGATCATAGTTTTAAGATAATTCGATTTTTACTTTATTATTATTATTATTATTATTATTATTATTATTATTAGTTGTTGTAGTAGTAGTAGTAGTAGTATTGAAAATCATGGCTAATTATAAAATGCACTTTCGGTATTGTTTTCCCTTAAGGTTTGCTCAATTGAAAAGCAAAATCGTATTTAGTCAGAAGATCAATGGGGCAGGTTTGAATGATACAAGTCAAGTACTGAATCCTTTTTTTGTTGTTGAGATTTTTAAAATGGATATTTTTAAGTTCAAGGACAAAGTGCACCCTGGGAGATCTAAGATTGTGTTAATTGATGAAGTGCAAATTATTTTGAAAGAAAATGATCAGAGATCAATCAGTCAACTATGATTATGCTAATAATGATTTACTGTAGTCTACCGCTGTAGTAGTTTCAAACATCCTACAGCAGCATTCAGTTCTTGCTCATTTGAATAATATGTATATATATATATTATATATATATATATATATATATATACATATATATATATATGAGGTTAAGTCAACAAACAAAATGTGTTTATTTTTATATGGCTTTAAGCGTCAATTTTTGGAGGATATGTACTTAATTGAAGTCATACCTAGTTTTTGAAAATCAATTAGTTGTAATTAATGAATTTAGGCGGGCATATATGTTCAAATGTAAGGCTAACCAAACCTCTCAACACGAACAGGATGTGACACGAGGTCAATTTCTTAAGCGGAGTTTAACAGGTTTGATTTCGGAGTTTTCCTTCTCCTAAAATTTGAAGCATATATATATATATATATATATATATATATATATATATATATTATATATAAAGTAAGTAAAGTCGTCGGGGTGGCCTAAAGTCGCTATCAGCCAGTCAGCGAGGGAGCCTATCCCCTTTTCAATTGCGCTAGACCAAGGAGATTGTTTTTGGCGTCTGAGGTGGAGCCTACCATCAGCTCCTTACTTTACCGCACAGATCCCTGTGCTACTCATACGCTGAGTTTGCGAGGACCGGTATCGAACTAGGAACCTTCTGGTTTCTAGACGAACGCTCTACCGACTGAGCTAATCCGGATATATATGCTTCAAATGTAGAGTAAAATACAGAAGTACGTTTTGTAATGGTTAGAGTAGTAGGAAATGAACGTCGACGCGAGTTCAAAACCTGGACGAGTCAGTTTGCATTTCACATAGCGCTAATACACTTGGGAAAGGTATGCATATACATACTCTCCCTCCAGCTATGGATAGATAGTAGGGCCGACTGGGCTTTTTAATTCAATTACGTAACCAGTCTATGAGAAGTAAACCTTTGAATTTAAACCTGTTAAACTTCGCTTAAAAATTTAAGTTGTATAACATCGTTCTCGTGCAAAGGGGTTGGTAAATTTATATATATATATATATATATAAAATCAGCGATTAAATATTATGGAGTTAATATTTCGTAACTGCAGTTTCATGCATAGTATGCAATCTTTAGGCGGTCAAAAATGTTAAAAAGAAAACGGAGCTTATTCAGCGTTTATATAACGTCTATAATACTTAATTTTTGGTTTTAAATCTACCCTGCTATTTTAGCATTGTGCATCTTCATATGCTAATATTTTTCACATTCATTCTCCATTATATATATATATATATATATATATATATACTATATATATTATATATATATATATATATATATAAGAGTACGGAAATGAATCCGACGGTATATGTATAAAACCCTTCTTTTTTAAAAAAGGGAATTTTTCTATTTTTGAATTTGAAATATGTCTTTTTCTTTCAAAAACCATTAGACTAAAGATATACAATCATGACGTTGGCGGAGTAACGCGCAGCGGATGTGCAAAAGACGAAGCGATCGAATTGCTTACACGCTTTTTGGAACAACAATGCTTCCGTTTTGAATTTGAATTATTTTTTGCTTCTCTCTCGATGAGTCCGGATTAAAAACACGCTCTGATGATCATTTTTATAAATCGAAATATTGTTCAATATTAGCTATGAAAATGATATAGAATATTTTCATTTTAACAGTATTGTATGTTTTTATACCCTGTTATCCACACACACACACACACACACACACACACACACACACACAGCTGCTGTATGGCTGCACCACCTGGACCCTAACTAAGCGACTAGAGAATAAACTAGATGGGAGCTGCACAAGAATGCTGCGGGTGATCATGAACAAGACGTGAAACAGCACCCTACGAGAAAGCAGCTATACGGCCACCTACCACATATCACCCAAACCATCCGAGTAAGATGGACAAGACACTGCTGGAAAAGCAAGGACGAACTCATAAGCGACGTCCTCCTGTGGAAGCCAGGACATGGACGGGCCAGTGTGGGCCGACCAGCAAAAACGTACGTTGATCAGCTCTGTGCGGATGCAGGATGCTGCATAGAGGACCTCCCGAGAATGATGAGCGATAGGGACGGATGGAGAGAGATTGTCATGGATATCCGCGCTGAAAGCGCGACATGATGATGATGATGATGATATATATATATATATATAATATATATATATATATATATATATATATATATATATATATATATATACTTTCTTCTTCTTGTGATAGGGTTTACAATCAGATGAACCAATAAGGTAGCTTAAAGTTCATAAGTTGAAAATGATACAAGCGTAATTTACTCTTAGTAACTTTTCCCAACAATATTATAGACATAAAATCCATTGCCACAATTTTTGTCTATTTTATTTATCATAATACCGGATTTTCAATCTTTCTGAGATAAACATCATATGATACGAACTTAGAAACTAAGAGATCTTAAGATTCTCAATTTCAAGTGAAATTTGAAACTGCCTAAGGATATGAGTGTTGTCAAGTACTTTGAAGTAGAGTGAACTTTGCGAACACCAAGTCAAGTGGAAGCCGCACATGATTAATGAGCAGTTGAAGATCTTACAAGACATTAAAGCAACACGAATTTTCATACAGGATAGAGTCAGGAAATCAGCCAAAGTGTTCAGGCTAGCCATGGTCAATTCACTACCATTCTGGCTATTCTAAGTCTGTGTTAACACGGAGTTACTGCTGACAAAATGATATTCACTATTATTTGTCGTCGCACGTAATTTATTCGCAACGTATATTTTCTTGACGATTTCGGCTATTTCATCTGATTCTTTTTCGAGACAAAATCGATGATTCAAAGAAACTCCCATATATATATGGGAGTAAAATTTGGAACCCAATCCGACAGTATGTAGAAATCATAGAAAAACGCGAAGTGTTCCAAAAGATGAATATTTATTCTTGAATATTTATTCTTTTTTATTATTGTTGACGCTATAAAGATTTGCTTTATACGCCCTTCGTCTTGACATGTGTACTTGTACGTAGTAGGATAATTTAGGTCATGTGTGATACCATAGTGCGTGTGAGGATCTGCTATGACATCAACACAGGGCCTTCAATCTCCCCCTACTACGACTCAGTTTTACCAACCCTATCAACTCAACTCCCCCATTTCCCAAAACCAATAACCCAAGATCAACTTGTCCGGGCAGCTACACTGGATAACACCAGTTATCCTCCTCCTTCGCAATATACGACCACCATTTAACCCTACAAGAGGGCTCCTAACACGCCACACGTGTCCTGATGAAGGTTATATAAACCAAAACGTTATTCCGTCTACATTACCATTAAGAATAAATATTCATCTTTTGAACACTTCGTGCTTTTCTATCCCACATATATATATATATATATATATATATATATATATATATATATATATATATGAGGAAAAATGAGTAAAGAAAAGAAATGTAGATGGATAAAATGAATTTAATCGATATCACATTTATCGATATCACTTACACATGTGTTTCGGTCAGTTTATGTGTGTGAAAATATTTCGCACACATAGAAGATTCGACCTTTATCAGAGTGAACATTTATTTTCTACCATAACCCCTAGAAAAACCAAATATCCAAATCATAACGGTCTATCTCAACATTCTATTTCAGCGTTCCAAATTTTTAAAAATTCGATTTTCGAATATTTCCAAAAATCTCTGTTGTTTTTTCCCAACGAATTTTTTCATTCAAAATAAATGTTCACTCTGATGAAGGTCGAATCTTTTATGTGTGCGAAATATTTCCACACACATAAACTGACCGAAACACATGTGTAAGTGATATCGATAAATGTGATATCGATTAAATTCATTTTATCCATCTACATTTCTTTTCTTTACTCATTTTTCCTCATATTGTCGGATTCAATTCCTTTTCCATTTTCATATATATATATATATATATATATATATATATATATATATATGTGTGTGTGTGTGTGTGTGTGTGTGTGTGTGTGTGTGTGTGTATGTGTGTGCATGTGTGTGTGTGTGTGTGTTTGTGTGTGTGCGTGTGATTTATCTGTATCGTCAGGTGTCATTTCCTCATAAATCACTCTAACTCTATATAAAATTCAGTGTGATTATAATTCACAAATAATGTCGCGTTATTTTTTCTCTTATATAAGAATTTCAGCTTTTATATTCTAAGAACATTAGTTCAAAAAATCTCGCATGATGTGATATACATTATATTTTGTTCATCTTAAAACAAAAAAGTGTAGACATGAACTCGGATTTTAAAAAATATTTTGAAAAAAAAAAATCATATTGTAATATTTTTTTTCCTTAGTTTAACATTTGATTCAAAGAAAATGGAATAGATTTTGTGAAAAAAAAAAAAAAAAAAAATGACGTACGTTAAGTTGAATTTGAGACTGTTTTAGATGTCAATTTTTGTCATGCAAACTTAACTTCGATCGCGAATGTTTGATGTCTGGTGAATAAATTAACCAATAAAAGAGTACGTATTTCTAAAGTAAAATAAACATCAAATATTTAGAATCGGAAATTAAAGAAAGTATTTCTTATGATAATCTAATTCTGTTAATAAAAAATATGTTTCTTAAATATACAATGGGAATTACATCTGAGAAGCAACAGCATTCCACAAGCAGTACAGTAAAATATGAAAATTAGTCAAAAAGTAATGTCATGTATGGTGGCGACCCGTGATTCGTAAGAACAGAATACTGATGCCTGGGCAGTTCATGACATGCAACACTCCACTTTGCAAGCCGGGTGGTCGGAGAGGCCTCCTCCGATCAATCGGCTAGTCACGCCACGCACTACCACCAATACGATTGTCCCAGCCCTATTGCCCTAATGGCAAATCCCCATTCCTTTTTATCATATATGTTCTAGAAGGCAGTGACTGAGGGTATTAATATCCTTTATATAACGTTAAACAGCATCTAGTGGTGAAGTTCCAATTCTAAAGCTCTAAGGAATGTGGAGTACCCCTTCATCACCATTACTGCCAGGTCCACTCAAACCCGGAGTGGTAGTACCTGTTGGGGTCCCATCTTCGGGTTAATGAAATAAAAAAGGCTAAAAGAAAGTAATATAAAATAGTATTTAAAAGAGGTGGTTAAAAATGAATACCCAACAGGAATTAATAAAACAAAACGGTTTCGGTACAAAATAACCCAACAAGGGTTGACATGCTGTAAAATCGAACAAACCAACAGATTGATGTGAAATGGGCTTAAATAGGTTGGTGTTTGTAGTTTAGCAAAATTCCTTCCACATACCAGTCTGTTATGAACGAAATTAGATTACAAATATAGTATTGGTATTTTACAAAGAAAAAAGCAACAAAAAAAGCAAATGGGACTCAATTATTCGAAAGAAAATTAGTCAAAAAGTAATGCCATTCTCTTTAGAACAGGAATAATTACCAACACAGGAACATGTATCATACTACAAAATGAAGCTGGTCCTCTGTGGATCACATCCCTACTTCTCCACATAGTCACAGATTCTCTCAATAGCAATGTTCCACCTTCGAATGCGAACATGTATCCCTGCCCTGTAAAATTCTGTTGACTCTTCTTTGGACAAATTTACCGTTCCTCCATACTCACCAGATTTAACGCCTTCAGACTATGATCTCTTCGGCTCCATGAAAGAGGGTATGAGAGGCAAATATTATTCCAGTGACGAGGAAGTGAAATATGTAGTGAAGAAGTGGCTCAAAGAACAGTCAACAGAATTTTACGAGGCAGGGATATATGCTCTCATTTGAATGTGGAACATTGCTATTGAGAAAACGGTGAATGTGTTGAGAAGTAGGGATGTGATCCACAGAGGACCAGCTTCATTTTGATATATGATACATGTTCCTGTGTTGGTAATTATACCTTTCCTAAACAAAATGGCATTACTTTTTTTACTATTCTCCTAGATGGATTGACATGGCAAATATCTGATTCTTTATAATCGTAAGACACTCAGAGCACCCACCTGGGAATCGCAAGTTTACTGGTTCGATGCCGGTGCATGAGTGGCACAGATTGGCTAATCTGATCTGTGTGGTAACGTGGGGAACTGACGGTAGGCGTGGCGTTCCATCTCAGTAAAATTTTCTCTCTGGTATAAAGCAAGCAAAAAGGAGATAGACTCCCTCGTTGCCTAACTTTGTTTTTTTCTTTTAGCTTATTACTTCCTTCATTTTATCATCCAGCCTTTTATCTTTTTGATAATTATCTATTTGTCTGAATTTTTTAGATGAGGCTTAATGTGTATTATTTTTATTTTTCGGACTGTTGTCCTCATCTTTATTGTGATGTATAAAAACATAACGTTTCGGTCGCTGTATGCTTTGTCCTTCTTCAGGTGTTCCCTTTTTTATACGAGCATAGCAATTACCCAATCTCAAAATTCCCATTGAATAGTTTGACTGTTGATCAATCAAGCCATCGAAAAACTTTTAAAGCTCTCATTCAATTAAGGACGTCAATGTTTTTACACGCCTATCAATCCGAGATGCGTCACGAGAAGTGTCACTATCATTAGAATTTGGGCATAACAGCAGTTCGAAAACTCAAAATAATAAACTCTTCTTTGTATCTTTCTTTCTGTAATTTTTTCTCTTTACACCTAAGGATATTGCTCCGTCATATTTCTTTTCGTTTTTCCCTATTCTTTAAATTCGAACCATTTTTTTATTTCTGTTATTTCGTTTTACGGTATTTACCCAACCCGTTCACCTGAATAGGATGTGACCCAGGATCACAAGTATGTGATATCAAGCTCGGATCGAACTCTATTCAGAAAGTAAAGTTGCTAACCATTGCACCACGATACGGCGCTTTATATATTTAACCCATTCACCACAAGGTCACAATAATGAGGTATCCAGCGAGGATCGAACTCGCTATACTATAGTAAGCGATCTGTCAGGAGATTGTTAACCATTACACCATGATGAGACGTCCTTATTTATCCAACTGTTCGCCACGAGTAGGATGTGACACAAGGGCGTAAATATGAGTCTACTACCTATTCAGTTGTAATGGATCTGCGATAATAGTTTGTTAACCATTACACCACGATGGGACGTCCTTTAACGTATCTTGTATATCAATAGAGAGAGCTAAAAGCGTTGCTATAGTTTTTTAACGCCATGCACAAATCTGCAGAGGTTTCTTTGTTTATTGATTTTAACGGCATATCAACCCGTCTGGGGTTATGTCATGCCTAACGGCTAGGAAGTTATACATATTGTGTATTTATATTCATACTTTTTAGAAATTGGTTAAAAAAATGTGTTAGCATGATTGGGGATTATTTTGTATGGTATTGATTTGTTTCATGTCTATATTCTATTGGTATAATTTTATTTCCCTCAAAAAAGAGAGAATATCCTCCATGTTGACATTTTCAAACAGATCTTTCATATTGTTTGCTATAAAATAACAGTTTCTGATGTGAGCAAGAAACCTGCATTCCATGAATAATTGTTTAACTGTCAAAGGTGTTTGACATGTTTCACATTGTGGTTGTTTTTCTTGTTTGAGTATATAGGAGTGCGTTAGTCTTGTATGACCAATGCGTAATCGGAATACAATGACTTGTTCCTTTCTAGACTTCCTTAAAGTTAGTCTCCAGCCTCTTAAAGTAGGTTTGATCAGGAAGAGTTTATTGTGGATGTTGTTATTCCAGTGTTGTTGCCATTTTGTATGAAGGAATCTATTAATTTTAGATTTCAAATCAGTATATGGTATCTTGAAATTGTCGGGGATCAGATCTAGAGCTGATTTAACTCATGCTCGTGTGAAACCCTCTAAGGTATACTGACCGGATTTGCTTGAATGGTTTGGAGCATTGTCTTGAAAAGATTATAGGCATACCTAAACCTGGACTAATAGTCGAGGTTCTTGCAACCTGAGCGAAATTTCTTAAACCATCTGTTTTCTGAACCGTGATCAACCAATGTTTTAGGTTGCCTTTACGGTGTTATGGCCTAATTGCTGTTGTTGTTGTCTTCTTTTATGCTATACTAACCCCTTTCGGGTCATTTAAGGCTTAATCGAGTCATACTGATAAACAAAGGACCCAGGATGCTTACAGTACATGCTTTGACTTAAGTGGTCACCCAATTAAGTATTGAACAGGCTCAGTGGCTTAGTTCTATCTAGTAAAGCATAACTTTCCAATTTATTCCACGTTGCGTATTCATCTTTGCGGCTTTCAAATTACAGCCGAATTGAAGCAATGCACAACGTGTCAGCACATCAACTACCACTATACTACCAACTTTCGCGTGTTTGTAACAAGAAATTAAGCTGTTTCGTTCACGTGATATACACATTTCAAACTATTTTTGAGGGTGCACTTGTAACTATTGTTTTATATATTATATATATATATATATATATATATATATATATATATATATATATATATATATATATATATGTGGTGTGTGTGTGTGTGTGTGTGTGTGTGTGTGTGTGTGTGTATAATATATGTATATATGAAGAAAAGGAAGTGAATCCGACGGTATGTAGTATATTACGAAAAATTGAAAAAACACAGGTTTAAAAAGTTCAGTGGAAAGTTATTTGGTCGACGCTGCATTGTTTCGATCTTATTAATTAGATCATCTTCAGGCATATATATATATATAATATATATATATATATATTATATATATATATATATATAATATACAACCAAGAGTCACCACGTACATTTAATTCTGGTGAATTA
>CM042141.1:31739036-31769036 GCA_023376005.1 Doryteuthis pealeii | reverse complement strand
TCTCTCTCTCCTTTATCTCCGACTGACTGCCCCTCAACACCAGGCCCCTTCTTTTATTATCATCGTTCTCCCTCCACAAGTCAGCTAATTCATTTGGGACGTAATTAACCACATTATTCCTGTTATTGTTCTAATTATGTTTATTTTTTTGTTTCCCAAATATTTATGATTTTGAATAATTTCTCTAGTCTCCATTCTTATATTTATATATTTACATTTATAAAAATGTCAAATATTCACATGACGTCATCACATTTTGAGGAAAATAGAACGCTGTTAAAGATATCCTAACTTATTTATCACATTTTTTGTTTCATCACTTGAAAATACATTTTTGAAGGAGATTTATATATAAAAAAGAACAGAATAATTCTCACCACAAAAGTATGTGGTCATTTACACACACACACACACACACACACACACACACACACACACACACAGGACGGGTTAGCTCAATCGGTAGAGCATTCGGCTAGAAACCACAAGGTTCCTAGTTCGATACCGGCCCTCGCCAACTCAGCGTATGAGTAGCGCAGAGATCTATGCGGTAAAGTAAGGAGCTGATGAAGGCGTGGCGCTCCACCTCAGATGCAAAAGCAATCTCCTTAATCTAGCGCAAGTAAAAGGGATAGACTCCCTCGCTGATTAGCTCATACAGACTTTAGGCCAACCCGTCGAATTTACTCATATATATATATATATGTGTGGTGTGCGTGCGTATATATATATATATATATATATATTATATATATATATATATATTATATATATATATATGTGTGTGTATATATATAATATATATGTGTGTGTGTGTGTAATATATATATAATATGTGTATATATATGTATATATATATATGTATTATATATATATATATATATATAATATATATATATATATATATATATATATATACGTACGTACGTATATATATATATATATATATATATATATATATATATATTATATATATATATACTGTAACGTCTCTAACATTGGAATCTTGTTGATTAGATTCTTTAAAACAAATACATTCCAACTCGATTTTGTCTTTTCAAAATATTTTCCAAAATCCCATCCATTTTTATCTTCTTCTCACATAAGTTAAATTTACAAAATAATTGTTTCGAGACCCCTAATTATTTTACATTTACACTACTTTTATATGATTACTAACTGGCACTGATTAGCGAATTGCTTTCGCTGATAATCTCTTTGCATTCACTTTAAATTTTGGCCAAAGTCAACTTTGAAAATTGAATGGAATTAACAATGTTTTGTTTTGTTTTGTTTTTACAAATCTCGATATGCGAATTGGCAAAATTCCTGTTATGTTTATTTCCCAAGAAAGCAAAGACTGTAAACAGCTTTAAACAGAATTTCCTTTCGAAATAATAGCTGAAATCTAATTATCTAACAACTATGACGCAGGATATTGGCCTCAAGTAATGAGACGTTAATCAAAAGGAGGGAAATCAACAAAAGAAGAGAATTACTTGGTACAAATTATTATATTGACGCCGCGGGGAAGTTGGCTACTTAAAAAAGCCGCCAGCATGTTATTTTTCTTTCTTTGTTTTCTAGTTGTAAATGTTTTTCTTAAATAAATCACAAGAATAATTTAGGAATTCTTGCAGATGAATAATACCAGCAGACTTTGCAGAAATATTTTTCAGACAAGGCGGTTCTGATGGAATGTGTGACATGAATAAAGTAAGTTGGCGCAATGGCCTATTGTCGATATCAGCTGGACAGTGAAGAAGTCTATCTCCTTTTCGCTAGCCCAAGACCAATGAGATTTTTTTTTCTGAACTGGAGCGCCAAACCAACCATCAGCTCCTCACTTTACACACATATCAGATTACCAATCTGTTCTATTCATGCACTGAGTTGGCGAGGACCAGTATCGAACACGGAACCTAACGATTCCTAGCGTGTACTCTAACGACTGAGCTAAACCGCTCCCTTGGTGTGCATACTACAGAGAATAAACTTGTGAAAAGGGTTTAGGTCCAGTTAAGTGACAAATTATTGCTATCCAGTCTCGAATCAATAAAGCTTACGCAATCCAGTTTATTTATCTACCAACCCTCCACATGAATAGCATATGATACAAGGTCAAAATTTAAGTGTGGTTTAAGAGATTTTATTATCAGAGTTTTCCTGTTTCTAGATCGGTTAAAGAGCCTAGTCAACCAATTATGTACCCATAGCTGCAGGGAGTGTAGGTGGATGAATACATTTCCCATGGCAATTCAAAACCTTAAAAGTCAATTGTTTAAAACCCAAAATGTTTTTTTATGACAAGAATTTCACGTATTCGAACCTTAGTTGGCAATTGAAATTAATTCCGTTCATCAGGATGTGAAACAAGGTCAATCATTAAGCATGGCTTAACATGTTTAAATTCAGAGTTTTCCTACGCCTCGACTGGTTATGGATCCAATCTACCCATTTATTTACTCATACCTGAAGGGAGAATCTATGTGTTAAATACAAAAAATGAGTTTAAAAGATGGGTTTAAAAATTAATTCAAAACAATTGAATACCCATCAAGAATGAATAAAACAAAATTCCCAGGTCCACCCCGGGACAGAGTGGTAGTAGTACCAGTTAGGATGCGATCTATGGGTTAAATAAAAAAATTACTTTTAAAAGAATGTGGAAAAGATTAGGTTTTGTAAAAAGTGAATATCTATCAAGCATTAATAGAACAAAATAATCCATAAAGGCTTGACATGCCGTAAAATCTGTTGTAATGGAATATCCAACATTCTCTTTCACCGATGTGGTCTGACTATATATATATATATATATATATATATATATATATATATATATATAGTGAGCACGGTATTATACTGAGCTGGCTTCGAGAATTCTAGTGTGCCTCACTATTCCTTGTCTGTCTTAGTGTATGTATCTGCTAAAAATTCTTAATTCTACCAACGTGTTGACTGGTCCTTCCACACGACTACCACCTTGTCTGATTATACCCCTTTTAAGGACACAACAAAATCCAACCAACCAACCAACCAACATTATACCAAATATAATCTAACCATTACAACACGGGTAGCTTGCGTGATGGCGTTGTCGATTCTCTTCCAAGTTTTAAAGGCAATTTAAAATGGCTGCTCCTAAATCCTGTGTATTAAAGTCCAATGTCTAACTTGTGATATTGCCAGCTAATTTCCAGGGGGTAGGGGTTGTTCTGCACCCACCCGCTGTACATCTTACTTGTTGGTGTTCTGATTATTTCTTTCTCCTTTTTGCGGTGAAGGAAATGTTTTCAGCCCATTTGATATTCCGGATGTAGCGTGAGTATCAGTTATCAAATGACTTCAGCTTTTTGGTAATTAACTTTCCACGACTCAATCAACAGTAGAACTAACTTCATATTAGCATCAATGATTTTGAACTTATTTTACAAACACCGTGTTAATAATTGTCACAGAAAAACCTCAATATTTTTAACCCCATGACTCCCAGAGAATTCATTATTAACATAATGTTTCAGCTGAAAAATTTAGATTTCAAAGAAGTGGTTCAATTTTTAATTGTTCAAACAATATTTGGTATGTTAATAACTCTTCTCGATTATCCCTCTCTCTCTCTCTCTCTCTCTCTCTCTCTCTCTCTCTCTCTCTCTCTCTCTCTCTCTCTCTCTCTCACACACACTCTTCTCACTGTCTAACAGCCCAGTCTTAGAGGACTATGTAAGTTTCGCATCTGGAGTGTTGTCTGTGTGGGTCTTGTCATAATTTAAACTAGCTGTGCAGACTAATGGAAATGATGTCAAGATCCATACGGACAGCACTCTAAAGCTATGGATTTTATAGAGTCTTGAGATTGAGTTGTGGATGATTGGTGATGTGCTAATGAATTTTTTTAAAAAAAAGAAAAATATTCATTGAAAAGAAGAAAAAAAATGTTACACATCTTCAATAGCTTCTTTTCAATGTATGTACATCTATTCAAAAAGAGAATGAGCACAAAACAGAATTAAGCACATTTATAGATCGATTGCACATTTTTTAGACGATTATACAGGGTTGCGGCAGAAATATATCCCATATTTGAAACATTTTGGCAAGTGGCAATGGCAGCTCTATATAGCTAATGTCTTACCATTGTTTTGAATTACTATCATGACTTGAGTCAAGTCAGGAAAAGACAGGTCTTCTTTCTTACCTGCTACTAGTACTATGTAAACTAGTACAATCATAGTAGATGAATGGATGCAATCATCATGACTTGGGCTAGTGTTACAGTATGAGTCCTCTGTTACTGAGCATTAAAGGATGCCATCTGGTCCAGTCAAATTTATGGTAGTTGTGTTGAATTATTTATCGAAGTTTAGTTCTAGGAGTGTTGTCTGTTTAAATAATTAGCAATTAAGGATGATAATTTACAATCTAGTTTAATAGCCAGCTGATGGAGTGATGGATAGAATTGCGTTTCGAATTTTGGCTCGAAAAGAAGATATGGGTGGCATATGATTTATTTAAGTCATCCTCGTTTGCGGGGGTATTTGAGGTTAAAGCCTTTCATCTTTTCAGTATTGATTTATTTCATTGATTGTGTTCAAATAGTTTATATATGAGTCAAGGTAAAAAATCATACATAAGTAAAAAGGTAGATATTCTAGGTAAAACAAAACATTAGATTCATAGGTTCCCAAAATTCACACTGAATTTTCAATTGGACATATAGCGTAGTGGATAAAGGCACTGGGTTTTTGGCTCCAGGGTAAATCCTGGCAGGGGTGACAGTAACATAGAATTATAATTAACACAGGTTAACACCTGTACCCCAGCTATGTTTAGCAGTATAAGAACAGGATACCCGTGGATTGAATAAAGGGTTGGGTTCAAAGTTCTGTGATGGCTTCCGATTACGACAAGAAGTTTCCCGAGTTCAAAAAGAGGATTCCCGATTCTGAGTTCTGAAGGGCTCCCGAGTTCTACAAGAAATACCTGAAGAAGGCCGAAGGGCACATCGACTGATGTACAGATAACAAGCAAGATAAGGACAATAGTCCGAATAATCCAAATAATACTAGTTCATTTTATTCTTATTGATCGTCTTCTTTTCCAATTCAGCGTTGTTTTTTATCAGTTTTAATTTTGATTGGGCTTGTATAGTTTATTCAAACACAGATCCAAAAGAAAATCTAGACAAGTAATCTTTAGATTGTTAAATAAACTTATCACACTAAAAATATTGGGATTATGAAGGCAATGCTGTTGCTCTCCCTGTGGGGATTTAACACCGTGCGTCTCAATTATAATCTGCTAGAGTACATTGGTAAACATTACACTTAAAAACGGCACACCTTTAAACACACATTATATTATATATATATTATATATATATATATATATATATATATTATATTACAGTTTGGAATAAAAATCTGACAGTATGAGGTGAGGTAAAAGGAAAAATGAACAAAAATAATGACTCAACAAGTAGAAGTTGGAGAGAAATATTTGGTCCTTCTCAAGCGAAGAACATCTTCAGTCTGAGTTTATTCAAAGCAAAATACATATATTTGTGTTTATAGAAGAGAAAGTGGGTTAGTGGTGGAATTGAGGGTTAAGAAGGTTAGGGAGGATTTGATTGAAACGATAATAACATCATATAAAGTGGAGAGGGGGTGTTCAGAGGATGGCGGTTTGTGTGGGAAGATGAAAAGGGGAGGTTGCTAGGTGCTTGTTGAGAAAAGTAGGTAAAATTCTTGGTTAGGAGGGAGTTTGATTTATTGCAAGTGGATGATATGAAGGAGGATGGGGTTGGGTGTCAATAAATTAGGCCGTCAGTTTTATGGTGGTTTGGGATGGTAATTTTGATTCTTTGCCAGTGGAGGGGGAAGAAACGAGATGAAAACGGGTAGGTAGTCAATATTTATGTAGTTGGCTAGGAAATTTTTCTAAAATGTTGGTGTTTTATTTTTTCAACATTTTCTTGATGGATCTTTTGTACATTTTTCCTTTTACCATACCTCATATATATATATATATATATATATATATAGTATATATATATATATACCAAACTTGTTGATAAACCCTTGCGGTAAGAAAAAACTGGGCAAATAGTTTGATTGTAAAAATATACTACCAAACAACACCTGAGAAAAAAAATTTTGAAAAAAAATTTGAAAAAAAGAAAAGACCAAGATAGTCGTACAAACTGAAAATAATCGGTTGATACTATAATACTTGGCCAAAAGAAAAAAAATTATATATATATATATGAAAAACATATATAAACCGCCAGGATTATCTAAAGTAAAAAGTAAAGAGTGCTCAATACCTCATCATCATCATGTCGCGCTATTAGCACGGATATCCATGACAATCTCTCGCCAACCTTTCCTATCATTCATTTTCCCAAGGAGGTCCTCTGCGCAGCAACCTGCATCTTTGCTTAGTTGGTCAATGTAGGTCTTTGATGGGCGGCCCACACTAGCATGTCGGTGTGTTGGCTTCCACAGGAGAACATCACTTATGAGCTCAACATTGCTTCTCCAGCAGTGCCCGGTATGTCTTGTCCGTCTCACTCGAATGGTTTGTGAGATGGGGGCAGGTGGCCATATAGCTGTTTCCTCGTGGGGTGCTGCTTCCACGATTTGTTCAGGACTGCACGCAGCATTCTTGTGCAGCTCCCGTCCAGCTTATTCTCAAGGCGCCTCGTTAGGGTCCAAGTGGTGCATCCGTATATCAACACTGATACAACCACAGCTTGGAAGAATTGTCGCTTTAGCTTGTCAGTGAGATCGGATTTCCATATTACTGATAATTTGTTTGTGGCTGACTACGCTTTTCCTATTCGTGTATTTACATCGGTTTCTGTGGCTGAGATATTACTACCTAGGTATGTGAATTGTTCTACTGGCTTAAGGGGCTTACCGTTGAGTGTGGTTATGAATCTTTTTCTTTTGAAACATATGTACTCGGTTTTATCGGAGTTTACATAAAGGCCAATATTATTTGCTGCCTTCTCTAGGCTATGCAGTAGTGACTCGGCCTGTGGTGGTGTATCTGCAAGTAGTGCAAGGTCATCAGCGTAGTCTACATCTATGACTTTCTGCGCAGGATATCGCCTGCTTCTTGCCTTTTTTAGTGTGAAGCCTTCTTCTTTTATGGTATCTAATGATATTCGGAGTACATAGTCTAAGCATATGATAAATATATATGGTGCTAGTATATCTTCTTGTAGGACTCCAGTTCCGATGTCGAAGAAATCTGTGTCGCCATCGGGTGAGCGTACCATTGCTTGTGTGTAATAAAGTTAAACCTAATGGTCAGAGTGGCATTTTTTCTTCAAATTCAAAATGATTTCCTAGCCACCAGGATGCCGTGCTTCACGCCTCTACAAAGGTGAAATCAACATATTCTACAGCCCTAGTCGACAGGGAGGTATCTCTTCCGTGAACAAATCAAACATACTATGTATCAAAACTTTTTGTGGCATTTTTTTTCTTCAAATGCAAAATGATTTCCTTGCTCGAGATGTTCGTTTACTGACAAGAATATCATAACTGAATTAATGCTATCATCTTTTCGAGACAGCGAAATATAATTAATATTCATTATCGTCTATTTGGGTTTTTTCTCTAATAAGATACACAATTATCTGCTCGATTGGAAGGCAAGATAAAATTGTGTCTTTGTCTGACAGAAGTAACAAGTCATTTTATCTTTCTCAAGTGCGAAAATAGTCACGATTTTATCAATGAAAGAAATGAATCAACGCTTGTAAGTAACAGTAATTAATCTTATTTGGCGCCCAAGAATTTGATAATGGTATTCCATTGATTCGTCATATCTTTTGAGAATTGATTTAATGACCAACATCAGACAACTGCAATTCAATGAATACAAGGACGAGAGACAAAACACCATGTATATATATATATAAATATATATATATATATATATATATATATATATATATATATATTAATATATTATATATATATATTTTATATATATATATATTTTATATATATTATATATATATATATATATATATATATATTATATATATATATTATATATATATATATATATATATAATATATAATATATAATATATATAATATATATATATATATATATGTTCAACTTCTGAATGGTATTCAATATGAATATGGAAAGAAGAGACATTTATAGCATCTATAGAAGTTATTATCGTTCTATATCATAACTTGGGACTTTTTTGTGTTCAAAATTACTCTCTCTCTCTCTCTCTCTCTCTCTCTCTCTCTCTCTCTCTCTCTCTCTCTCTCTCTCTCTCTCTTCTCATCTATTCAGTATTCGCAAGATTATATATATAATATATATATATATATATTAGTCATCCACACAAAGTGTTTCGACGTTTACGTCTCATCATATAATATATATATATATATATATATCTAATATATATAATATTATATATATATATATACTTTGTTGGGGTACAAAGTTTCTTGGTATAAGGTGATTCTAGGCTGGTCCTATTCTCTAACAATAGTTTGTTCAGGTTCCGTATGAGAGCTCAATGCTTAATTTTTATAATCAGAGCAAAATTATTTGTAAATAAAAAGGCCTTAAATACCAGGGGTAACATGATTATGGACCATTTCCACCCGTGGGTATCTGAGACCCACCGAAATTTGTCACACCACGTTTTTATTTTATTCAGGAATCTAAATAAAATAAAAACGTGATCTGACGAAGCTCGGTGGGCCTCAGATACCCACGAGTGGAAATGGTCCATAATCACGATATCCCTGGTATTTAAGGCCTTTTTATTCATATATATATATAATATATATATATATATATATATATATATATGGTTGAAAGTTGTTTAAAAAAGTGTTAAAAGAATTAACACGTCTATAAATTTTAAAAAGGAAGGTAATTTCCAATGTTTGTTTATTTCTACATTAATAAAATTTAAAACACCTGGTGTTCTCCCACCTCGAAGCGTTAAAACACCCAATGAATGGCTGGGGTGGGAATATTTAATTGAAGGCAGACGATAGATATTTTTGCAGACAGAGAGGATTTGGGAAAAGAATCTAACGGAAAACATTTGGATGAAGAAAGACTCAATTTTGAAATTGTTGGATAGGGAAATGCGACACAGAAAAATTCTTGAAACGGGAGTTATTTTGCAGGATAAATAGAAATATATGTTTTCTCTCTCCGGAATGAAAAGAAAATCTCTGAAGTTTTAATGCTTACTTATGTTGTTTTTTTATAAAATAGCATCGACTGAAATTAAGGACAATGATTTTCCTCTCCAGAAAAAGAAAATAGTATTTTTCTGAAAACACTTATATGTTATTGTTTTTCTTTATGTTTTCCTCTTGTGCTAAAATATATTTTTCAATTAAATTATTATTTCAACTAATGTTGTCTTCTTAATTCGAGTTTTATTCATTTCAAATGTATTTAGCATTTTCCTTGATAATCTGTTTTTATAATAATGATCTCTTCTCTGTTTTTATTAACACTTGTTGCTCGATGACTGCATGAAGAAAGGGTTTGACTTTATAAAGAATCAAAGTACAAACGAGAACATTTCCTTCTATAATCACTGCTGTAGCATCAAGGATCAATTCATGACTGACGTTCTTCTGCGGACAGCAACGCATGTACACACCAGTGTATGTCGACCAGTAAAAAACCAAATCAATCAGCTCTGTTTTGCAATATAATGTGGAAGACCTGTCAGGTGCGGTGACAGATAGCGACGGGCGGATATATATATCTATATATATAATATATATATATATATATATATATATATAAGAGAGAGAGAGAGAGAGAGGAGAGAGAGAGAGAGAGAGAGAGAGGTGTGTGGTGTGTGTGTGTCGCGTGAGTCCATGCTGTCAGCATTATCTGATTATGTATATATATATATAATATATATATATATATATATATATATAAATATTTTTGGTACGAGCAATTCATACAGTATATTGAGGGTTATCATAGTGATCACCACGATATTAATGGATGGAAGACTAAGGAGAATTGAAAGGAATAGAGAAAAAATTGTTTTCAAGTTTTACACCTGGAATCGATATAAAAGTCAAAGTTGTAAAATATTTACGACATGAATGAACATGCAATGAAAAGTAAAGACATACGAATAGGTGTGACAAGAGGGGGGCGAAAACAAAACTAAGGAAACCCCCATCAAGTCGCACCAGACCCAAGCTGCTCACCCAATAGAATAAGTGAGTGCTTAGGTCTAATCTGTCTGCATATATATATATATATATATATATGGACATATGTTCAACACGTACACATTCTAGACAACATCAAATGCATCCTTATAGACACAGGGTTCGTTTCATACAAACACGTAGAAAACAAGAAATCAAATTGATATATAACTTACACACACACAAACATGTACTTAACTCTGATATAAGCTTCTTAAATCTATATTGACACTACTGAGATAAATAACTGAAAACACATTATTGATAATTTCACTACAATCCAAAATAAAACCATATAGATTTATACATTACACCCATACAAACACTAATATAATTTAGATATAAAATACAATATTTCTCTTAAGATACACAAACTCTTTTTAGCTAAAAACATGTTCAGACTCACTTATTTTATTGGGCGAGCGGCTTGTGTCCTGTGCGACTTTATGGGGGTTTCCTTAGTTTTGTTTTCGCCCCCCCTCTTGTCACACCTATTCCTATGTCCTTACTTTTCATTCCATCTTCATTCATGTCATAAATATTTTACAACTTTGGCTTTTATATCGATTCCGGGCGTAAAACTTGAAAAGCACCGGACGAAAGGGCCCTTGTTTTTGTTTTATCAATAAACATAGCACAGAAGTTTTATCAATATACATAGCACAGAAGACTCTGATGATAAAAAAGGAAATGAAATGGTTACTTTTTTCGATAGAGTTGACAACTCACATGTTTCCAAACAGTAACAAAAAATCAGAACGGATTTACTTCATGTTTGAAGCGGCAGTTTTATTTTGATTAAATATGTTTTTCATTTTTGTAAGAAGAAAGCATTACCACAAAATATTACATATATCAACTTTATTTTTTTTCAATAATAAGTACAGTCAATTTTTTCATCCGAATCTTTCATTTATGTTATTATAGGCTATACAATTGTCAGGAACTATACATAGAATCCAAACTTTAATAAATACTAGCAAATATATGCACCCTTCGGGTGCAAGTATTTAAGTTTAATGTAATAAAATATTAGATTAAATCAGAAAGGCTAATGAACACAAATTAAGAATTCAATAAAAGATTTGAAAGGGGGGGTATAATCGGAAAATAGAACAACTGAAACTTACTCTTTCATCACTTCCGTTTTCAAGCTAAATTTTCCTAATTTAACTATTTAGTTAAAATAGGAAGTAAAGAATAAAATTACAGTTATTCTTCTTGTTAGTGAATTTCTTTTAGGATTTATTGAAGAGATTTTTACTCATATTCATTAAGATAAAACCAAACAATTAGAAATCAATAATACCAAGCACATTTTTATTAAAATCAGTTTTTTTAATATCAATATGCAAATTAGCTTTACGTTTACACTGAAAACTGGTATTTTGTTGTATATATAAAAAACAAATTGCATGTATTAGTATTAGGTAAGGCCAACAGTATTAAAATGTCAAACAGTATTATTAATTGGGGTTTAAATAGAAATAGAATCATGGAGAAATGTGACGTAAATAACTAAGGGAATTGTGACTGAGTAGTAATATAGTTTCGGTTACAGACAAAAAAACACACAATCTCCATTATATAAGATATATATATATATATATATATATATAACAAAGACTTAGAGGATTAGCATTATAGTCTATTTCAGGGAGCTTAGACAAAGTGTCTAACTCTTGTAAGATTGTTGACCGAGATATTTGTAGCGGAAGTGCTCATATTTGAAACTACAACATAATTTTTTTTTGCAACATCAAGGTTTTCTTTTGGAATTCATATCACAGGACTATACATTTTTAAAGAATAAAAAAAATAAAAAAATAAAAATCTGTTTTCAAATGCCTTTAAAGTAATAAAGAATTCATCATTCGCATCTGATGAGTCGGGAGAGTTAGACACATTGTCTAAGCTCCTTGAAATAGACAAAATGCTAATCCTCTAAGTCTTTTGTTATTTCTTTACTTATATATTTGCTCTGTGACTCTAACATTAAGAGCATACATTGAGCTCTCAAACTACGACAGTTTTTTTGTTTTTTAAACACTTGTGTCGCAAGGAAGATTTCTTTTCTGGACTTTTGGATTATATTATATATATATATATATATATATATATATTTTGTGTGTGTGTGTGTGTGTGGTGTGTGTGTGTGTGTGTGTGTGTTTGTGTGTGTGTGTGTGTGTGTAAATATATATATATACAAGGTGTGTCAAAAAGTATCGAGATTTTTTTATACTTTTTGGCTCACCTAGTATTCTGAAAATATTAATGAATGGAACTTTTTTTTTTCATAATACAAAAAAAAGTAAAGATGTGTCAAAAAAAATACAAAGAATCTCAATATTTTTGACACACCTTTGTACACACACCAAACACACACACACACACACACACACACACACACACACACACATATATATATATATATATATATATATATATATATATATATATATTACTTTAGGATAGAGCAAACAAGTGTAGGATTTCTAAGCAAAAATAAGAATGTACTGATGCCAATAAACACGTCTGATCTATAAAAAAAAAATCTCAGAATAGCAAGACACATATAATAGAATAAATGAATATGTATTCTATTAATTCCTTAGAAAAGATTATCGATTTTATTTAGATATTGATTCTTCAAAGCCGAGATAATATGTGTACACGTCTGATATTTTTTCAAATGTATATATTGTCATATATAATTATTCAATATTATATCTGTGAGCTTTTATAGATAGATTAAAAGGAATATATAGTATTTTTTAAAATCAACTCGTACACCTCCCAGTCGTCTAGGGATGTAGAATACACCGACTACACATCTGGGGTGGGTAAGCCCACCCCCTAATGAGGCCACCTGTTGGCCGTTTGTGGCGACCCATGATGCTTAACTACGGAATCCTGTTAGCTGAGCAGTTCATGGCATGCGACATTTCATTTTGGTATTTACTTAGGCGAGGAGGGCGGTCGGAGAGACCCCCTCCAATCAATCGGCACGTTATGTCAAGCCCTAGCAGGTATATGATTGTCCCGACTCTTTTGCCCTCTTGGAAAACCTCCTAACTTTTTATCATGTATGTGCTAGAAGGATATGGCTGACGGTATTAGTGTCCTGGGTACCACGTTAATCTGCATCTAGTGATGAACTTGAAATTATGAAACTCATGGGAATATGGAGTACCCCTTCATTGCCATTATTCCCATGTCCACGCTGACCCAGAGTGGTAGTACCTGTTAGGGTCCCATCTATGGGTTAAGTCAATAAAATATGAGTATTTAAAAAATTGTTTAAAAATTGACTTTGAAAAAATAAATTGAATACCTAACAAGAATGAATAAACAAAATATCTTCGGCATAAGCTAACCCAACAAGGATTGACATGCCGTAAAATCGAACCTACCAATCAACGGACTGTTGCATATCGTGGATTGCTCAGACACTAGGCTTGTAACTATCAGCTTCATGCTTACACAATCCTCAGACAAGAGTTAAATGGTTGAGATTTTTAAAAACCAGTAGTTTTTTAGCGTTTATATAAACGTGAATCGTGTTCACGGGATGGAATGTTATAACGCTAATTTTTTTAAACTGTGGCTTGTTTAGCATTTATATAACGTGAAGCGTGTTCACGCGATGGAATCTTATAGCGCTAAAGTTGCATGAAAAAAAAAAAATAAAAAAAACTTGCTTTTTTAATAAATATTGATTTTTTTAATAAATAAAAGGAGGGTTAAAAATGAAGGGATTAATTAGCACCTTTATATGCTAATACTTTCCTCTTCATTCTTTATTATATATATATATATATATATATATATATATATATATATATATATATATATGCACTTCTAGAATTTAATGCTGATCCTCTCCTAAATGAAAGATCATCATCATGTCGTGCAGGCAGCACGGATATCCATGGCAATCTCTCGCCAACTTTCTCTATCATTCATCGTCCCTGGGAGCTCTTCCGCGCAGCAGCCAGCATCTTTACATAGCTGGTCAATGTAGGTCCTTGCTGGGCTGCCACACTAGCATGTCCATGTCTCTTATGAGTTCGTCCTTACTTCTCCATCAGTGACCTGCATGTCTTGTCCGTCTCACTCGGATGGTTTGTGAGATAGGGGGCAGATGGACATACAGTTTCTCCCTTGTGGGGTGCGGTTTCCATGACTTGTTCAAGACTGCACGCAGCATTCTTGTGCAGCTCCCATCCAGCTTATTCTCAAGGCACCTCGTTAGGGTCCATGTGGTGCAGCCATACAGCAGTACTGATATGATATGACTACAGCCTGGAAGAAATGTCGCTTTAGCTTGTCAGAGATCGGATTTTCCATATGACTAATTATTTTATGGCTAGCCATGCCTTTCTATTTGTGCATTAATATCGTTATCTGTGGATGAGATATTACTACCTAGGTATGTAAATTGTTCCACTGGCTTAATAGGCTTACCGTCTAGTGTGGAGATGTCTCCTATCTTTTTGATGCTCATGAACTCTGTTTAATCAGAGTTCACATACTAGGATAGTATTATTTCTAAAGTTTTTTCGTTAGAGTCATTCCCATGACTACTCATAGACGCTGAGAGCTATCTTGAACAAATCATGGAAGTAGCAAGAACAAGAAATGCTGGGAACTGCTGGAAAAGCAAGGACGAACTCATAAGTGACGTTTGCCTATAGAGACTTATACATGAACACATCAGTGTAGGCCGGCCATGAAAAAACCTACATCAACCTGTGTGGCTTCTGGATGCTGCGTGGGGATCCTTGGGACGAGTGAAAGAATGAGTCATGGGTATCCGTGCTGTCAGTGCGGTCTGATGATGATGTTGATTTCTTGTGGAATCATCAAACGGATATTATTAGATATCATTTATTACCAAACTCTTCTGTCTTGAAAAGAAAATTGCATGAATATAAGTAAAGAATCTTCTTATTTGTGGAATGGTACATATCCAGCAGACAATTGGAAAAACAGCTGCAAATTGATTCCTTACAATGTGCAGTTATTACAAATTCTAAGAAATCGTGACAAAAGCACAGGTTGTGATTTCCCTACAGAAATGCTGGAAACATCTTGAATATGAACATTATGAAGACTTAACCAAAAATATGAATATACAGCGGTCAAAAAATAAAAAATCCATCTCTTATATATATGTTAGAATCTGTGTAACCATTGTAAGGGTTCAATTGTTCTGCTGTTGTTCACAGAATCCAAAAGGTTTCCTAGTATATATATATATATATATATATATATATATATATATATTGAGCACTCTGGGGGTATTTTCCCAAAAGCAACGCTCTCATATATAAGGGATAGAGCACTCTATGACGGCCTTTACATACAAAGCAATGTGTGTATCAAAACAGTTAAACTCCCCTTTGCATTCAACAAGGATGACAACCTGATGGTTAAGGTGACGGACTGACACTGAACCGATCGGATTTCAATCCCGGCTGTAGGTAGCTTACTAATGTCTAGCCACGCTGAAGAGACTTGATAAGTCGAAACACGTGTCTGTGGATGACTATATATATATATATAAAGTCCAAGTGTGTAGTTTTCCTTGCAATATGTCCAAGTCTATAGTGGTCCTTTTAATATGTCTAAGTCAAATTCTGTAGTGTTCCTTGTAATTGACTGGTTACGTCAAGCCCTAGCACCTATATGATTGCCCTAACTCTATTGCTCTCATGGCAAGCCCCAAGCTTATTTTTATCATATAGGTGCTAGAAGGCGGTGGTTCAGAGTATTCATGTCCTAGGAACGACGTTAAACAATCTGATAGTGAGGTTTCAATTCTGGAGGTCTGGGGAACGTATAACACCCCATTCATCACCATTACCCCCTGGTCCACTCTGACCCGGAGTGGTAGTACCTGTTAGGGTCCCATCTATGGATTAAATAGGAAAATGTGTTTATAAAAAAAGAGTATCCATTAAGAATGAATTTATTTCAAAACTTTGCCGGCATTAAATGACCCATTGAGATTGATATGCCGTAAAACCAAACAAACCATTAACATTAAGTTCGTAGTTTTCCTTGTAATACGTTTAAGTCCAAGTAGTAACTATTCCTCTGGTGTTAATCTAAATGATATGGTTTTGCTGGCAGAGAGTTCAACCAGTAATTAATTTGAGGACCGTTGCAAACGATCTTAAATGCTTTCTGTCCTCGTCTCTCACAGGCCAATTTTTACCGGAAGCATCTACTGTTCTTGGGAATGTTTAGAAACAGGAGTGACACTTTTGCGTACGTCTTATAGACATAGATAGTCAAAAGGGTCGGCTGAAAAGTTCATATGTTGATATCATAAATCTTGTTAACTTCTTTTTATATATACTAGCAAATATATGCACCCTCCGGGTGCAAGTATTTAAGTTTAATGTAATAAAATATTATATTAAATTAGAAAGGCTAATGAAACTAAATGCCGATAAAAAGATTTGAAACAGAAGGAGTATAATAAAAAATAGAACAACTGAAACGTACATTTCCATCACTCTCGTCTTTCATTGTTATTTTTTCTAATTTAAGTATTTAGTTCAAAGAGGAAGTAAATAATAAAATGACAGTTATTTTTCTTGTTAATTTTATGATTCATTGAAGAGATTTTTTATTATATTCATTAAAATAAAGCCAAACAGTTAGAAACCAATAATACTAAGCACATATTTAATAAAATCACATTTTTAATATCAATATGCAAATTAGCCTTCCCATTCACACTGTAAACCACTATTTTGTTGTATATATAAATATAATTGCATGTTGTCAGTATGTAGACATGGTTAACAGTATTAATAATGTAAAACAATTTTATTAATAATTGAGGTTTAAATAAAAATACAATCATGGAAAATGTGATGTCAATAACTAAGGGAATAGTGATATGAGTAGTAATATAGTTTCGGTTACAGACAGAAAAGCACACAATCTCCATTATAATAAGATATGATCCAAGCACTACAACACATATGGATCCCAAATACTATGTTGAAAAATAAACATCATCTAGTCACATTCCAAGTAGGTATTTACGGGTTGGATGTGACATAAAGTCACAAGTATTTGACATCCAGCGAGGATCGAAACACTTATTTAGTAGTAAGTATATACTAAGTATCTTTGTCTGCCTCTGAATTAATGTCTCACCTACGGACCCCCCATCAACGGACTTCGGATGCAACGGAAAAAAATATACGAGCAAAAAACACTCTCAAGTAGTCGACGATCTATTTCATTTGTTCGCTAAGTAACTATGCGATCATTGCAGAAAAGAACACCATTTCCACTACATACACAAGATAAATAAACTTTACTAAGTTGTAGTGTACATTATAATCTTATTAAGATGGACATTATGTGTTTGGCTGTCTGTAACCGAAACTATATTACTACTTAAGTCAAAATTCCCTTAGTTATTTACGTCACATTCTCCATGATTTTATATTTATTTAAACCTCAATTTTTAATAAATTTATTTTACATTATTAATAGTGTTGGCCTTATCTAAGGGTATTTGCCTCTCATCCCACTTGTGAACGCTGGACACAAGCCAAAGCCGAAGTTCATGGGTGATAAGCACAAAAATTGCGTCGATCCCTCCTCAAGGGGCGCCTTAGGCGCCGGGCAATAAACCCATCCCTGTTCCTTTAAATCAAGGGCGCAGGTATTGCCTGGGGGAATAGCCCCCTAGGATCAACGTTATTAACTTGTAAAGATCCAGGGCCGAAGCCATTCGACCCCCGGCGTTGGCCTTATCTACATACTAATAACATGCAATTGTATTTATATATACATCAAAATAGTGGTTCGCGATGTGAACGGGAAGGCTAATTTGCACATTGATATTAAAAATTTGATTTTAATAAATATGTACTAGTATTATTAATTTCTATTGTTTGGGCTTTTTAACGAATATGAGCAAAACTCTCGGGATAAATCTTAAAATAAATGCATTAACAAGAAGAAATAACTGTAATTCTATTCTCTACTTCCTATTTAAACTTAATAGTTAAATTAGGGAAATTTAGCAATGAAAGAGGGGAGTGATGGAAAATGATGGAAGAGTTAGTTTCAAAGTTGTTTTATTTTTCGATTATATCCCCTGTTTCAAATCATTTTATCTGCATTCTTATTTAGTTTCATTAGTTTTCTAATTTAATATAACATTTTATTACATCAAAACTTAAATACTTGCTCCCGGAGATACAGTTTAATGTTTTTTCTTCAAGATGAATATCAGAATCAGAGCCTTTTACGCCTAGTGCTATGCAAGATTAACAGTTTCTCCGAAAAAGAACTGAATTCTTTCGAGAAATGGAAGCAAAGTCCATTGTTTCGAGTGTCGAGCAACACGGTAATTAACTTGGCTCTCGGCCAAATTAGGAAAAATATGAATAATCCTTCTTGGGGTCGGGCTAGATCTCCGACTCAATGAAAAATCACATTTGCTTCAATCAATCACCAAATCGAATTAAGGGGAAGAAGGGTAGACAATTCGTTGATTGATTAATTGATTGGTTGCTTGGTTAGTTGTTTGGTTTTAATGGTATGTCAAGAAGTCTGGGGTTATTTAATGCCCGGGGGTTACAGAGTCACTAACACTGAATGTTTAATACTGATTGATTTTAATGGCAGTTCAACCTATCTAGAGTTATCTTATGCCTAATCGTGTTCATGGGCTGGTTTAGTTCAGTCGTGCACACACACACCCAAAAAGGAAACATCAGGTTTCGAGTACCGTACCGGCCTCTCACCAACTCAACGCATCTCAAGAAAACCTTCTGTTTCTATTTCATCATCTATTAAAGTCTGTATGAACTTTCAAACTTCTTTAGCTATGCTTTTGATATTTTGCATGGATACATACTGTGCACATATACATATAGGTCCCCTATTTTCACACACCGGTACAAATACTCTCTACTCAAACGTGTATACATATATGCTATGCACATAGGCACAAACACACTCATATATATATATATATATATATATATATATATATATATTTACCTACCCCTCTGCACGAGCAGGATGTGACACAAGGTCAATTCTTTAAGCGGAGTTTAACAGGTTTGAATTCAGAGTTTTCCTTCTCTACACCGGTTGCCTAACCAAGGTTAAAGAGCCCAGTCTGCCCTCCTATTTGCCCATAACTGGAGGGGAGTAGATTCATACCTTTCCCAAGGGTATTAGCGCTAAGTGAAATGCAATTACCACATCCAGGATTTGAACTCAGGGTGACGAGTCCATTTCCCATGACTTTAACCATTACACCACGCGCTTCCATACACACTCATATAGAGATGATTGTACCTACATGCATATGCACCGTATACTTTAAATTGCCCTTATGGCAAACACCCAAACCTTTTTTATCATATAGGTGCTAAAAGGCGGTGACTGAGGATCAACCACAATTTTATCAGTTCCACTAATTAACTTATACACATGAAGTTAATGTAAATTATTTCTACCAGTTTATAAAAAGAAACAAAAATATTTATAATTCACTTAAAAATCAGGTATTAAAAAAAACAAGATATGACATTAAATAGCCAACAAGTTTTGATATGCCATTAAAAAAAAATAATCATAATCATATTTCCTAAGAATAAGACGAAACATCATCTTGCTGGCACCTTTCCGTCCACTACGGACGATGGCGTAGTGTCCAAAAAGTAAATAAATAAATATATAGATAAATAAAGAAAAGTATCTGCATCTGGCTACGTAGTTCTATTCCTAAGTGTCAGTCTTTGGGGCATTGACTGCACACAAACGGTGATGCTTTCAGGGATACTGTTAATTCTTCCTCTTTCTGGCTCTCTTTGCTGTTGAGAAAACTCTCCTCTCCAGGTCGCTCGATTTTCTGAATCTACCTCCCACGTTTTGGTGTTATATGGCATAGCATTATGTCTCTCCCGCAGACATCTTTAAAGCGTAGGCGTGGTCTACATGCCGATCGGGAGCCTTTTAGTAATTTGCCATACAAAAGAACTTTTGGGATGCGGCCATTTTCCATCCTTCTGACATGCCTAAGCCTACGAAGGCGCCTCTCGCAGCGGATGGAGAATATGCTGTTCTCTATGATAACATATTAAAGTTGATTGTTCAAATTATTTACGTTGGAAAAGCGTTGTCGGATAAAAGTGAAAGCTTCACATTCTATGTTTAAACGTTCAGGGTGTTTAACATGTTGTACTCTCTCAGTCGGTAGAGGGTCTCTCTAGGAACCATAAGGTTCCTGCTTCAAAACCGGCCCTCACCAACTCAATAACACATGGATTTGTGCGGTAAAGTAAGTTGCTGATGGTAGGTGTTGCGCTCCATTTCAGACGCAAAAACAATCTCCTTGGTCTAGCGATAGTGTAAAGAGGATAGATTCCCTTGCTATCTGGCTGATACCGACTTTAGGCGACTCCGACGAATTACACTGTGGTTTAAGAACGATAAAAGATATTGATTCTCGCAGTATCGTTTTGTCGAGAAAACCTTAATTGTGACACTAAACTGCATCTGATGGTGAGGTTCCAGTTCTGGAGCTCTGGGGAGTGCGGATTACACCTTCATTGCTATGACCTGCAATTCCACTCTGACCTGGAGGAATAGTACGTTTTAGCCTCCCTAATATGTGTCAAATAGATCCGTTTAAGAAATATTCCTATTCGATTGAACTGTCTACAAAACAGAAACTATTAAGAAACAACAGCAGAATATGTAAATATATATATAAATATACAATGAACGCAATTCCCTAAAACCTAGGCATGATATATCACTAGACAGGTTGGTGTGCCGTTAAATTTAATCAACCAATTAATTCTGTAGTTGACCCATTGCTGAAAAGTATGGACTCCATAAACTCATATTCTCCAGGATTTCTCCAGTTTTTGATTCATATACAGTGACCATTTGTGAAGCGCGTGGTTAATGTCGTATTAAATGGACAGAGCGATACTAGTTCAAATCCTGGACGAGGCTATTTGCATTTCACATATCACTAATGCCCTTTGGAAAGGTATGAATCCTCCCTCTAGTTATGGGTAAATAGTAGGCCAAATTGATCTCTTTAAACTTGGTTAGACAACTTGTCTAGGAGAAGGACAATTCTGAATTCAAATGTGTTACACTCCGCTTAAGAAATTGTCCTTGTGCCATTCCTAATCGTGTGGCGGGGTTGGTAAATACATACAGTGACAATTTGTATTACATGATACACATGCAGAATAGCACGCTAAAGATAATATCATCAGATTCGCATTTTATGCACAAATAGCATTAAATAAGGGAAACTCCCGAAGTAACCTAACCGTAACCCTAACACTGGCCCTAACACTAAGCCCAAACCTAATTTTAGCATCTTGAAGGTTTCGGGTATTTCCGTGAAATGTAATTTTTTTTAATATTTAATCTAATGCTATTATCTCTTGCAGGCTATTCTGAATTAGTTACCTATTGCACAAATATTCCATAATGGAAAGAGCCTATCAGACTTTAAAATTAGACATCATAATTTGAGCTTTTTATCTGGGATTGAACTCGTATTGACCCTTTTACGGTAGTTACCACCTCACGTACAAAACAACCTATTTGATTTAAACTTCGTAAAATGTAGCCACATTTTATATGGACTTTAATAATCACAACGTTCACTCGAATATTTCTTCTTATTTTCTTGTTCATTATCTTTTCCGACCCCAAACAGTTGACCCACATTGCTGTAGTAACATTAATGAATCTCAGGCATTATGTGGGGAAATCGATACTTTTTTAATACCAATAAAGTTGGCCTGACTTCAAAAACTAGATAATGGCCAACAATCACATAGAATGTAGTGTTACACCGGACAAGTAGTCGTTCCTGATATCTTGAATCTTAATAAAAAGAAAAAGAAAATGACAATAAAAGAAAAATCCGTGAAGACCAATGTGGATATCACTAAGAGGCTTCGTGATTTGCTAGACGGAATTGACGCTGAAACTCTGTGAAAGCGTTCGGCTATAAATCCCCAGTGCATAAATAGACGCCGTGACAAAGGACTGGAGAAGAAGCTGAACACAGTCATCAAAGCATCATCTGAAATTAAAATTTTCAGCCGAATAACAAAAGGAGAGAGACAGACAGACAGAGTGGGAGAGAAGAGAGAGAGAGAGAGAGAGAGAGTGAGAGTGAGAGAGGGAGAGAGAGAGAGTATATATAAAAAATAAGAGAGTGAGAAACAGAGAAAAAGGAGGCTGTTCTCGTGATTGAAATGTGAGGACGGTCAGTTCGATAGAAGTAATCTGCAAAAGTGAATGCCCCCCCCCCAACAAGTGGAGCGTACTTTATTGCGTGGAAGATTTCCAGACGCTCAAAACGCAAACAGCGTATTCTCTTGATCCAATTCTCAGGGGAATAATCGAGTGAGCCATTACCGGTGCATCAGGGTTATCTCCCTTTTATAGGTAAATCTTTCATCTGAACAATTCTCATACGTGAATTGTCCGCTTCCATGATAATGAAACCGGGGAACTTTCGACTTATTTCCCTTGTTGATTATAAACCCGATACTTGACAAAGTATCACACACACACACACGCACACACACACACACACAAACACACACACACACACACACATATATATATATATATATATATATATATATATATATGTACCAACCTCTCCGTACAAGCAGGATGCGACACAAGGTCAATTTCTTCAGCGGAGTTTAACAGGTTTGAATTCAAAGTTTTCCTTCTCATAGACTGATTACCTAGCCATGTTTAAAGAGCCCAGTCTGCATTGCTATTTACCCATAGCTGGAGAGAACATTGAATTCATACCTTTCCCAAGAGTATTAGCGCTATGTGAAAAGCAAACAGTTTTTTCCAGGATCTGAACTCGGGTCTACGTGTCCATCTCCTACGACTCTAACTGAATACTTTTTTCTACCACTATAAATGTTCTATACTTTACGAAATATATTGAGCATTTTTTAAAGTTAAAACGTGGTATATATATATATATATATATATATATATATATATATATATAACATGTTTTAAATTTGGAAGGAGCCAAGTAATCCGAGCTGTGTTTAAAAAGTAGAGAGACTGAAGCTTGTAGGAATTACATCCTTTACCTGTTGAATATGTTAATCGTATAAAATGGACTCGTAGATTTGAGTTCAAATCCTGGACAAGGCTGTTTGCATTTTACATCTTATTATAATGGAGAGTCTGTGTCTATATGTCTGTAACCGAAAATACCGTCACTGCTTACGTCTCAATACCCTCTGGAATAGTTTTAGTTTCTCAATGAGTATTTGATTTATAGTCAAAATCTTTGATAAATACATAAAATAAATATCATCTATTGACGAGGTCTCTATGAAAATCTGTGCTATATTCACCTCAAAACAGCTCATGTTATTAGTGCGTTTAAAATTCTGCAACATGTCTCATATATCAGTAAGACATAAAGGTTGATATAATATATGGTGTGGGTAATTTGCATACTGGTTTTTAAAAACGGGTTTAATAAATAATTACTTGGTGTTTTTTTATCTCTAATATTATTCTTTTATTGTCCAACTTATTAAAATCAATCCTATGAATGATTTTATATGGAAGCCATTTAAAATATAATCAAAATAAGTGTAATCTTTTTGTACGTGTTCTTATTTAATTTCGTTGGTCTTTCTAATTTAATATATTTCATTACATAAAAAAATAAATACTTAGGCCCAGGGGCATATTATTGTCCGTAGTGTTAATGTACCTGGAAAGGTACGGATATAACTATTCCCAGTGTCCTGGGTATGAAGTTAAACTGCATCTTGTGGTGAGGTTCCAATTCTGAAGCTTTCGCGAGTGTGGAGTACACCTTCATCATTACTTCCAGGTCCACCCTGATACAAAGTGGTAGTACCTGGTAGGGTCCTATCTATGGTTTAAATAGATCAAAAAATGAGTTCACAAAAATGTGTTTAAAAAAGAATTGAGTTTGAAAACAAATTGAATACCCAACAAGAACGAATAAAACAAAACTTCTTTGTCACAACTTACCTCAAAGGTTGACATACCGTAAAACCAACCAACCAGCAAGTATTCACACCCCAGCTATGGGTAAATAGTAGGGTAGATTTGGTTTTATAACTGTGGTATGGCAACCAGACGAGGAGAAGGACAATTCTGAATTCAAACCTATTAAACTTCTCTTAAGAAATTGATTTTATATCACATCTGCTCGTTCGGAAAGGTTATTAAATACATGCAAAGCGTGTCAAAAAGTTAATATCGTTTCGTTGTCTTATAACTTTACCAATTCTAGTTCAAAGTATGGTTGTATTCCTTGGGCCAAAAAGCTTTTATAAACCTATTTTATGAGTTAGAGCTCTAAATCACATTTTACAGACAAAAATAGATTACAAAGTCACCATTTTTCACACACCCCACCAAATCGATATAACTCGGCTAATTTTTGAAATTGAAAGCTCGAAATTTTGGGGATTGTCTTACTTTAACATAGTCAACACCTGGACAAATTTCAGAAAAATTTATGGCCTGGATGATTTGACATGAAATCCCCCTTATAGTATTTAAACGACAGTAAGGTGAGATTTTAACTTATAATTTTTATACTGCTCGCTTCCCGGCATTTGAGCACGTTTAATTCCCCGCGAGATTTTATGTAATTTCCTACACATCCTCAAATCTTACTCTTGATAGAGACCTTCAGCTTGAGAAACAAGGAATATTTGCGGCGGGTCTAGGTCGGGAGGGATTTGACGGTGCGCAACTTGAACAATCACGAGCTTCACCAAAAGGCATCCGTTCAAATATTACCGAGACTGGTGTCAGAATGTTATTCACCCAGTCGGTGGAGACTTTACAATACGCCGACCGAGTCCCATGTATGACCCTAAACTGCATCTGGAGTCTTGGGCCATACATGTATATCGCTTGAACTACAGATTTTAAGGATTAAATATCATTCTGTTCAATTTAGCACGTGTAGCGTAATTATTTGAGATTTAAAAAAAGCTGTGTTCGGATTTCTAGAGAAAGAGAGAGGAAGAAGAAATAAGAGCAGACAAAGGTCAACATTTGGAATAGTAAACACTCAACGGGTTGCCAGTAACTTGACCGAGGAATGACCCCGGAAGGGGATTTGAAAGTAAAAACGGAAGTTCCGGGTGTTGACCGGAAGCGGAAGTGGCGTAGTGACGAGTAACAGAAGAAGAAGAAAATCGTCCTCTTTTCTTTTCGGCCATAGCAGGGGCCAGACGTTCTCCTGGTCCCTCGTGTGGGACAGCAGTATAAAAGTTGATACCATGTTAGAAGGTAGAATAATTTAACCGTACTCCTCTCTCTCTCTCTCTCTCTCTCTCTCTCTCTCTCTCTCTCTCTCTCTCTCTCTCTCTCTCTCTCGTTCTCTCTGTCTTTCCTTCTCTCTCTCAGGAAGAGCACACGGACCTGGGAATAAATACTTGTCACTACACAACTGCGTGCGTTGTTTCTCTACTAAAATTAGAGTTGGCCCATACTACATATATCGTTCCGGAGTTTGCCACAAATACACTTTGGTACTGTGACCATACCGTTATACCACAGCAAGTTGAGGAGGAATTATCTTATTTGAAGATGTCAACGGAAGAAGGATGTCACTGCCTATTTGACGAGCTCTATTTAAACTAATTACAAAAGAGATGCTAATTACAAATAGATTTTAACTTCACGATCGATACTGAATGCCATTTCCTTTAACCTACATATGGGTTAAAATATCTGTTTCATTACATTTACAAACGGAACTACTTTAATTCTGTACAGTAACAGTCTCACGACCAAATAATATATATATAAATCTTATTCAATGAACATACGTGTGATCAGCTACAATTAATCGGTAACTCGATTAATTCAATGGATTTAACCCTGATGATTCTAGCGATGAAACTCGAGTAGGTTTCTGTTGTATACATTTCTTCAATATATATATATATATATATATATATGTTGTATTTTAGGTGGTCTCCGTATGCTTCTCTCGGTATATATATATTTTTTAAAAAATGTTTTTTTAAATTAGGCGTTATTGTGAAGCATTAAAAATAAATAAATGAATGAACTCGATATTATGGAGTATTGGATTCACTAACTTTTTAATTATTTTTTACATAAATTTTCAGGTTCGTTAGATACCCTGTGTCAAATGTTACTGTTCAACGGTTTCTTTGTCTCTGTTTTTATCGACAGTGGCAGCATTTGTAAAATATTTGTAATAACGGAGAATTCCGATATCTGCGTTTAATCCATCACGTGCGTTTGTAATTTATATATATATATATATATATATATATATATATATATATATATATATATATAGTGTTGCGAGAAAGGAGGATTGGAGTAAATCCGACAGAATGTAGTAGAGATATGTGGAACACAGGAACAAAACTATCTCCTACACACGTTTGTCTGAGTTTTGTTCCTGTGTTCCACATATAAGTGTTGTATAATTTGCATGAAGCATTGTGTTTATATTGGTTTGGTGGTTGGTTTTGATGGCTATTACAATGCAAGGGTAAAGAAAAAATAAGGTAACTATGGTATTGTTTATTAACCTTTGATTTATTCTTAATATTTCGAAATAATGATCTCTTCGTCAGAAGATTTATGAAAGTCTGAAGCTGTTGCTAGTGATCGTTCATTCTAATTTGTGTCTTATATCTTCCAAATTCTGTGGGTGTGTGTGTGTACGCGAGTCTCTGTGTGTGTTCTTGTATGTTTATGTGTGTGTGATCAATAATGTCTTATTATCATTCCAGATTTGGCCTACCCTTTTTTGTTTTATTATTACGCAGTAGTGTGTGTGTGTGAGTGTGTGTGGGGGTACTTTCTCGACCCATTTGATGTTTTTCCAATTTTATTACTTTCACCTGTTGGGCTTTAGGAGGTCTTGCCTCTGTGTGTGTGTGTGTCGATTGAATGAATCAGCTTCGAGAACGCATTTTATTCACCTAGATTGTTGACTTTGGAACGTTATTCCATACCGCTCAGAGGTCCAGAATATATATATATATATAATATATATATATATATATATATATTCTGGACCTCAGTATGGTATAACGTTCCAAAGTCAACAATGTAGGTGAATAAGATGCGTTCTCGAAGCTGATTCATTCAATCGAGGAATAATGCATTTATAACGCACGCAAGCTATATATATATATATATATATATATATATATATATATATTATATATATGCAGATACACACAGAAACACAACACACACGCATATATATATATAATATATATATATATATATCATTAGATCTTTAAGGAAGAGACTCAACGGTCCTAAAAGAAATAAATACGAATAATTTTGATTGACAGAAAAACAAATCAAATAACGCAGATAGCTGGAAAAAGAGTATAAACCTAATGAGTCAAGATAACAAATATTTTAAAAAAATGCTCAATACAAATTTAGAGCTAGTTTAGGCAAACGAATCAGCATCAGAAGACACTTACCAGGTTTCACCGAGAAGGATCTTCAGGATAATTCTGACAGGTATATACAAGAAAAAGTATGGAAACACAGATTAAGATATTCAAATATGGCATCAGAATGAATTCATTCATCAATCACCCCAAAAGTACGTATAAATGTGACAAAGGAAGCAGAATATATATATATATATATATATATATATATATATATATATATATGGGAGAAATATGAGGAGATTAATCCGACAGTATGGGGGAAAAGGTAGACAAACACGGGATGTTGAAGAAAATGGATGTTTATTGTAGGTGGTAATGTGGACGATGCAACGTTTCGGTTTGACCTTCTTCAGGACTTTACGAATAGAGCTTTTGTTTCAGTGGTGAACATTTTCTTTCTAATGAATTAGGGGGTCATGAATAAGGGGGGGGGTGATATATATATATATATATATATATATATATATATATATATATATATATTATGCACACACACAAACAGACACACACACAAATCAGATTCTTGCCCTGATGAGCTACTAAGCGAAACTATTAGCAAGTATATCTGACTCACTAAGTTTAACTTATATATATATATATATATATATATATATATATATAATATATATATATCAGTCGATAGAGCCCTACTATATTTACTATATTTACTTTATATATATATATATATATATATATATATATATATATATATATATATTATATATATATATGTAAATAAATGGAAATTAATCGACAGAATGAATTTAACATTTTGAAAAAACAATTAGTAATTATTATCTGCTGACAGAAATCTGTTTCGACGCCTTAGTAGAAGGGTCATCATCAACGAGCAAAAAATATGTGAAAAAGAGAAGGGATAAAACCGTTTGAAGAAAATAGGGGGTACAAACACACGCTGGAATGCTTGAATTTATTCAAATGCGCATACTGTTTCAAAAATAAAATAAATTTTATTTTTAAAATCAGAAGCATTTTTAATTCAAAAATAAACTCAAAAAGAGTTTGGTGTAAATATATAAAAAAGTGTAAGAGATTGTCAAAAATGTTCAAAATATGATCCAGCATTAAGTTGTTTACATATCCACAGTACAATTGAAAGAAGATGTTAAAATTGTACCCCCTATTTTCTTCAAACGGTTTTATCCCTTCTCTTTTTCATATATTTTTTGCTCGTTGATGATGACCCTTCTACTAAGGCGTCGAAACAGATTTCTGTCAGCAGATAATAATTACTAATTGTTTTTTCAAAATGTTAAATTCATATATATATATATATATATATATATATATATATATATATATATATATATATATATATATAGTAATAGCAGAAAAGAGTTAAGGGTCTACCACGGTTTCCGTCCATACGACCACATTAGGAACCTAATTTATACTTGGCTAAGTTGAAGTCATTATTTAGTTAAACTGAGATAAAGGTCTTTTCCGATAGTAACGGTTGAACAGTATGTTAGTCGATAATCTTCTCTATTGCCGCGTGCGGCTTATTTTATTAGTCTATTCATTTCTATGTTCTCATTTCTGTATTTTTTTAAACTGGATACTAATAGCGAGTGAAAACAGTTAAAAGTATAATTCTAATTATATTTAAGGAAATTAGTATTGATAATCTATTGCGTTACACCACTGTTCTATTTCAATATCTCTTCTATTTAAGATTAATGACAATTCATATATATATATATATATATATATATATATATATATATATATACAAAACTTGTTAGTAAACCCTTGCGGTAAGAAAAAACAGCAAATAGTTTGATTGTAAAAATATACTACCAAACATTACCTGCGGAGAAATGTTGAAAAAAGGAAAGACCAAGATAGTCGTACCAACCAAAAATAATCGCTTGATACTATAATACTTAGCCAAAAGAAAAAAACAATTTATATGTATATATATATAAAAAATATATATTCATCCAAAAACGTTTAGGATATACTAAAGCTTATTAGCACTCTTTACTTATTAGCAAAGAGTGCTCAATACCTAAGTGGAGCAAATAATAAAGATAAACCTAATGAGTCAGATATACCTACTAAAAGTTTCGCTTAGTGCTCTTCAGGGCATATCTTAGCCCTGAAGAGCACTAAAGCTGAAGAGCAATATATACATATATTATATACATATATATATATATATATATATATATATATATATAAAGATAAACCTA
>CM042141.1:31674036-31734036 GCA_023376005.1 Doryteuthis pealeii | reverse complement strand
GTCCGTTACTTCTATGGATATGTTTGAAAGCACTTACATCAACTGGAAAAATATAATGTCTTCGGAGTGGCCTAAAGTCGCTATCAGCCAGACAGCGAGGAAGTCTATCCCCATTTCACTAGCGATAGACCAAGGAGATTGTTTTGTGTCTGAAGTGGAGCGCCACATCTAAAAATTAGCTTCTTTATCGCACAAATCCCTATGCTACTTATTCGCTGAGTTGGCGAGGGTCAGTATCGAACCAGGAGCCTTGTGGTTCCTAGGCGGACGCTCTATTTACTTTAACTGTAACGGTTACTAAATTGACCAGTTTGCTATACTTTATTTTTATATAGCTTGTTTTTGTTGGTTATCAATTAAAGTACCACCACAATAATTTAGTTAATTTTTATTAATCCCATTTTATCAGTTGCTGCTGAGCCATTATTTTACTTTTGTCTATGAAAACCCAAGCAGAAATAGGTAAATGAAGCAGTGCCCAGCAGAACAATTCACATACCTAGGTAGTAATATCTCATCCACAGAAAGCGATGTAAATACACGAATAGGAAAGGCATGGTCGGCCACAAACAAATTATCAGTCATACGGAAATTCGATCTCACTGACAAGTTAAAGCGACAATTTTTCCAGACTGTGGTTATATCAGTACTGCTGTATTATTATTATTATTATTATTATTATTATTATTAATCTTATTATAATGGAGATTGTGGGTTTGTCTGTCTGTAACCGAAACTATATTACTATACAAGTCACAATTCCTTTAGTTATTTACATCATATTCTCCATGATTTTATTTTTATTTAAACCTAAATTATTAATAAAATTGTTTTACATCATTAAGACTGTTGACCATATCTACATACTAATAACATGCAATTGTATTTATATATACAACAAAATAGAGGTTTACAGTATGAATGGGAAGGCTAATTTGCATATTGAACTTAAAAAAATGATTTTAATAAATATATGCTTAGTATTATTGATTTCTAATGGTTTTATCTTATTGAATATGAGCAAAAATCTCTTCAATAAATCTTAAAAGAAATCCATTAACAAGAAGAAATAACTGTAATATTATTCTTTACTTCCTATTTTAACTAAACAGTTTAATTAGGAAAATTTACCAATGAAAGACGGGAGTAACGGAAAATGATGGAAGAGTTAGTTTCAAAGTTGTTCTATTTTTCAATCATACCCCCTCTGTTCAAAATCTTTTTATCTACATTCTTATTCAGTTTCATTAGCCTTTCTAATTTAATATCATATTTTATTATAAATTTAACTAAAATACTGTCACCCGGAGAGTGCATATATTTGCTAATAATAATAATAATAATAATAATAATAATAATAATAATAATAATAATAATATTGTTATTATTATTATGCTTCTCCATGCATTGTTAATGAATCAGTTTCATTAATTCAGAGAGAATAAAAAGTGAAAATTCCCCTTCGTGTCCTGCTAGATTCAGTAATTATGTTGCATGCATTATTATATAGATTAAGAAAAGAAAAAAAAGAGAATTTCCGCTAACAATTATTCCAAGTAAAGTGCACGATATGAAGCGTTAATATTGTGCCCCATTAATTTCTTTCGGGAAAACGAAAATCTAAACTGTTTTTTTTTTGTAAGAATTGTTTTTCTTTCTTTTTCTTTTTCTTTTTCCCATTATTTCGTGTTTCTTTTTTCTTTTTTTCTTTTTTTGTGAAACAATATATTCAACTACCATCTTGAATTTTAATTCAAACTGAACTTTTTCAAGTGACATAATTGATATACAAAGTGTGTCAAAAAGCATCGATATTTTTGTACTTTTTAACACACCTTCTATTCTGAAAAAAAATAACGTTCCATTCATTCTGTATTTCTATCTTGGTAAATCAATCTTTAAACTTGATACTTTTTTGACACAGCTTGTATTCTGAAAATAATTAATGAATGGAATGTCATTTTTTCAGAATACAAGGTGTGTCAAAAAATTTTCAAAAAATCTTGATACTTTTTTGGACACATTTTGTATTGCAATACCGACCAGCCAATTACAATCACCCTCTCTAATTATAAATATGCGAATATTAATTGAAGTTGTCCGAAGGGATATCATTATCTATTATTAAACGCAACAATGCTGATACTCTGTCCCTGAAAATAGAATAAAACCACACTAATATATACAAGACTTCAGACTGATCCGTACGTACAAAAACTTACTCATTTCCGCCCACACGCTCCAAAACAGGAGACATTTTCCCAACAGCTGTATTCAGAAAAAGATCGCCCCCCCCCCGCATAGCCAACCAGCAACTGATCAACCCCTCCCCTATTCACGACTTCCTGACTGACCAGTATGTGAACGACATCCTTTGAAGCAATAACTCAATCCACTGTCCTGAAGAAGGTCTAACAGACCGAAACGTTATAACGTCGACATCACTTACCTACAATAAACATCCATCCTGTACAACATTCCGTGTTTGTCTACCTTTCTCCACACAAGGAAGAAAGTATTTAAAGACAGCTTATTCTTCAAATTTATTTATTTAAAAACAAAGATGACATCTCCACGTTCGACAGTAAGTCTCAAAAGCCAGTAGAACAATTCACGTACCTAGGTTGTAATATCTCATCCACAGAAAGCGATGTTGAGGCACGCATAGGGAAGGCATTGTCCGCTATAAACAGACTGTCAGTTATATGGAAGTTAGACCTCCCCGACAAGTTGAAGCGACAATTGTTCAAGGCCGTAGTGGTATCGGTGCTGTTATATGGCTGCACCACTTGAACCTTGACGAGGCGCCTGGAAAATAGACTGGATGGGAGCTGCACAAGGATGCTGCGTGTGGTCTTGAACAAATCGTGGGAGCAGCATCCTACATGAAAGTAGCTATACGGCCACCTGCCACCTGTTACACAAACCATCCGAGTAAGACGAACAAGACAAGGCAGATACTGTTGGAGATGTAAGGATGAACTCATAAGGGACGTCCTTCTGTGGAAACCAGCACATGGACATGCTAGTGCAGGCCGTCCAGCGAAGACCTACATAGACCAGCTATGTGCGGATACAGCATGCTGTGCGGAGGACCTCCCGGGGTCAATGAATGATAGGCATAGTTGGCGAGAGATTGTCATGGATATCCACGCTGCTGGCGCGACATGATAATGATGATTGTGTTATGTAAAGTAAAAAAAAAGTCGTCGGGGTGGCCTAAAGTCGGTATCAGCCAGACAGCGAGTGAGTCTATCCCCCTTTTCAATAGCGCTAGACCAAGGAGATTGTTTTGGCGTCTGAGACGGAGTGCCACACCTACCATCAGCTCTTTACTTTACCGCACAGATCCCTGTGCTACTCATACGCTTAGTTGGCGAGGGTCGGTATCGAACCAATTACCTTGTGGTTTCTAGCCGAACGCTCTACCGACTGAGCTAAACCGGCCCTTCTGTTATATACATTCAATTGTCCTTTTTTCTATCCTTTACGATGAAGACGTTTTCATATCTTTAATGGAATTTCGGTGTCTGTCTGTAACCGAAACTATGTCACTCGTTACATCACAATACCCTCAAGAATTGCATGTTTATCAATGAGTATTCAATTTATAGTCGTAATTATTAATACGTAGAATAAAGAACAACTGTATTATATATACTGAGAAATTAAGTATGCGATATTAAACGGTCCATATTGTTTGTTTAAACGTGTTTTAAAGAAAACAAACCGGGTATTATTGATTTTCATTTAGTTCGTTTTATTCTAATATATATTTAAAGTTATCTAACGTATAGATTTTTACGAGAAAATTATGTACAAACAAGAAATAATTCCATCATCTTCTTCTACCTTAAATGTGATGTTTGTGTAATTAACTGTATCCGGTTTAGGTTTTCGCGTGTCCGCTAAGGTCTGCTTACAGTTTTACAAAGGAGCGTGGCAAAAATCCTTCTACGTAATTTTGGATGTCGATAAAATCGAGATAAATATTTTTTTAAACTATATATTTTTACACTAAAATTAAAATATTTGTTCAATTTTAATAAAATATTGGAGAATTATTTAAAAGTGGTCTATTTCGTCTGCCATAAAACAAAATAAACATCTCAGAGGAGTTGAGTGAATATGGTGCATTTTAAGTAATCAATGTTTCAAAAATATCAAAGGTTTATTTTATTTATTTTTTCCCAACCCCCTCAAGCAATATCTTTGAAAATTAATTTTTACACCGCCCGGTCGTCGTTTTTTGTCAGTATTATATAATGTGTATTATAAAGCGGAGGTCGAATACCAAATTCCTATGCTTTATAGATTGATAAAGCAACGGATTGTGTGTATATATGTTAAACGAAATTAACCATTTCCCAGGCGAATATTTTAATGCTTGTAAAGTTGCTGAATTATCTGCAGAAAATTCCAAAATAGACACCATGTTCAAACAAGTTATAAAAAGTAACAAAAAACATGATAATTTGATCAGCAAATGTGAGTCAGTGTACAATAAAGCAAAACAACCTTTACACAATCTTAAACTACAGTGGAGCCTCCTAGTGAGGTTTCTATACACTAACAATTAACTGGTCAATAATCAGCCAATAGAAAAATGCCTTACATTGAGCTACCATGATAAAATAGCTGGGTCCAATTTAAGCAGTTGTAACTTTACAGAGCAACATGTTGATGCGGAATTCGTTTCCTTGTAATTTTCTAACTCTGTGTGGAGGATGTGTAGTGGTATGAAAGCACTTACCTCTCAAACCAGGTGGGAGATTCGTTATTTTACGGTTCTAAAAAGTGTCCTTGTATTAAGTCCAGGTACCAAATTAGCCGTAAATTACATAGGAATTTCATAAAATAAGCATGTCTATCTCTTCTACTACTAGACATCTAAGTATATGGTTGTTGTTTCGCTTGCATTCTCTCTTCGGTTCTGGAACCACTTGGGATCTTCTTGAGTTTTTTTCTGTCCTTTCGCCCATTGTTAGTTTTTAATTAACGATCACAAGACTTGATGTGTTTTTTTCTCTAGAGCCCTTTTATTTTACTTTATAAATTCAAGACAAACGCGCGAAGATTTGGGCTTTGAACGGACAGACCGCCATCGCGATCCGTTTTATCTCGTCATTCAGCCAAAACCTCCGTACATCGCCTTCAAATACCACAACCAGACTCTCAACCTTCTCACTATCTCTTTCACTCTTCGCACTGTTGTCCCGGCTCGGCTAATCAGAAGCCAAGGTTAATGACTTCCACTTCATCCTTATTCTCTTCTTTTTTTTTTTCATTAGTAAAATCTTTTTAATATCCACCATCGTCCCACGTCAACCCACCACTGATGTCACACAATGATTTTCACTAATTCTTTTACACCATGTCGTTCTTCCGGAAAAAAGGGTTAAGTACGGTAATTATTTAAATTTAACGCAGGTATCTTCCTGTTGCATAGCGGGGGTTTCACGGTACCAAATATTTATCTGCTATATCCTGCTATATATATATATTAATGAAATCTACAACACATGCATATAGTAGGAGTTGACTTTATTTCTCTTCTCGGCTGTACGTGGTGGGCGGCGTGCGTTGACAGTAACTACTATTGCTGCTGGGATGACTAGCGTTGGTGAGGGGGAGGGGTAGACGAACCTCACTGCCCGCTGGCAGCGATGAACCATGTCGACCGTCGCTCCTTGTGCTCTTTTCGTCGTCCACTGTCTGACTCTCTAACTGAAATGGGATCCCTGACTTCCTTTTATATATATCAAACGCCTACGCGTTTTCTTTTGTTATCAATATCAGCGGACAAATCTATTTCCGAACTTATTGTTACCCATCCTTCTTTGTTCGCTTTACCCGGAAAAAGTCCTTTGTTACTCTTTTCGTCTTCTCCCTGCCTCGATCCAACCGGAAGACCCTATTTCCGTTTTCTCCTTCTTTTAAATATCTTCAATATACAACATTCCTATATTAACATACTGATTTCCGCCATATCAATCTGATCTCAATACGATATTTGTAAGTTTTCCTTTCTTTCAGCGTGATCGTTAATTCTCTACTATCAGGGTCCCTCCACTTCTAATGTCCTTACCCTTCACACTCTGTTGACCTCTCCCCCTTCTCTCTCTAACCAAATACTCACTCTCTTTATGACACTGATGTCCATCACTGTTTCTTTCTCAGGTAAAGCTATCTTATTAAGAAGAATTATATTTTTCACTCTACTGCTTCCTTTTTCATTACATGGTCTATTGTTACCTTCACCTGGTGCAGAATGCAATTCAACTTTTACGGGATTTATGTCAAGGTTTCATCGATGTAGTATTGCTGTCAATGTGTAAGACTTCTTTCAGACTAACATACTTATCTTTGTGATTTATTTTATAGCTGTCAGATTTCATCGGGTGGTCGATCCATTATAGGGTGGTGGTGTAATTTCACATGTTATGTTAAAAGTACAAGTGACAGGCTTGGAAAAACATACACCATATATTATATATATATATATATATATATATATATATATATAATATATAAATGAATTCCACACCACACACACACACACACACACACACACATAAATAATCAAACAGACCACCAATAACAAAAAAGGATAGGCCAAATTCTGGAATGATAATCACACACACAAAAAAAGAGAATCAGATGGTCCTGTTAATAAACAAAAAATGTTAGCTTAGAGAGTGAGCCAGATCTGGAATGATAATCGGAAACTGTTGAACAGGCACAACACACACACACACACACACACACACACACATAGACAAATTCCCCACACACACACACACAAAGAGTTTAGAAGTCACGAGACAAAACCAAATGGACAGCCACTAGCAACAACTTCAGTCCCGGGGATCTTCTATAGAAGAGATTTTTATCTCTAAATATTAAGAAAAAATCACAGGTTACAAATCAACACCATAGTTACCTTATTTTTCTTTACACTTGCATTGGGATAGACTTCAAAACAAACACACCATACTAATATATATATATATTATATATAATATATATATTATATATATATATATATATATGTGTGTGTGTGTGTGTATATAATATATATATATATATATATATATATATATGTTATCCAAGCGACTGGTAATTTGGGGAGAGGCTATTTGGTATTATCTATATCCTCTGTATATCCACAATCCATGCCCATCCAGATACACTCCTATACATTTATACAAGGGTTATTTTCAAATACCTAAGAGAGCTCAATGTAAGTTAATTAATAAATCAATTAAATTCAGAGCAAATATTACACTTTCAAGAAAAACTAATATAATGTTAATACCCAAATGACGGTTAGTTATTCTTTCTTATTGAAAGTTTATATATATATATACTAGAAGTGGCTACCCGGCGTCACCTGGGTAGAGAGGGGATTTTTTAAAAGTTAGTCTCGCAGATCCATTATTGCTTATCACAAGTTAGATCCTCACTGGATGCCCCATAAAATCCCACATAAATATATAATAATATAGTAAGAAATTTTAATTCAATAATTTACAATTTAAAAAAAAATACAATATAAATGAGGCGATTAATTCAATCAATCAACATCACATTTCAATTACCTTCTGTTACTATACCAATTTTGATTTTTAAATATCTTCTCAAATATAAATAAATCTTCATTATTTTTCTTAAAAACCAATCCCTGGTGATAGTATAAATATTATATATATATATATATATATATATATATATATATATATATATATACTTTGTATTTTTGTTTTTTTCGAAGTTTCCATCCGGACAAACACATACACACAACTGCTTTTATGTATGTATAAATATAATATTAACAAACCTTTCCTCAAGAGCAATATGACACAAGTTCAATTTCTTAAGCGGAGTTTAAAAGAATCGAATTCAGAAGTTGCCTTCTCCTAAACTTATTGCCAATCCGCCCAATTATTTACCCTTAGCTAGAGGAGAATAATTGTATTAGGGTTATGTGAATTGTAAACAGCCACGTCCAGCATCTGAACTCGGCTCACCGTCTACATTTCCGACTACGATAACCATCAGAGAACACTATATATATATATATATATATATATATATATATATATATATATATATACTAGCAAATATATGCACCCTCCGGGTGCAAGTATTTAAGTTTCAATATAATAAAATATCATATTAAATTAGAAAGGCTAATGAAACTGAACAAGAATACAGATAAAAAGATTTGGAACAGAGGGGATATGATTGAAAAATAGAACAACTTTGAAACTAACTCTTCCATCATTTTCCGTTACTCCCGTCTTTCATTGGTAAATTTTCCTAATTTAACTATTTAGTTAAAATAGGAAGTAAAGATTAATATTACAGTTATTTCTTCTTGTTAATGTATTTCTTTTAAGATTTATCCCCGAGATTTTTGCTCATATTCAATAAGATAAAACCAAACAATTAGAAATCAATAATACTAAGCATATATTTATTAAAATCAAATTTTAAGATCAATATGCAAATTAGCCTTCCCATTCACACTGTAAACTGCTATTTTGTTGTATATATAAATACAATTACATGTTATTAGTATGTAGATATGGTCAACAGTATTAATGATGTAAAACAATTTTATTAATAACTGAGGTTTAAATAAAAAATAAAATCATGGAGAATGTGATGTAAATAACAAAAGGAATTGTGACTTGTTTAGTAATATAGTTTCGGTTACAGACAGACAAACCCACAATCTCCATTATCATAAGATATATATATATATATATATATATTATAAGATGAGAATGTATATGGTATAAGTCAGGAAGTAAATTACACATGAGAAATGTAATAACTATAACTATAAATTTAGGTACACGTTGATAACAATGGTCCACTGTTTGAGAACTATAACTGATAAAAATCGGCCGGGTTTCGATCCCGGCTAGAGGCAACTTTGCTAAATCTAACTACATGTCAAAACACGCTGTCTGTGGATGACTATATATATATTGTATATATATCATCCTGCTTACTCATTCATTTTTTCATTGGATATTAAATCATAATATATTATATTTGCTTGTAAAACTGCTCTGCTTATTTAGCATTGAGCACCTTCATATGCCAATACTTTTCTCATTCATTCTCCATTCATTCATATATATATATATATATATATATATATATTATACAACACAACTCCCATGACCCCCCCTCACATATATAAGAGCATTAAAAAAATAACCTACCTCATAGAGGTTTTTCACGGAACAAATGGACATGCTACTATTAACACACTCGCCTAACCGGATTTTAATAGCATGTCAAACCCACAAAACACTTCAACTTTTATAGTTTTCTATAATGCTCCCTTTCTAATAATCCATAAACAATTTCTTCAAATAATAAATTTTCTCCTGACGATGACCTAAGGTCGAAACTAGTTGAGAATAAACAACATACAAGAAATATTCCTGATTGTCTTAATACTTTTGCTTACACTATATATATATATATATATATATATATATATATAATATATATATTTTGGGGTGGCCAAAAGACGGTAGCAGTCAAACACCGAGGGAGTCTATCCCCTCTCAGTAGCGCTAGACCAAGTAGATTTTTTAGGTGTCCGTGTGGGAGCGCCTTTACCTACCATCAGCTCCTCACTTAACCTCACAGATCCCTGCGCTTACTCATACGCTGATTGGCGAATGCGGGTATCGAACCAGGAACTTGTGATTCCCAGTCTGCCGCTCTACCGACTGAGCTAAACCGGCCCTAATGTATATATTTATTATCATTTACCTGTGTAAACAGATCAATTTCTTAATGTCAAAAGTTCCTGTTCGATACCCGGCGATTCGCCAACTCAGCGTAATGAGTAGCGAGGGATTCTGTGAGGTTAAGTGAGGAAGCTGATGGTAGGTAAGGCGCTCCACCACGGACACCTAACATCTACTTGGTCTAGCGCTACTGAGAAGGGGATAGATCCCTCGGTGTTTGACTACTACCGTCTTTTGGCCACCCCAAAATATATATATATATATATATATATATATTATATTATATTATCATAGTGTGAACAAAAGTATTAAGACATCAGGAATATTTTCTGTATGTTGTTTTATTCTCAACTAGTTCGGACCTTAGGTCATCGTCAGGAGAAAATTTAATTATTGAAAGAAAATTGTTTATGGATTATAGAAGGGAGCATTATAGAAGAACTATCAGAGTTGAGTGTTTTGTGGTTTGACATGCTATTAAAATCCGGGTAGACGAGTGTGTTATAGTAGCATGGTCATTTGTTCCGTGAAAAAACCTCTATTAGAAGGTTATTTTTTTGATGCTCTTATAATGTGAGGCGGGTCATGGGAGTTGTGTGTGTAATATATATATATATATATATATTAGTTATATATTTATATATGAATGAATGGAGAATGAATGAGAAAAGTATTGGCATATGAAGGTGCTCAATGCAAAATAGCAGAGCAGGTTTTACAAAGCAAATTAATATATTATGGATTAATATCCATGAAAAATGAATGAGTAAGCAGGATGATATATATAATATATATATAGTCATCCACAGACAGCGTGTTTTGACATGTGTTAGATTTAGCAAGTTGCCTCTAGCCGGGTCGAAACCCGGCCGATTTTTATCAGTTATAGTTCTCAAACAGTGGACCATTGTTATCAACGTGTACCTAAATTTTATAGTTATAGTTATTACATTTCTCTGTGGTAATTTACTTCCTGACTTATACCATATACATTCCTCATCTTATATATATATATATATATTATATATATCTTATGATATGGAGATTGTGGTTTGTCTGTCTGTAACCGAAACTATATTTACTAAACAAGTCACAATTCCTTTTGTTATTTACATCAACATTCTCCATGATTTTATTTTTTATTTAAACCTCAGTTATTATAAAAATTGTTTTACATTCATTACTGTTGACCATATCTACATACTAAATAACATGTAATTGTATTTATATATACAACAAAATAGCAGTTTACAGTGGTGAATGGGAGGTAATATTGCATATTTGATCTTAAAATTTGATTTTAATAAATATATGCTTAGTATTATTGATTTCTAATTTGTTTGGTTTTATCTTATTGAATAATGAGCAAAATCTCGGGGATATAATCTTAAAAAGAAATCCATTAAACAGAAAGAAATAACTGTAATATTAATCTTTAATTCCTCTTTTAACTAAAGTTAAATTAGAAAATTTACAATGAAAGACGGGAGTAACGGAAAATGATGGAAGAGTTAGTTTCAAAGTTGTTCTATTTTTCAATCAATCCCTCTGTTCCAAATCTTTTTTCTGTATTCTTGTTCAGTTTCATTAAGCCTTTCTAATTTAATATGATATTTTAATTATATTAAAAACTTAAATACTTGCACCCGAGGGTGCATATATTTGCTAGTATATATATATATATATATATATATATATATATATATATATATATATAGTGTTCTCTGATGGTTATCGTAGTCGGAAATGAAAACGGTGAGCCGAGTTCAGATGCCGGACGTGCTGTTTACATTCACATAACCATAATACAACTATTCTCCTCCAGCTAAGGGTAAATAATTGGGCGGATTGGCAATAAGTTTAGGAGAAGGCAACTCTGAATTCGATTCTTTTAAACTCCGCTTAAGAAATTGAACTTGTGTCACATATTGCTCTTGAGGAAAGGTTGTTTAAATATATTTTATACATACATAAAGGTGCAGTTGTTTGTATGTGTTTTTGTCCGGATGGAAACTTCGAAAATAAAACAATTAACGACAAAAGTAAAATATATATTATATATATAATATATATATATATATATATATATAATATATATACTATCACCAGGGATTGGTTTTTTAAGAAAATAATGAAGATTTATTTATACTAGCTCGATATGCACCTCCGGGTCAAATATTTAGTTTTAATATAATAAGATATCATATTAAATTAGAAAGGCTAATGAAACTAATAAGAATACAGATAAAAAGATTTGAAACGAGGAGTATAATAAAAATGGAACAACTGAAACTTACTCTTCCATCACTCTCGTCTTCATTGTATTTTTTCTAATTTAATATTAGTTTTAAAAGAGGAAGTAAAGAATTAACATGACAGTTATTTTATGCTTGTTAATGGATTTCATTTTACATTGAAGAGATTTTTGCTTATATTCATTAAGATAAAACTAAAACAGTGAAATCAATAATACTAGCACATATTTAATAATTCGATTTTTTAATATTAATATGCAATTAGCCTTCCGTTCACACTGTAAACTGCTAATTTTGTTGTATTATAAATATAATTGCTGTTGTCAGTATGTAGACATAGAACAGTATTGTAAGACAATTTTATTAATAATTGAGTTTAGATAAAATAAAATCATGGAGAATGTGATGTCAATACTAAGAGAATTGTGACTTGAGTAGGAATATAGTTTCGTACAGAGAGAAAAACACACAATCTCCATTATAATAAGATTTGAGAAGATATTTAAAAATCAAAATTGGTATGTAACAAGAAGGTAACTTGAAATGTGATGTTGATTGATTGAATTAATCGCTCATTTATATTGTTTTTTTAAAAATTGTAATATTGAATTAAAATTCTTACTATATTATTATATATTTATGTGGGATTTTATGGGGCATCCGTGAGGATCTAACTGTGATAAGCAATAATGGATCTGCGAGACTAACCTTTAAAAAATCCCCTCTCTACCAGGTGACGCCGGGTAGCCACTTCTAGTATATATATTTATATAAACTTTCAATAAGAAAGAATAACTAACCGTCATTTGGGTATTAACATTATATAGTTTTTCTTGAAGTGTAATATTTGCTCTGAATTTAATTGATTTATTAATTAACTTACATTGAAGCTCTCTTGGGTATTTGAAATAACCCTTGTATAAATGTATAGGGTGTATCTGCATGGGCATGGATTGTGGATATACAGAGGATATAGATAATACCAATAGCCTCTCCCCAAATTACCAGTCGCTTGGATACATTATATATATATTATATATATAATATATATATACACACACACACACACATATATATATATATTATATATATATATATATTATATATATATATATATATTAGTATGGTGGTTGGTTTTGAAAGTCTATCCCAATGCAAGTGTAAAGAAAAATAAGGTAACTATGGTGTTGATTGTCAACCTGTGATTTTTTCTTAATATTTAAAGATAAAAATCTCTTCTATAGAAGATCCCCGGGACTGAAGTTGTTTGCTAGTGGCTGTCCATTTGTTTCTGTCTCATGACTTCCAAACTCTCTGTGTGTGTGGTGGGGGTATGTCTATTGTGTGTGTGTGTGTGGTTGTGTGTGGGTGCCTGTTCAACAGTTTCTGATTATCATTCCAGATCTGGCTCACCTCTAAGCATAAGATTTTTTGTTTTATTACAGGACCATCTGATTCTCTTTTTTTTTTGTATGTGTGATTTCATTCCAGAATTTGGCCCAACCTTTTTTGTTATTGGTGGTCTGTTTGATTATTTAGTGTGTGTGTGTGTGTGTGTGTGTGTGTGGAATTTTCATTTATATATATAGGAATATCTACTGAGTCAGACGAACCTACTATAGTTTCGCATAAGCTCTTCAGGGCAAAGTCAGATTTAGCCCTGAAGAGCTTTATGCGAAACTAATAGTAAGGTTCTGACTCAGTAGATATCCTTATTACTTGGCTCTACTTAGGTATCGAGCACTTTTTACAAATTAGCTTCTCCTAGCGGTTATATGAATATATATATCTTTATACATATATATACATATAAATTGTTGTTCTTTGGCCAAATACTATACCATAGATTATTTTTTGTTGTACGAATATTGGTCTTTTCTTTTTTTCAAAAATGTTTTTTCTTCCTGGTTGATGTTTGGTAGTATATTTTACAATCAAACTTCTGCCGGGTTTTTTTCTCTCGCAGGGATCTACCAACACGCTTATATTATATATTATTATATATATATATATATATTATTATTGCTGTATGTTTTCCAAGCGTGTCACTTGTACTTTTAACTTAACATTGAAAGTACACCACCACCCTATAATGGATGACACCCGATGAAATCTGACAGCTATAAAATAAATCACAAAGATAAGTATGTTAGTCTGAAAGAAGTCTTACACATTGACAGCAATACTACATCGATGAAACCTTGACATAAATCCCGTAAAAGTTGAATTGCATTCTGCACCAGGTGAAGGTAACAATAGACCATGTAATGAAAGAAGAAGCAGTAGAGTGGAAATATAATTCTGTTCTTAATAAGATAGCTTTACCTGAGAAGAAACAGTGGACATCAGTGTCATAAAGAGAGTGAGTATTTGGTTAGAGAGAGAAGGGGAGAGGTCGACAGAGTGTGAAGGGTAAGGACATTAGAAGTGGAGGGACCCTGATAGTAGGAATTAACGATCAGGCTGAAAGAAAGGAAAACTTACAAATATCGTATTGAGATCAGATTGATATGGCGGAAATCAGTATGTTAATATAGGAATGTTGTATATTGAAGATATTTAAAAGAAGGTGAAAACGGAAATAGGTCTTCCGGTTGGATCGAGGAGGGGAAGACGAAAAGAGTAACAAAGGACTTTTTCCGGGTAAAGCGAACAAAGAAGGATGGGTAACAATAAGTTGGAAATAGATTTGTCCGCTGATATTGATAACAAAGAAAACGCGTAGGCGTTTGATATATATAAAAGGAAGTCAGGGATCCCATTTTAGTTAGAGAGTCAGACAGTGGACGACGAAAAGAGCACAAGGAGCGACGGTCGACATGGTTCATCGCTGCCAGCGGGCAGTGAGGTTCGTCTACCCCTCCCCTCATCAACGCTAGTCGTCCAGCAGCAATAGTAGTTATTGTCAACGCACGCCGCCACCACGTACAGCGAGAAGAGAAATAAAGTCAACTCCTACTATATGCATGTGTTGTAGATTTCATTAATATATATATATAGCAGGATATAGCAGATAAATATTTGGTACCGTGAAACCCCGCTATGCTACAGGAAGATACCTGCGTTAAATTTAAATAATTACCTACTTAACCCTTTTTTCCGGAAGAACGCAATGGTGTAAAAGAATTAGTGAAAAATTGTGTGACATCAGTGGTGGTTGACGTGGGACGATGGTGGAAATTAAAAGATTTTACTAATGAAAAAAAAAAGAAGAGATAAGGATGAAGTGGAAGTCATTAACCTTGGCTTCTGATTAGCCGAGCCGGGACAACAGTGCGAAGAGTGAAAGAGATAGTGAGAAGGTTGAGAGTCTGGTTGTGGTATTTGAAGGCGATGTACGGAGGTTTTGGCTGAATGACGATATAAAACGGATCGCGATGGCGGTCTGTCCGTTCAAAGCCCAAATCTTCGCGTGTTTGTCTTGAATTTATAAAGTAAAATAAAAGGGCTCTAGAGAAAAAAACACACCAAAGTCTTGTGATCGTTAATTAAAAACTAACAATGGGCGAAAGGACAGAAAAAAACTCAAGAAGATCCCAAGTGTTCCAGAACCGAAGAGAGAATGCAAGCGAAACAACAACCATATACTTAGATGTCTAGTAGTAGAAGAGATAGACATACTTATTTTATGAAATACCTATGTAATTTACGGCTAATTTGGTACCTGGACTTAATACAAGGACACTTTTTAGAACCGTAAAAATAACGAATCTCCCACCTGGTTTGAGAGGTAAGTGCTTTCATACCACTACACATCCTCCACACAGTTAGAAAATCACAATGAAACGAATTCAGCATCAACATGATGCTCTGTAAAGTTACAACTGCTTAAATTGGACTCAGCAATTTTATCATGGTAGCTCAATGTAAGGCATTTTTCTATTGGCTGCTTATTGACCAGTTAATTGTTAGTGTATAGAAACCTCACTAGGAGGCTTCACTGTAGTTTAAGACTGTGTGAAGGTTGTTTTGCTTTATTGTACACTGACTCACATTTGCTGATCAAATTATCATGTTTTTTGTTACTTTTTTATAACTTGTTTGAACATGGTGTCTATTTTGGAATTTTCTGCAGATAATTCAGCAACTTTACAAGCATCAAAATATTCGCCTGGGAAATGGTTAATTTCGTTTAACATATATACACACAATCCGTTGCTTTATCAATCTATAAAGCATAGGAATTTGGTATTCGACCTCCGCTTTATAATACACATTATATAATACTGACAAAAAACGACGACCGGCGGTGTAAAAATTAATTTTCAAAGATATTGCTTGAGGGGGTTGGGAAAAAATAAATAAAATAAACTTTGATATTTTTGAAACATTGATTACTTAAAATGCACCATATTCACTCAACTCCTCTGAGATGTTTATTTTGTTTTATGACAGACGAAATAGACCACTTTTAAATAATTCTCCAATATTTTATTAAAATTGAACAAATATTTTTTAATTTTAGTGTAAAAATATATAGTTTAAAAAATATTTTATCTCGATTTTATCGACATCCAAAATTACGTAGAAGGATTTTTGCCACGCTCCTTTGTAAAACTGTAAGCAGACCTTAGCGGACACGCGAAAACCTAAACCGGATACAGTTAATTACACAAACATCACATTTAAGGTAGAAGAAGATGATGGGATTATTTCTTGTTTGTACATAATTTTTTCGTAAAAATCTATACGTTAGATAACTTTAAATATATATTAGAATAAAAACGAACTAAATGAAAATCAATAATACCCGGTTTGTATTCTTTAAAACACGTTTAAACAAACAATATGGACCGTTTAATATCGCATACTTAATTTCTCAGTATATATAATACAGTTGTTCTTTATTCTACGTATTAATAATTACGACTATAAATTGAATACTCATTGATAAACATGCAATTCTTGAGGGTATTGTGATGTAACGAGTGACATAGTTTCGGTTACAGACAGACACCGAAATTCCATTAAAGATATGAAAACGTCTTCATCGTAAAGGATAGAAAAAAGGACAATTGAATGTATATAACAGAAGGGCCGGTTTAGCTCAGTCGGTAGAGCGTTCGGCTAGAAACCACAAGATAATTGGTTCGATACCGACCCTCGCCAACTAAGCGTATGAGTAGCACAGGGATCTGTGCGGTAAAGTAAAGAGCTGATGGTAGGTGTGGCACTCCGTCTCAGACGCCAAAACAATCTCCTTGGTCTAGCGCTATTGAAAAGGGGGATAGACTCACTCGCTGTCTGGCTGATACCGACTTTAGGCCACCCCGACGACTTTTTTTTTACTTTACATAACACAATCATCATTATCATGTCGCGTCAGCAGCGTGGATATCCATGACAATCTCTCGCCAACTATGCCTATCATTCATTGACCCCGGGAGGTCCTCCACACAGCATGCTGTATCTGCACATAGCTGGTCTATGTAGGTCTTCGCTGGACGGCCTGCACTAGCATGTCCATGTGCTGGTTTCTACAGAAGGACGTCGCTTATGAGTTCATCCTTACATTTCCAACTGTATCTGCCATGTCTTGATCGTCTTACTCGGATGGTTTGTGTAACAGGTGGCAGGTGGCCGTATAGCTACTTTCTTGTAGGATGCTGCTCCCACGATTTGTTCAAGATCACTCGCAGCATTCTTGTGCAGTTCCTATCCAGTCTATTTTCCAGGCGCCTCGTCAAGGTTCAAGTGGTGCAGCCATATAACAGCACCGATACCATTACGGCCTGGAAGAATTGTCGTGTCAACTTGTCGGGGAGGTCTAACTTCCTTATAACTGACACTGTTTATAGCGGACAATGCCTTCCCTATGCGTGCATCAACATTGCTTTCTGTGGATGAGATATTACAACCTAGGTACGTGAATTGTTCTACTGGCTTTTGAGACTTACTGTCGAACGCGGAGATGTCATATTTGTTTTTAAATAAATAAATTTGAAGAATAAGCTGTCTTTAAATACTTTCTTCCTTGTGTGGAGAATGGTAGACAAACACGAAAAGTTTTACAGGATGGATGTTTATTGTAGGTAGTGATGTCGACGTTATAACGTTTCGGTCTGTTAGACCTTCTTCAGGACAGTGGATTGAGTTATTGCTTCAAAGGATGTCGTTCACATACTGGTGAGTTAGGAGGCCGTGAATAGGGGAGGAGTTTTCAGTTGCTGGTTGGCTATGCTGGGGGGGGGTACGACCTTTTTCTTGAATACAGTTGATGGGAAAATGTCTCCTGTTTTGGAGCGTGTGGGCGGAAATGAGTAAGTTTTTGTACGTACGGATCAGTCTGAAGTCTTGTATATATTAGTGTGGTTTTATTCTATTTTCAGGGACAGAGTATCAGCATTGTTGCGTTTAATAATAGATAATGATATCCCTTCGGACAACTTCAATTAATATTCGCATATTTATAATTAGAGAGGGTGATTGTAATTGGCTGGTCGGTATTGAAATACAAGATGTGTCCAAAAAGTATCAAGATTTTTTGAAAATTTTTTGACACACCTTGTATTCTGAAAAATGACATTCCATTCATTAATTATTTTCAGAATACAGCTGTGTCAAAAAGTATCAAGTTTAAAGATTGATTTACCAAGATAGAAATACAGAATGAATGGAACGTTATTTTTTTTCAGAATATAAGGTGTGTTAAAAAGTACAAAAATATCGATGCTTTTTGACACACTTTGTATATCAATGATGTCACTTGAAAAAGTTCAGTTTGAATTAAAATTCAAGATGGTAGTTGAATATATTGTTTCACAAAAAAGAAAAAAGAAAAAAGAAACACGAAATAATGGGAAAAGAAAAGAAAAAGAAAGAAAACAATTCTTACAAAAAAAAACAGTTTAGATTTTCATTTTCCCGAAAGAAATTAATGGGGCACAATATTAACGCTTCATATCGTGCACTTTACTTGGAATAATTGTTAGCAGAATTCTCTTTTTTTTCTTTTCTTAATCCATATAATAATGCATGCAATATAATTACTGAATCTAGCAGGACACGAAGGGGAATTTTCACTTTTTATTCTCTCTGAATTAATGAAACTGATTCATTAACAATGCAAGGAGAAGCATAATAATAATAACATTATTATTATTATTATTATTATTATTATTATTATATATTATTATTGCAAATATATGCACCCTCCGGGTGCAAGTATTTTAGTTAAATTTATAATAAAATATGATATTAAATTAGAAAGGCTAATGAAACTGAATAAGAATGTAGATAAAAGATTTTGAACAGAGGGGGTATGATTGAAAAATAGACCAACTTTGAAAATAACTCTTCCATCATTTTCCGTTACTCCCGTCTTTCATTGGTAAATTTTTCCTAATTAAACTGTTTAGTTAAAATAGGAAGTAAAGAATAATATTACAGTTATTTCTTCTTGTTAAGGATTTCTTTTAAGATTTATTGAAGAGATTTTTGCTCATATTCATTAATATAAAACCATTAGAAATCAATAATACTAAGCATATATTTTATTAAAATCATTTTTTAAGTTCAATGTGCAAATTAGCCTTCCCATTCATACTGTAAACCTCTATTTTGTTGTATATATAAATACAATTGCATGTTATTAGTATGTAGATATGGTCAACAGTCTTAATGATGTAAAAACATTTTATTAATAATTTAAGTTTAAATAAAAATAAATCATGGAGAATATGATGTAAATAACTAAAGGAATTGTGACTTGTATAGTAATATAGTTTTCGGTTACAGACAGACAAACCCACAATCTCCATTATAATAAGATTAATAATAATAATAATAATAATAATAATACAGCAGTACTGATATAACCACAGTCTGGAAAAATTGTCGCTTTAACTTGTCAGTGAGATCGAAATTTCCGTATGACTGATAATTTGTTTGTGGCCGACCATGCCTTTCCTATTCGTGTATTTACATCGCTTTCTGTGGATGAGATATTACTACCTAGGTATGTGAATTGTTCTACTGGGCACTGCTTCATTTACCCATTTCTGCTTGGGTTTTCATAGACAAAAGTAAAATAATAGCAACAACTGATAAAATGGGATTCATAAAAATTAACTAAATTATTGTGGTGGTACTTTAATTGATAACCAACAAAAACAAGCTATATAAAAATAAAGTATAGCAAACTGGTCAATTTAGTAACCGTTACAGTTAAAGTAAATAGAGCGTCCGCCTAGGAACCACAAGGCTCCTGGTTCGATACTGACCCTCGCCAACTCAGCGAATAAGTAGCATAGGGATTTGTGCGATAAAGAAGCTAATTTTAGATGTGGCGCTCCACTTCAGACACAAAACAATCTCCTTGGTCTATCGCTAGTGAAATGGGGATAGACTCCCTCGCTGTCTGGCTGATAGCGACTTTAGGCCACTCCGAAGACATTTATATTTTCCAGTTGATGTAAGTGCTTTCAAACATATCCATAGAAGTAACGGACAGCGTGTTCATAATCCCAAATTTCAATAGAACCTCCGCCTCGGAATCGCAAGGTTACTGGTTCGATATCGGTCCCCGCCAACTCAGTATATGAGTAGCTCAAATTGATTATTCTGATCTGTGTGGTAACGTGGCACGCTGACGGCATGTGTATCGTTCCACCTCAGCAAAAATTAACTCCCTGTCCAGCGCTAGCGAGAAAGGGATAGACTCATCGCTGTCTGGCTGATACCCACAATAGGCTACTCTGCCAACTTACAACTTTAGTATAATACAGCAGTAATGATTATCAATGATATTATATATATATATATATATATATAATATATATATATATATATCTTATTATATGGAGATTGTGTTTTTTTTGTCTGTAACCGAAACTATATAACTAATCGAGTCACAATTCCATAGTTATTTACAATACATTCTCCATGATTTTTATTTTTTCAAACCTCAATTATTAATAAATTGTTTTACATTATTAATACTGTTTGACCATTCTACATATTATTTAAACATGCGATTGTATTTATATATACAAAATATAGTGGTTTGCAGTGTGAATGGGAAGGCTAATTTGCTATTGATATTAAAAATTTGATTTTAAATAAATATGTGCTCAGTATTATTGATTTCTATTGTTTGGTTTTATCTTAATGAATATGAGCAAAAAATCTCTCCAATAAATCATTAACAATATTAACAGTAATTCTATTCTTTACTTCTATTTTACTAAATAGTTAAATTATGAATTTAGCAATGAAAGACGGGAGGGAAGAAAAGCAAGTTTTAGTTTTTCCCCTCTGTTTCAAATCTTTTTATCGGCATCTTATTTAGTTCCATTACCTTTCTAAGTTAACATAATATTTTTATTTCATTAAAACTTAAATACTTGCACCCGGAGGTTGCATATATTTGCTAGTATATATAAATTAATCCAAAAACCGGAGAAGAAATCTTCCTTACGACATAGAAGTTTTTTTTTAAAACGTGTCGCAAGATTGCAGAGCACATGTGTGCTCTTAATTGTTAGCGTCACAGAGAAAAATTTGATAAGTAAAAATATAACAGAAGACTTAGATTCTTTACTTTAATAGCCTATTTCATGAGGCTTTGACAAGTGTTCTAACACCCGCAATCAGATGTATTATATATATTCTTTATATATACTAGTAAATATTATGCACCCTCCGGGTGCAAGTATTTGAATTTTAATGTAATGAAATATGTTAATTTGAAATACTTTTGAAACTAAATAAAAATCCAAATAAATGATTTGAAACAGAGGGGGTATACTCGAGAATAGAACAACTTTGAAACTAAGTCTTCCATCATTTTTCATCACTCCCTCCTTTTATTGCTGATTTTCCTAATTTAACTATTTAGTTAAATGGAAAGTAAAGAATAAAATTACTGTTATTTTCTTTTTATTAAAGGATTTTTTTAAGATTTATCCCCGGTTTTTTGCTCATATTCATTAAGAAAAAAAAAACAATTAAATCAGTAATACCAGCCATATTTAATAAAATTAAACTTTTATATCAATATGCAAATTATAGCTTTCCTGTTCAACTGTAACCGCTAATTTTGTTGCATATATAAATACAATTGCATGTTATTAATGTAGTAAAGTCAAAAGTATTAATAAGGTTAACAATTTTATCAATAACAGAGGTTTAAATAAAATAAATTCATGGTGAATGTGACGTCAATACTAAGGGAATTTGTGACTGAGTAGTGATTTAGTTTTTCGGCTTCAGACAGACAAACACACAATCTCCATTATAATAAGATATCTATTATATATATATATAATATATTAATCTAAATATTATTTGGATTCAAAGAGAGCCGTATGCAAAGAGAAAATGTCAAAAGAAAACCGACCACATAAAATTAAAACAGGAACCTACAATCGACATGATTCCCAATAAACTCTGAGCATAAAATACCCCTAGAAAGTACCACATGTTAGATATTAATAAATAACTAAATGGATTCATAGTTTTAAAATGTGTTTTTCGTAAATTTCTAATAAATAAAAATGAAAGATCTGGACTATTTTTTTGTCTGTAAGGAAAAGAATACGTAACGTGAGCCTTTTTTTCCAGTGAAAAAATAATGTATTTAAAGATATCTTCGAATGACAACGCTGGAATTTTGGCAGTAAGAAAGCTTTTAAACTCTGGGCGACTAAAATCTCAGTGACTAAACTCTGACCTTACACGTAGTCGATTTTTGTCTTATTTATGCATGCGGTTTTGCTTCAATTACACTTTCCTTCAAAATTGACTAAGAAACCATTTTTCATCTTGTGAAAACATTAGATTTCATTTCTTGAGACGTGAGCCAAAGAAAATTTATCGAATTTATAGGACTGACGATAATTATGCGTGTGCAACACACCACACACACACACACACACACACAAACAAACACGACAACACACACCACACACACACATATAATATATATATATATTAATATATATATATAATATTGATAATCATATATATATATATATATATATTTGATAATACCAGGTTTGGATTTATTTATAGTAAAGATGGTTCAAATATCATTGAGTATATATATCTAATTTAGCGTAAGTGTAGATCATAAACGTCAGCGGCGTTTGGTAACTAATCAGTTCTCTCACCTGTAGATTTCAAACCCAGGTTCAGAGAAAAACAGACAGAACGAACAGCATGCAGAAAGGCAGAGGAAGGGAGATAAGAATGCAACGAACGGTAATTGTAATTTGTTTTTAAACAAAATACAATAACACGCGCGCATGCCACACACACACAACGCACACACACACCACAACACGCCACACACACACACCATATATATATATTATATATAATATTAGTATATATATATTATCCACCTGTCCAGCTGGGGTTTTAGATATGGCCTGATGAACTCTGCAGGGGTAGACTCCACAATGGGGTTACCTGTTGGGCTGTTGTAGCGACTCCGTGATGCTTAAGATAGAACCCAGGTGGTTGAGCAGTCCCATGACTGCAATACTCCATTTTGGTCCTTCCTTAGCTAGACTGGCGGTCGGAGAGTACCTCCGATCAAATCGCTGTCAACGTCAAGCCCTAGCACCTATATGATTGCCCGACTATTGCCCTTGATGGCAAGCCCCCAACCTTTTTATCATATGGGTGCTAGAGCGGTGGTTGAGGAACTACTGGCCTGGGAATGACGTTACTCTATCTTTGTGAAATTCCAGTTTTCGGAGGTTTGGGGTATGTGAAGCAGATGGTGATGAAGGGGGTTTCACACCATTGCTCGCTGGTCACTCTACCGGAAGTGGTAGTACCTGTTGGGTCCGCATCTATGGGTTAAATAGAAAATGTATTTATAAAAAGAAATTGTATTTATGCCATTAAGAATTGATTGATTTCAGAAACTTTAAATCAGCATTAATGACCCACTGACGATTGATACTGCCGTAAAAAAGAAACCAAACCAAACCAAAACCATACACACAACAACAACACACATATATATAATATCTATATGTGTGTGTGTGTGTGCGGGTGGTGTGTGTGTGTGTGTATGTGTGTGTTTTATCTGAAAAAATGTGACTTACGGTGAATTTGTCATCAATGGTGTTAGTTGGTGCAAGTTTACAATGATAAAGGCAGCGATATGAACAAATATAAAAGTGCTCACCCATACGGTGAAGTAGAGAAAATTCTTTATTATATGGTAACAGTAAATAACCTACTCAGTTTAACCATAAGGATTTTTTCAGGGTTAAAATCAACTGAATTAATTCAAGATATTGATTTAATTTACAACGATTGCACGTGTTGGCAATTTTTGATACGACAGCAAAGGAAAGAGAAAAAATTAGAATCTTATCAAACTAACAAAACTTAGAAACCAGTGAGTGACATACGAGCGGGATAAACGAATTTCAGAACAAAATGCTAAGTCGCGTTTTATTTTATTTGGCGACTCAGGATAGTGAAGTTGATAAAGAGTGCGCCATTATATTTAATTGGTTGGTTTGAGTTCCTTGACAGTTCGTTTGTTGTTTGGAACTCAACTTAAATACATGTTAGTTCTTCTTTAAACTTGACAAAGTAGTATAGATATTTAGCACCCAAGGGGTTAAAATGTGGACAGAAGGTAGATTTGGATATCAGCGTAGCATAATTTGTATTTTACATTTTCACAGACGTGATTTTAAAAAAAAATTTACGAGACTAATATAACTATAATATAACTTATGCCCTTATACATTATTGCACCGCGCGTGGTGTGAATGGTTTAAACACGGGAAATGGCCTTCGTCGCCCGAGTTTCAAATCTGGTAATTGCATATCACTTTATGTAATACCCTTGGGAAAGTTATGATCCTACTCTCCCTCAGCTATAGTAAATATTTAGGGCACCGGCTCTTTAACATTGGGTTAAGCACCGGTCTAGAATGAAGGAAGAACTCTGAATTCAAACTTTTTCTTGTTGGAACTCCGCTAGAAATTGACCTTGTGTACATACTGCTCGTGCAGACGGGTTGGTAAATATATATCTATTATTCCCAAGTGATATATCATAGATATTTGTTTATATATACATATGTATGTGTGTATAGGACAATTAAACAAAGTATATAACTTCAATTTAGCCCCTATATCATTCTCTAAATAAGTATCAATTTTTTTTTAATATGTATAGAGTAATATAGAGATATATGTAGGGTGGTGAGATGTTTTCACCCCCAAAATTTACTCCCTTTGAAACTAATAAACTTTATAACTCACAAATATATCGTCCCAAGTAGGTTAATGTATATTATATATATAATTATATATATATATTATATTGTTGTGGTGTGTGTGTGTGTGTGTGTGTACTTATATAATGGTGGGTCAGGCGTTGGTTGAATGTGGACGTAGTGGAATTGGATTAGACCAAATCTCAACTATGTATGTATAGTGTTTTTTGTAAGTAGATGTATGCATGTGACAAACCAATCAACGACCCGACCTCAGGAATTCTTTGAATTCAGAGTTACCCCTCTCCTAGACTGGTTGCCTACCCAAGGCCTGGAAGGGCCAGTCTTGCCCTACAGTTAACCCATAAGGCTACAAATATATATATATTATAGATTAATATTATATATGCACACACATACACAGGNCATATCTCAACGAGATTCATTCTGCGCTTCATCCATCAGTGTGCGTTTGTAATTTTTTATAATATATATATTGGATATTATATATATTATATATATAGTGTTGCGAAAGGGATTGGAGTAAATCCGACGATTGTAGATTTGGACACAGGAACAACTATCTTCCTACAGTTGTTCAGTTTGTCCTGTGTATTCTATAAAGTGTTGTTAATTTTGCATGAAGCTTGTGTTTATATTGGTTTGTGTTGTTTATGACATCACAGGCATGGTTAAAAAAATAAGTACTTGTGTTGTTATAACCTTTGATTTTCTTAATATTTAATATGATCTCTTCTCAGAAGATTTCTGAAGCTTAAGCTGTTCTTTTGTGTTCATTCTATTTTGTGTTCTTTATCTTCCAATTCTGTGGTGTTGTTACGCGGGTCTCTCTTGGTGTTCTTGTATGTTTTGTGTGTTGATCAATAAGTCTTATTATCATTCCATTGGGCCTTACCCTTTTTGTTTTTTCATTACGCATAGTTGGTGTTGTGGTGTGTGTGGTGTATTTCTCGACCATGTTTTTTTCCATTTATTACTTTTCACGTTGGTTTAGGTTTTCTCTGTGTGTGTATGTCGATTTATGACAGCTTCGAGAACGCATTTTTTCACCTAGATTGTGATGTTGAACGTATTCCATACCGCTGAGTCCAGAATATATATATATATATTATATATATATATATATTATATATATTATATTATATACATTCTGGACACTCGTATGGAATAAGTTCCAAGTCAACAATGTAGTGATAGGATGCGTTCTTTCGAAGCTATTCATTCATCGAGGAAACTGCATTTTAACGCACGCACCTATATATTATATATATATATAATATATTTTTATATATTTATGCAGATACACCGGACACAACACACACACAACATATATATATATTTTATATATTATATCTTATTATCATTTAGATCTTTAGGAAGACTCAAGTCCTAAAAGAATTACATTAATTTTGATTGACATAAAACAATCAATACGCAGATACCGGAAAAGAGTATAAACCTAATGAGTTCAGATAACACTATTTTTTAAAAAGCTCGAATACAATTGAGCTAGTTTTAGGCATCGAATCAGCATCGAAGACTTACAGGTTTCACCGAGAAGGATCTTCAGATTAATTCTGACGTATATACAAGAAAGTATGGAACACGATTTAAATATTAATATGGCATCAGAATGAATTCATTCATCAATCACCCAATACGTATAAATCGCAAAGGAGCAATATATATAGATATTATATATATATTATATAGTATATATATATTATAATTGGGAAATCTGAGATTATCCGACGGTTCGAAAAGAACAAAACGGGATGGAGAAATGAATGTTATGTAGGTAGTAATTGTGGACGATGCAAGTTTCGGTTTGACCTTCTTCAGACTGACGAATAGACTCTTGTTTCGTGGTGACATTTTCTTTCTAATGGATTAGGGTCGTAATAAGGGTTGATATTATATATATTAATTTATATATTATTATGCCACCAACAACAGACACACACACAAATCGATCTTGCCGTATGGTACTAAGCGAAACTATTTAGCAATATATCTGATCACAGTTTCTTTTCTATATATATATTATTACTATATTATTATATTATAGTATATATATATTATAATAGCAGAAGAGTTTAAGTTCTACCATGGTTTCCGTCCATTACGACCACATTAGGACCCTAATTTATACTTGGCTAAGTTAAGTCTTTTTAGTTAAACTGAGAAAGTCTTTTCGATAGTAACGTTGAACAGTATTGTAGTTCATTAATCTTCTCCATTGCCTCCGTGCGCTTCTTCTATTGTCTTTCATTTCTATCGTTCGCATTTCTGTATTTTTTTTAAACTGGATTCATTAATAGCGAGTAAACGTTAAACGTAAATTCTAGTATATACGGAAATTATGTATTTATAGCTTATTGCTACACCACTGTTCTATCTATCTCTTCTTTTAAGATTAAGACAATTCATATATATATATATATATATATATATATATAGTAGTATATATTATACAAACTTGTTAGTAAACCTTGCGGTAAAACAGCAAAAGTTGATTGTAAAAATTACTACAACATTACTGCGGAGAAAGTGGAAAAAGGAAAGACGACAGATTAATCGTACCAACCAATAATAATCGCTTGATACTTATATACTTGCGCAACAAGAAAAAACAATTTATATGTATAGTTTCTTATTATTATGAGATATGTTTTTCTCGTCTGTAACCGAAAACTTATTTACTATTCAAGTTCACCCTTGTTATTGACTCACATTCTCATATTTATTTATTTTAACCAATATATAAATAAAATACCTACATACTAACAAATTAATTATATTATATATACAATAATAGCAGTTTACAGTTGAATGAGCTTAGTGCATATTGTATTAAAAATCGAATTATATAATATTGCTCAGTGTTAGTGATTTCTAACTGATTTGTTTTATTTTAATATTATAAGCAAATCTCTTCAATGATCTTAAAAAAAACCATAACAAGAAAAAAACTGTCATTTATCTTTATCCTCTTTAACTACATACTTAAATTAGAAAATACAATTGAAAGACTAGAGTGAGGAAAGAGTAAGTTTCAGTCTTTCTATTTTTCCATTAACTCCCCTCTTTTTAAAATTTTTCTCTGCATCTCTTATTTAGTCTTCATTGTTTCTAATTTTAATACTATTTTTATTCATTAACACCAATACTTCGCCGGGGTGCATCTTTTTGCTCGTATATCATAAACTCATCATCAAAAACGTCTAGGGACTACTAAGCTTATTAGCACTCATATTACTTATTGCAAGATGTCATACCTAAGTGGAGCAATAATAAACAAAACCCTACACTCGAGTCAATATACCTACTAAAGTTTCGACTTGTGCTCTTCAGGGCATTCTTAGCCCTGAAGAGCACTAAAGCTTGAAGAGCAATATATATATCTATATATATAATATTATATATATATATAAATAACCAATGAATCAATATACCTATTATTTACTATATATCTTATTATATTGACATGTGTGTTTCTTCTTACCAACTATTTACTACTCAGTACAATCCCTTATATTTACGTCAAATTCTCATATTTCATTCTTTTAAACCTTCATTATTAATAAATTGTTTTACATTATTATACTGTTCCATATCTACGTACCATACATGCAATTTTATTATATATACAACAAATAGCGTGTTACAGTATTGAACGGAAGGCTAATTGCATATTGATATATAAATTTTAGTTTATAATATGTGCTTGTATTATTTGATTTAATGTTGGTTTTATTCTTAGAAATATAAACAAAAATCTCTTAATCTTAAAGAATTTATTTACAGAAATACTGTAATTTTATCCTTACTTCGATTTAACTAAATAGTTAATTAGGAAAATTTACTCAATAAAAGAGGATAATGAAATGATGTAATAGTTAGTTTCAAAGTTGTTCTATTTTCGATTATACCTCTGTTGCAATCTTTTATCTGCTTCTTACGTTCAGTATCATTAGCCTTCTAATTTTAAATATTTTTATTATATCAAACTTAATCTTGCACCCGGAGGTGCATATATTTGCTATATATATAAATAATATATATATCTATATAATATATATTAATTATAATATATATATATATATATATATATATCTACAAAGATAACTATGTCAGATATTACCTATTATTACTATATAATATATATATATAATAATATTAATTATATATTTATATATTACTATGAATTCACGTTGGGGAAACGAATTGAAATTAAGACTGTTGGCTTTTAAACGATGCACTCATTTTTTGTAGTGTTTCTTTTAAATGTTCTTGTAAGGTGGAATCTAAGATGAATTTATAAGTGTTTTCGTTTAATCTTAATTATTTATTTGCCAATCCGTTTGATTGACGCCTCAGGATTCTTATCTAAAATCAATTTCAAATTAAAATATCCCAATTTTACTACGTCACTTTCATTCAGATAAAATTAGCACGCACTTCTATCCCAACCATTCAAATTCAATTGAATATATATATATATATATATATATATATATATATATATATATATTATATAGGGGCGTTTAGCTCAGTTAGTAAGAGGTCCGCCTGAGAACAACAGGGTTCCTGGATTGATACCGGCCTCGCCAACTCAGTGTATGAGTAGCACAATTGCCTTCAAAATATAAATAATAATATACTTTACTTACAATGTTTCAAACGCAAAATTATCAAATGCTATAAATATATAATATAATGGACTCTCCGTCGATTGTCGACGTATGAGGGTTCATACACACAATGAACACCCACACGTGATTTGTTTATTGGTGAAGGCTTGTGTTGGCAACACACTTTTTGGCCAGTCGATTGGAAAATTGGTGCAAGGGTTGCCACAACCCAATCAACGACCGACCTCAGGAATTTGAATTCAGAGTTATCCCTCTCCTAGACTGTTGCCTACCCAAGGCTGAAGGGCCCAGTCTGCCCTACTATTTCTATAGCTATAAATATATATATATATATTATTATATATATATATATATATGGCACACAATACACAGGCATACATCCTACTTACAAACACTGGATACATACATATGTTTGAGATTTGGTCTATCCAATTACCTCCACATTCAAACACGCCTTCCCACATCTATATAAGTACACACACACACACACACACACACACACATATATATATATTATATATATATATATATATATATACATTAACCTACTTGGATATTATTTGGAGGTAGTTTATAGTTTCGGGTTAATTTTGGGTATGGAAACATATACACCCGTAATATATCTCTATATTACTCTATACATATTTAAAAAATTGATACTTTATTGAGGATGGATATAGGGGCTAATTGAAGGTGGTTATATACTTTGTTAATTGTCCCTATACACCATAACATATGTATATATAAACAATATCTATTGATTATATCACTTCAATAATATATATTACAACCGTCTGCACGAGCAGGATGTGACACAGGTCAATTTAAGCGGAGTCCAAACAGGTTTGATTCAGAGTTTTCCTTCTCTAGACCGTTGCTTAACCAATGTTAAGAGGCTCGGTCTGCCCTATTTACCTATAGCTGGAGGGAGAGTAGGATTCATAACTTTCCCAAGGGTTATTAGCGATAAGTGAAATGCAATTACCAGGATTTGAACTCGGGCGACGAGTCCATTTCCCGTGTCTTTAACCATTACACCACGCGCTTGCAATAATGGTATAAGGCATAAGTTATATTATATGTTTATATTAGTCTCGTAATTTTTTTTTAAATATCACGTTGTGAAAATGTAAAATACAGAATTATGCTAGCGTGATATCAAATCTACCTTCTGTCACATTTTAACCCCTTGGGTGCTAAATATCTAACTACTTTTGTCAGTAAAAGAAGAACTAACATGTTATTTATATTGAGTTCCAAACAACAACGTAACTGTCAAAGAACTCAAACCAACCTTAAATAATGGCGTCACTCTTTTATCAACTTCACTATCCTGAGTCGCCAAAATAAATAAAAAACGCTGACTTAGCATTTTTTTTCTGATTCGTTTATCGCTCGTCATGTCACTCCACTGGGGTTTCTAATTTTGTTAGTTTTTGATAGTTCTAATTTTTTTCTCTTTCCTTTCTTTCGTATCAAAAATGCACACGTGCAATCGTTTGTAATTATCAATATCTTGATTAATTCAGTTGATTTAACCCTGAAAATCCTTATGGTTAAACTCGAGTAGGTTATTACTGTTTACCATTATTATAATGAATTTTCTCTACTCACGTATTGAGCACTTTATATTTTTATATCGCTGCCTTATCATTGTGAAACTTGCACCAACTAACCATTTGACCAATTTCACCGGTAAGTCACATTTTTCATATAATCACACACACATACCACACACACCAACACCACACACACACACCACACATATATATATTATATATGATGTGTGTGTGTGTGTGTGTATGGTTTGGTTTGGTTTGGTTTTTTTTTACGGCATATCAATCTCAGTGGGTCATTTAATGCTGATAAATTTTGAAATAAATCAATTCTTAATGGATAATACAATTTCTTTTATAAATACATTTTCTATTTAACCCATAGATGGACCCTAACAGGTACTACCCACTCCGGTCAGAGTGGACAGGGCAATGGTGATGAAACCCCTTTTCATCCATTGCTTCACATTACCCAAATCCGAAACTGAATTTCAACATCAGATAGAGTTTTAACGTCATTCCCAGGCATGTAGTTCCTCAACCACCCGCCTTCTAGCACCCATATGATAAAAAGGGTTGGGGCTTCCATAAGGGCAATAGTGGTCGCAATTGTTATATAGGTGCTAGGGCTTGACGTGACCAGCGATTGATCGGACGTAGCTCTTAAGGAAGGACCAAAATGGAGTATTGCAAGTCATGGCTGCTCACCACCTGGTTCTATCCTTAAGCATCACGGGTCGCTACAACACACAGGTAACCCATTGGTGAGTCTCCCTTTGCAGAGGTGCAGTAGCCATTCTAAAACCCAGCTGACAGGTATATATATATATATATATATATTATTATATATATATATTGTGTGTGTGTGTGTGCGTTGTGTGTGTGTGTGTCCGGTGTGTGTGTGTGTTGCATGCGGCGCGGTAGTGTATTTTAGTTTAAAAATCAATACGTTCGTTTTTGCATTCTTTAATCTCCCTTCCTCTGCCTCTTTCTGCATGTCTGTCTGTCTGTCTGTTTTTCTCTGACCTGCCCGGGTTGAAAATCTTACAGGTGAGAAACTGATAGTTACCAAACGCCGCTGAGTTATTTCTACACTACGCTAAATTAAGATATATATACTTCAATGATATTGAACAGTCTTTACTTATAAATAATCCACCTTTATATCAATGTATATATTATATATTATTATGTATATCATATATATATATATATATTATATATATATATATATGTAATGTGTGGTGTGTGTGTGTGTGTGTGTTTGTTTGTGTGTGTGTGTGTGTGTGTGTGTGTGTTTGCACACGCGATATTATTTATCGTCAGTTCCTATAAATTCTATAAATTTTCTTTGCTCACGTCTCAAAGAAATGAATCTAGATGTTTTCACAAGATGAAAATGGTTTCTTAGTCATTTTGAAGGAAAGGTGTAATTGAGAAACCTGCAATGCATAAATAAGACAAAAATCGATACGTGAAGGTCAGAGTTTAGTCACTGAGATTTAGTCGCCCAGGAGTTTAAAAGCATTTTCTTTACTGCCAAAATTCCAGCGTTGTACATTCGAAGATATCTTAAATTACATTATTTTTTCACTGGAAAAAAAGGCTCACGTTACGTATTCCTTTGTCCTTACAGACAAAAAAAATAGTCCAGATCTTTCATTTTTATTTATTAGAAATTTACGAATAAACACATTTTAAACTATGAATCCATTTAGTTATTTATTAATTCTAACATGTGGTACTTTCTAGGGTATTTTATGCTCAGAGGTTAGGGATCATGTCGATTGTAGGTTCCTGTTTATATTTTATGTGGTCGTTTCTTTGACTTTTCTCTTTGCATACGGCTCTCTTGAATCAAAATATATTTAGATTAATATATATATATATATTATATATATATAATCTTATTATAATGGAGATTGTGTGTTTGTCTGTCTGAAGCCGAAACTAAATCACTACTCAAGTCACAATTCCCTTAGTTATTGACGTCACATTCACCATGAATTTATTTTTATTTAAACCTCAGTTATTGATAAAATTGTTATACCTTATTAATACTTTTGACTTTATCTACATTCTAATAACATGCAATTGTATTTATATATGCAACAAATAGCGGGTTACAGTGTGAACAGGAAAGGCTAATTTGCATATTGATATTAAAAGTTTAATTTATTAAAATTGCGCTTGGTATTATTGATTTCTAATTGTTTGTTTTTTTCTTAATGAATATGAGCAAAAAACTCGGGGATAAATCTTAAAAGAAATCCTTTAATATAAAGAAATAACAGTAATTTATTCTTTACTTCCTAATTTAACTAAATAGTTAAATTAGGAAAATTCAGCAATAAAAGGAGGGAGTGATGAAAAATGATGGAAGACTTAGTTTCAAAGTTGTTCTATTCTTCGATTATACCCCCTCTGTTTCAAATCATTTTATTTGGATTTTTATTTAGTTTCAAAAGTATTTCAAATTTAACATATTTCATTACATTAAAATTCAAATACTTGCACCCGGAGGGTGCATATATTTACTAGTATATATAAAGAATATATATAATACATCTGATTGCGGGTGTTAGACACTTTGTCAAAGCCTCATGAAATAGGCTATAAAAGTAAAGAATCTAAGTCTTCTGTTATATTTTTACTTATAAATTTTCTCTGTGACTCTAACAATAAGAGCACACATTGAGCTCTGCAATCTGCGACACGTTTAAAAAAAAACTTCTATGTCGTAAGGAAGATTTCTTCTCCGGATTTTTGGATTATATTTATATATACTAGCAAATATATGCAACCTCCGGGTGCAAGTATTTAAGTTTTAATGAAATAAAATATTATGTTAACTTAGAAAGGGTAATGGAACTAAATAAGATGCCGATAAAAAGATTTGAAACAGAGGGGGAAAAACTAAAACTTGCTTTTTCTTCCCTCCCGTCTTTCATTGCTAAATTTTCATAATTTAACTATTTAGTTAAAATAGGAAGTAAAGAATAGAATTACTGTTAATATTGTTAATGGATTTATTGGAGAGATTTTTTGCTCATATTCATTAAGATAAAACCAAACAATTAGAAATCAATAATACTGAGCACATATTTATTAAAATCAAATTTTTAATATCAATATGCAAATTAGCCTTCCCATTCACACTGCAAACCACTATTTTTGTATATATAATACAATCGCATGTTAATAATATGTAGATATGGTCCAACTAGTATTAATAATGTAAAACAATTTTATTAATAATTGAGGTTTGAATAAAATAAAATCATGGAGAATGTGATGTAAATAACTATGGGAATTGTGACTCGATTAGTAATATAGTTTCGGTTACAGACAAAAAACACAATCTCCCATTATATAAGATATATATATATATTATATATATATATATATATATATATATTATATCATTTTGATAATCATTTACTGCTGTATTTATACTAAGTTGTAAGTTGGCAGAGTAGCCTATTGTGGGTATCAGCCAGACAGCGATGGAGTCTATCCCTTTCTCGCTAGCGCTGGACAGGGAGTTAATTTTTGCTAGGTGGAACGATACACATGCCGTCAGCGTGCCACGTTACCACACAGATCAGAATAATCAATTTGAGCTACTCATATACTGAGTTGGCGGGGACCGATATCGAACCAGTAACCTTGCGATTCCGAGGCGGAGGTTCTATTGAAATTTGGGATTATGAACACGCTGTCCGTTACTTCTATGGATAGTTTGAAAGCACTTACATCAACTGGAAAATATAAATGTCTTCGGAGTGGCCTAAAGTCGCTATCAGCCAGACAGCGAGGGAGTCTATCCCCATTTCACTAGCGATAGACCAAGGAGATTGTTTTGTGTCTGAAGTGGAGCGCCACATCTAAAATTAGCTTCTTTATCGCACAAATCCCTATGCTACTTATTCGCTGAGTTGGCGAGGGTCAGTATCGAACCAGGAGCCTTGTGGTTCCTAGGCGGACGCTCTATTTACTTTAACTGTAACGGTTACTAAATTGACCAGTTTGCTATACTTTATTTTTATATAGCTTGTTTTTTTGTTATCAATTAAAGTACCACCACAATAATTTAGTTAATTTTTATGAATCCCATTTTATCAGTTGTTGCTATTATTTTACTTTTGTCTATGAAAACCCAAGCAGAAATGGGTAAATGAAGCAGTGCCCAGTAGAACAATTCACATACCTAGGTAGTAATATCTCATCCACAGAAAGCGATGTAAATACACGAATAGGAAAGGCATGGTCGGCCACAAACAAATTATCAGTCATACGGAAATTCGATCTCACTGACAAGTTAAAGCGACAATTTTTCCAGACTGTGGTTATATCAGTACTGCTGTATTATTATTATTATTATTATTATTATTAATCTTATTATAATGGAGATTGTGGGTTTGTCTGTCTGTAACCGAAACTATATTACTATACAAGTCACAATTCCTTTAGTTATTTACATCATATTCTCCATGATTTTATTTTTATTTAAACTTAAATTATTAATAAAATTGTTTTACATCATTAAGACTGTTGACCATATCTACATACTAATAACATGCAATTGTATTATATATACAACAAAAATAGAGGTTTACAGTATGAATGGGAAGGCTAATTTGCACATTGAACTTAAAAAATTGATTTTAATAATATATGCTTAGTATTATTGATTTCTAATGGTTTTATATTAATGAATATGAGCAAAATCTCTTCAATAATCTTAAAAGAAATCCCTTAACAAGAAGAAATAACTGTAATATTATTCTTTACTTCCTATTTTAACTAAACAGTTTAATTAGGAAAATTTACCAATGAAAGACGGGAGTAACGGAAAATGATGGAAGAGTTATTTTCAAAGTTGGTCTATTTTTCAATCATACCCCCTCTGTTCAAAATCTTTTTATCTACATTCTTATTCAGTTTCATTAGCCTTTCTAATTTAATATCATATTTTATTATAAATTTAACTAAAATACTTGCACCCGGAGGGTGCATATATTTGCTAATAATAATAATAATAATAATAATAATAATAATAATAATAATAATAATAATGTTATTATTATTATGCTTCTCCTTGCATTGTTAATGAATCAGTTTCATTAATTCAGAGAGAATAAAAAGTGAAAATTCCCCTTCGTGTCCTGCTAGATTCAGTAATTATATTGCATGCATTATTATATGGATTAAGAAAAGAAAAAAAAAAGAGAATTTCTGCTAACAATTATTCCAAGTAAAGTGCACGATATGAAGCGTTAATATTGTGCCCCATTAATTTCTTTCGGGAAAATGAAAATCTAAACTGTTTTTTTTTGTAAGAATTGTTTTTCTTTCTTTTTCTTTTTCTTTTCCCCATTATTTCGTGTTTCTTTTTTCTTTTTTTCTTTTTTTGTGAAACAATATATTCAACTACCATCTTGAATTTTAATTCAAACTGAACTTTTTCAAGTGACATCATTGATATACAAAGTGTGTCAAAAAGCATCGATATTTTTGTACTTTTTAACACACCTTATATTCTGAAAAAAAATAACGTTCCATTCATTCTGTATTTCTATCTTGGTAAATCAATCTTTAAACTTGATACTTTTTTGACACAGCTTGTATTCTGAAAATAATTAATGAATGGAATGTCATTTTTTCAGAATACAAGGTGTGTCAAAAAATTTTCAAAAAATCTTGATACTTTTTTGGACACATCTTGTATTTCAATACCGACCAGCCAATTACAATCACCCTCTCTAATTATAAATATGCGAATATTAATTGAAGTTGTCCGAAGGGATATCATTATCTATTATTAAACGCAACAATGCTGATACTCTGTCCCTGAAAATAGAATAAAACCACACTAATATATACAAGACTTCAGACTGATCCGTACGTACAAAAACTTACTCATTTCCGCCCACACGCTCCAAAACAGGAGACATTTTCCCATCAACTGTATTCAGAAAAAGGTCGTACCCCCCCCCCCAGCATAGCCAACCAGCAACTGAAAAACCCCTCCCCTATTCACGGCCTTCCTAACTCACCAGTATGTGAACGACATCCTTTGAAGCAAAATCAATCCACTGTCCTGAAGAAGGTCTAACAGACCGAAACGTTATAACGTCGACATCACTACCTACAATAAACATCCATCCTGTAAAACTTTTCGTGTTTGTCTACCATTCTCCACACAAGGAAGAAAGTATTTAAAGACAGCTTATTCTTCAAATTTATTTATTTAAAAACAAATATGACATCTCCGCGTTCGACAGTAAGTCTCAAAAGCCAGTAGAACAATTCACGTACCTAGGTTGTAATATCTCATCCACAGAAAGCAATGTTGATGCACGCATAGGGAAGGCATTGTCCGCTATAAACAGTGTCAGTTATAAGGAAGTTAGACCTCCCCGACAAGTTGACACGACAATTCTTCCAGGCCGTAATGGTATCGGTGCTGTTATATGGCTGCACCACTTGAACCTTGACGAGGCGCCTGGAAAATAGACTGGATAGGAACTGCACAAGAATGCTGCGAGTGATCTTGAACAAATCGTGGGAGCAGCATCCTACAGAAGTAGCTATACGGCACCTGCCACCTGTTACACAAACCATCCGAGTAAGACGATCAAGACATGGCAGATACAGTTGGAAATGTAAGGATGAACTCATAAGCGACGTCCTTCTGTAGAAACCAGCACATGGACATGCTAGTGCAGGCCGTCCAGCGAAGACCTACATAGACCAGCTATGTGCAGATACAGCATGCTGTGTGGAGGACCTCCCGGGGTCAATGAATGATAGGCATAGTTGGCGAGAGATTGTCATGGATATCCACGCTGCTGACGCGACATGATAATGATGATTGTGTTATGTAAAGTAAAAAAAAAGTCGTCGGGGTGGCCTAAAGTCGGTATCAGCCAGACAGCGAGTGAGTCTATCCCCCTTTTCAATAGCGCTAGACCAAGGAGATTGTTTTGGCGTCTGAGACGGAGTGCCACACCTACCATCAGCTCTTTACTTTACCGCACAGATCCCTGTGCTACTCATACGCTTAGTTGGCGAGGGTCGGTATCGAACCAATTATCTTGTGGTTTCTAGCCGAACGCTCTACGACTGAGCTAAACCGGCCCTTCTGTTATATACATTCAATTGTCCTTTTTTCTATCCTTTACGATGAAGACGTTTTCATATCTTTAATGGAATTTCGGTGTCTGTCTGTAACCGAAACTATGTCACTCGTTACATCACAATACCCTCAAGAATTGCATGTTTATCAATGAGTATTCAATTTATAGTCGTAATTATTAATACGTAGAATAAAGAACAACTGTATTATATATACTGAGAAATTAAGTATGCGATATTAAACGGTCCATATTGTTTGTTTAAACGTGTTTTAAAGAATACAAACCGGGTATTATTGATTTTCATTTAGTTCGTTTTATTCTAATATATATTTAAAGTTATCTAACGTATAGATTTTTACGAGAAAATTATGTACAAACAAGAAATAATCCCATCATCTTCTTCTACCTTAAATGTGATGTTTGTGTAATTAACTGTATCCGGTTTAGGTTTTCGCGTGTCCGCTAAGGTCTGCTTACAGTTTTACAAAGGAGCGTGGCAAAAATCCTTCTACGTAATTTTGGATGTCGATAAAATCGAGATAAATATTTTTTTAAACTATATATTTTTACACTAAAATTAAAATATTTGTTCAATTTTAATAAAATATTGGAGAATTATTTAAAAGTGGTCTATTTCGTCTGTCATAAAACAAAATAAACATCTCAGAGGAGTTGAGTGAATATGGTGCATTTTAAGTAATCAATGTTTCAAAAATATCAAAGGTTTATTTTATTTATTTTTTCCCAACCCCCTCAAGCAATATCTTTGAAAATTAATTTTTACACCGCCCGGTCGTCGTTTTTGTCAGTATTATATAATGTGTATTATAAAGCGGAGGTCGAATACCAAATTCCTATGCTTTATAGATTGATAAAGCAACGGATTGTGTGTATATATGTTAAACGAAATTAACCATTTCCCAGGCGAATATTTGATGCTTGTAAAGTTGCTGAATTATCTGCAGAAAATTCCAAAATAGACACCATGTTCAAACAAGTTATAAAAAGTAACAAAAAACATGATAATTTGATCAGCAAATGTGAGTCAGTGTACAATAAAGCAAAACAACCTTCACACAGTCTTAAACTACAGTGAGCCTCCTAGTGAGGTTTCTATACACTAACAATTAACTGGTCAATAAGCAGCCAATAGAAAAATGCCTTACATTGAGCTACCATGATAAAATTGCTGAGTCCAATTTAAGCAGTTGTAACTTTACAGAGCATCATGTTGATGCTGAATTCGTTTCATTGTGATTTTCTAACTGTGTGGAGGATGTGTAGTGGTATGAAAGCACTTACCTCTCAAACCAGGTGGGAGATTCGTTATTTTACGGTTCTAAAAAGTGTCCTTGTATTAAGTCCAGGTACCAAATTAGCCGTAAATTACATAGGTATTTCATAAAATAAGTATGTCTATCTCTTCTACTACTAGACATCTAAGTATATGGTTGTTGTTTCGCTTGCATTCTCTCTTCGGTTCTGGAACCACTTGGGATCTTCTTGAGTTTTTTTCTGTCCTTTCGCCCATTGTTAGTTTTTAATTAACGATCACAAGACTTGGTGTGTTTTTTTCTCTAGAGCCCTTTTATTTTACTTTATAAATTCAAGACAAACACGCGAAGATTTGGGCTTTGAACGGACAGACCGCCATCGCGATCCGTTTTATATCGTCATTCAGCCAAAACCTCCGTACATCGCCTTCAAATACCACAACCAGACTCTCAACCTTCTCACTATCTCTTTCACTCTTCGCACTGTTGTCCCGGCTCGGCTAATCAGAAGCCAAGGTTAATGACTTCCACTTCATCCTTATTCTCTTCTTTTTTTTTTCATTAGTAAAATCTTTTAATTTCCACCATCGTCCCACGTCAACCCACCACTGATGTCACACAATGATTTTCACTAATTCTTTTACACCATTGCGTTCTTCCGGAAAAAAGGGTTAAGTACGGTAATTATTTAAATTTAACGCAGGTATCTTCCTGTAGCATAGCGGGGGTTTCACGGTACCAAATATTTATCTGCTATATCCTGCTATATATATATATTAATGAAATCTACAACACATGCATATAGTAGGAGTTGACTTTATTTCTCTTCTCGGCTGTACGTGGTGGGCGGCGTGCGTTGACAATAACTACTATTGCTGCTGGGACGACTAGCGTTGATGAGGGGGAGGGGTAGACGAACCTCACTGCCCGCTGGCAGCGATGAACCATGTCGACCGTCGCTCCTTGTGCTCTTTTCGTCGTCCACTGTCTGACTCTCTAACTAAAATGGGATCCCTGACTTCCTTTTATATATATCAAACGCCTACGCGTTTTCTTTTGTTATCAATATCAGCGGACAAATCTATTTCCGAACTTATTGTTACCCATCCTTCTTTGTTCGCTTTACCCGGAAAAAGTCCTTTGTTACTCTTTTCGTCTTCTCCCTCCCTCGATCCAACCGGAAGACCCTATTTCCGTTTTCACCTTCTTTTAAATATCTTCAATATACAACATTCCTATATTAACATACTGATTTCCGCCATATCAATCTGATCTCAATACGATATTTGTAAGTTTTCCTTTCTTTCAGCCTGATCGTTAATTCTCTACTATCAGGGTCCCTCCACTTCTAATGTCCTTACCCTTCACACTCTGTCGACCTCTCCCCCTTCTCTCTCTAACCAAATACTCACTCTCTTTATGACACTGATGTCCATCACTGTTTCTTTCTCAGGTAAAGCTATCTTATTAAGAACAGAATTATATTTCACTCTACTGCTTCCTTCTTTCATTACATGGTCTATTGTTACCTTCACCTGGTGCAGAATGCAATTCAACTTTTACGGGATTTATGTCAAGGTTTCATCGATGTAGTATTGCTGTCAATGTGTAAGACTTCTTTCAGACTAACATACTTATCTTTGTGATTTATTTTATAGCTGTCAGATTTCATCGGGTGGTCGATCCATTATAGGGTGGTGGTGTACTTTCACATGTTAAGTTAAAAAGTACAAGTGACACGCTTGGAAAAACATACAGCATATATATTATATATATATATATATATATATATATATATAAATTACCAACGTGTTGGTAGATCCTTGCGGAGAGAAAAAAACCGCAGAGAGTTTGATTGTAAAATATACTACCAAATCAACCAGGAAGAAAAAACATTTTTGAAAAAAAGAAAAGACCAATATATTCGTACCAACAAAAATAATCTATTGGTATAGTATTTGCCAAAAGAAAAAACAATTTATATGTATATATAGTTATATAAGATATATATATATTCATATAACCGCTAGGAGAAGCTAATTTGTAAAAAGTGCTCGATACCTAAGTAGAGCCAAGTAATAAGGATATCTACTGAGTCAGACGAACCTACTATTAGTTTCGCATAAAGCTCTTCAGGGCTAAAATCTGACTTTAGCCCTGAAGAGCTTTATGCGAAACTAATAGTAGGTTCGTCTGACTCAGTAGATATCCTATATAATAAATGAAAATTCACACACACACACACACACACACACACATAAATAATCAAACAGACCACCAATAACAAAAAAGGTTGGGCCAAATTCTGGAATGATAATCACACATACAAAAAAAGAGAATCAGATGGTCCTGTTAATAAACAAAAAATCTTATGCTTAGAGGGTGAGCCAGATCTGGAATGATAATCAGAAACTGTTGAACAGGCACACACACACACACACACACACACACACACATAGACATACCCCCACCACACACACAGAGAGTTTGGAAGTCATGAGACAGAACCAAATGGACAGCCACTAGCAACAACTTCAGTCCCGGGGATCTTCTATAGAAGAGATTTTTATCTTTAAATATTAAGAAAAAATCACAGGTTGACAATCAACACCATAGTTACCTTATTTTCTTTTACACTTGCATTGGATAGACTTCAAAACCAACCACCATACTAATATATATATATATATATATATATATATATATATATATATATATATATGTGTGTGTGTGTGTGTATATATATATATATATATATATATATATATATATGTATCCAAGCGACTGGTAATTTGGGGAGAGGCTATTTGGTATTATCTATATCCTCTGTATATCCACAATCCATGCCCATGCAGATACACTCCTATACATTTATACAAGGGTTATTTCAAATACCCAAGAGAGCTCAATGTAAGTTAATTAATAAATCAATTAAATTCAGAGCAAATATTACACTTTCAAGAAAAACTAATATAATGTTAATACCCAAATGACGGTTAGTTATTCTTTCTTATTGAAAGTTTATATATATATATACTAGAAGTGGCTACCCGGCGTCACCTGGGTAGAGAGGGGATTTTTTAAAAGTTAGTCTCGCAGATCCATTATTGCTTATCACAAGTTAGATCCTCACTGGATGCCCCATAAAATCCCACATAAATATATAATAATATAGTAAGAAATTTTAATTCAATAATTTACAATTTTTTTAAAAAATACAATATAAATGAGGCGATTAATTCAATCAATCAACATCACATTTCAATTACCTTCTGTTACTATACCAATTTTGATTTTTAAATATCTTCTCAAATCTTATTATAATGGAGATTGTGTGTTTTTCTCTCTGTAACCGAAACTATATTCCTACTCAAGTCACAATTCTCTTAGTTATTGACATCACATTCTCCATGATTTTATTTTTATCTAAACCTCAATTATTAATAAAATTGTCTTACATTATTAATACTGTTACCTATGTCTACATACTGACAACATGCAATTATATTTATATATACAACAAAATAGCAGTTTACAGTGTGAACGGGAAGGCTAATTTGCATATTATATTAAAAATCGAATTTATTAATATGTGCTTAGTATTATTGATTTCTAACTGTTTAGTTTTATCTTAATGAATATAAGCAAAAATCTCTTCAATGAATCTTAAATGAAATCCATTAACAAGATAAAATAATGTCATTTTATTCTTTACTTCCTCTTTTAACCTAAATACTTAAATTAGAAAAAAATAACAATGAAGACGAGAGTGATGAAGAGTAAGTTTCAGTTGTTCCATTTTTTTATTATACTCCCTCTGTTTCAATCTTTTTATCTGTATTCTTATTTAGTTTCATTAGCCTTTCTATTTAATATGATATTTATTATATTAAACTTAAATATTTGCACCCGGAGGGTGCAATATTTGCTAGTATAAATAAATCTTCATTATTTTTCTTAAAAACCCAATCCCTGGTGATAGTATATTATATATATAATATTATATATATATATATAATATATATATATAATATATTTACTTTGTCGTTAATTGTTTTATTTTCGAAGTTTCCATCCGGACAAACACATACACACAACTGCACTTTATGTATGTATAAATATATATTTAACAAACCTTTCCTCAAGAGCAATATGTGATACAAGTTCAATTTCTTAAGCGGAGTTTAAAAGAATCGAATTCAGAAGTTGCCTTCTCCTAAACTTATTGCCAATCCGACCAATTATTTACCCTTAGCTGGAGGAGAATAGTTGTATTATGGTTATGTGAAATGTAAACAGCCACGTCCGCATCTGAACTCGGCTCACCGTTTTCATTTCCGACTACGATAACCATCAGAGAACTATATATATATATATATATATATATATATATATATATATATATATACTAGCAAATATATGCACCCTCCGGTGCAAGTATTTAAGTTTTAATATAATAAAATATCATATTAAATTAGAAAGGCTAATGAAACTGAACAAGAATACAGATAAAAAGATTTGGAACAGAGGGGATATGATTGAAAAATAGAACAACTTTGAAACTAACTCTTCCATCATTTTCCGTTACTCCCGTCTTTCATTGCTAAATTTTCCTAATTTAACTATTTAGTTAAAAGAGGAAGTAAAGATTAATATTACAGTTATTTCTTCTTGTTAATGGATTTCTTTTAAGATTTATCCCCGAGATTTTTGCTCATATTCAATAAGATAAAACCAAACAATTAGAAATCAATAATACTAAGCATATATTTATTAAAATCAAATTTCTAAGATCAATATGCAAATTAGCCTTCCCATTCACACTGTAAACTGCTATTTGTTGTATATATAAATACATTACATGTTATTAGTATGTAGATATGGTCAACAGTATTAATGATGTAAAACAATTTTATTAATAACTGAGGTTTAAATAAAAAATAAAATCATGGAGAATGTGATGTAAATAACAAAAGGAATTGTGACTTGTTTAGTAATATAGTTTCGGTTACAGACAGACAAACCCACAATCTCCATTATCATAAGATATATATATATATATATAAGATGAGAATGTATATGGTATAAGTCAGGAAGTAAATTACACATGAGAAATGTAATAACTATAACTATAAATTTAGGTACACGTTGATAACAATGGTCCACTGTTTGAGAACTATAACTGATAAAAATCGGCCGGGTTTCGATCCCGGCTAGAGGCAACTTGCTAAATCTAACTACATGTCAAAACACGCTGTCTGTGGATGACTATATATATATGTATATATATCATCCTGCTTACTCATTCATTTTTCATTGGATATTAAATCCATAATATATTATATTTGCTTGTAAACTGCTCTGCTATTTTAGCATTGAGCACCTTCATATGCCAATACTTTTCTCATTCATTCTCCATTCATTCTATATATATATATATATATATATATATATATATATATATACACACACAACTCCCATGACCCCCCTCACATATATAAGAGCATTAAAAAAATAACCTACCTAATAGAGGTTTTTCACGGAACAAATGGACATGCTACTATCAACACACTCGTCTACCCGGATTTTAATAGCATGTCAAACCCACAAAACACTTCAACTTGTATAGTTCTTCTATAATGCTCCCTTTCTAATAATCCATAAACAATTTCTTCAAATAATAAATTTTCTCCTGACGATGACCTAAGGTCGAAACTAGTTGAGAATAAACAACATACAAGAAATATTCCTGATTGTCTTAATACTTTTTGTTCACACTATATATATATATATATATATATATATATATATATATATATATATATTTGGGGTGGCCAAAAGACGGTAGCAGTCAAACACCGAGGGAGTCTATCCCCTTCTCAGTAGCGCTAGACCAAGTAGATTTTTAGGTGTCCGTGGTGGAGCGCCTTACCTACCATCAGCTCCTCACTTAACCTCACAGATCCCTGCGCTACTCATACGCTGAGTTGGCGAATGCGGGTATCGAACCAGGAACCTTGTGATTCCCAGTCTGCCGCTCTACCGACTGAGCTAAACCGGCCCTAATGTATATATTTATATATCATTACCTGTGTAAACAGATCAATTTCTTAATGCAAAAGTTTTAAATGTTACAAATATTTTATGGGCATGGGTACTTTTTTTTGTAAGTATATATACTCAATATCTTTACTATTTCTCAATTCTTTATTCCAACATTTTTTCTTTTGATTATTTCGTTTATATCAGATCTGAATAAACTATGCAGCTCACTGTCTGCTTATAAATAGTTGAACTCGTCTTCAACTTAAACTTATTTAATATCTCCATTTCCCAGGAACCACCCCATGTGTCATGAAGAAATCGCCGCTAAAAATGCAAATTAAAATTTACATAATTCGACCCGACACAAAATGGCGGATACTTTATTCCCAATATTAACATCTGCACAAGACTGCAAAGAGAAACATGTCGGATAATGTTATCGTCTTGAAATTATTCAAACGTGACCAGTTCCTGTTTCCTGATTTTAAGTATTATCTTAGTACTTCGTATATTTTGTCTCGGTTGCAGGAAACCTACGTGCAGTTCCTTCGGTGTAATACGGCTCGCTTAGCAATTATGAAAATGGTGGTCCTTGCAAATTATTGGCTGCAGGATATGACGGGATTCTCTGGTTACCTTCTTCCGTTAGACATAAGATGTAAAGGGAATCAAAAATAGCCGATAAGATTTGATCACATCGACCAGTTTATAAAGTTATAACTGGTCGAGAGTGAATAACGCACGTTCGAAAATAGGGAATCACTAAGAATGTCGTGTCGGCTCCGAGACGTGTTGGTATGTGAATGGATTCATGAATTTAAATTCTGATCGAATTCGTGGAAACGTTCACGATATTGATTTACAAATTGCTAAGTTATCTTGAGAACAGGTTAAAACGTACAGATACTATCTACCTAGGTTTCCCCTGAAGTATCTCCAGGATAAGCATAGGTGGAGACCACACTTCAGTATATATATATATATATATATATATATATATGGGTTAAGAGTAAGGAAATGAATCTGACGGTATATGTATAGAAAAAAGGGTATGAAAATACACAATGTTGTTAAAATGAATATATTTTTATACCATTTCCATTGCTAATATTGAACAATATTTCGATTTATAATAAAATCATCATCAGAGCATAATGATAATTAGGTCCGTTTTTAGATGTAAACGTTTTTACTCCGGACTCATTGATTTTCTGCTTCTCTCTCGATGAGTCCGGATTAAAACCATTTACATCTAAAAACGAACCTAATTATCATTATGCTCTGATGATGAGTTTTATAAATCGAAATATTGTCAATATTAGTAATGAAAATGATATAAAAATAAATTATTTTAAGAATATTGTACGTTTTCACACCGTCTTATATATATATATATATATATATATATATATATATATATATATATATATATATACTAGTAAAAACCTGACATATTAGGTCACCCATTGAATTCGGGTTAGATTGTCAGATAAATCACACGATAATATTATTTCGTCCATTTAGAGTTTTCCAAAACTGACCAAATAAGTTATTCAAACATTTTCATTTGACCAAAGAAAAAGCAATATTGGTGAGTTAATTCCTAATTACAGGTAATTAGGGATAGGAAATTATCCAATTTTAATGAGATTTTCAGCCCTTTATTCATCAATAAATTGATTTTATGATTGTTTAAAAAAAATGTTTTTTTCACTTATTGGGGGCGGGACCCTTTGAAAAAAATTTTTTTTACAAAGAGTCAGGAACTATAATTGGCTAACATGAAATATTTTAATTAAATAAAGATTTATTTAATCTATCTCAAAAAAGAGTAAGTTTAATTATCATGTTAAATCAAAGATACTTTCCGAGATTTTTACATATGTAAAAAAATTTACTAACGATTATTTTCATTTATTTACACCAGAAAAATGTCTGCTTCAGTTAGGATTTTTTCATAAAAATCAGTGTTCCAGGGTTAGGGATTGGATCAGTAATTATTTTTCTTAAAAAACATTAATCATTAGCATCAGACTCATTTTCTAACATAAAAGGCAATTTATATACGAAAAGAATAAATCAAACTATTGAAACATTATCGTCAGAATTTATTTTCCAAGAAATTCAAATAACTGAAGCTGATAGGTAGATACAACTCATCAGTATATATATATATATATATATATATATATATATATATATATATAATTGAATCATATTACCACAACCAGACAACTCGGCAAACACCATTTGCGACATCCGGAGCACTGGACAGCTGTTTCGACCTCCTTTGGTCTCATCAGCAGTGCATACCACAATCCCCGCCACTAGAGATTGAACCAGCGGACCACAGCGTGAAGAGCGGGGACTCAACACACTGGGCCACCAGCCCATGCCACAAACGGAAAATGCCAAATCATCTAGTCAATAGTAACATTAATTCAATATATATATATATATATGTATATGTGTGTGTGTGTGTGTGTGTGTGTGTGTGTGTGTGTGTGTGTGTGTGTGTGTGAAGAAAAGTAGTCAAACTCGGGATGTTGTACTGGATGGATGTTTATTAGAGGTAGTGATGTCGACATTATAACGTTTCGGTCTATCAGAACTTCTTCACGACAAAAACAAAAAACAACAACATGACACTTAATAAAAACAATTATATAATAAATATATAAGTAAATACACAAATAATAAAATCCACTCTCCCATTCCCAACTCTTATACAACTATAGCACATATCTCACCAAACCCATCATCTAGTGTACACAGATGACCCGTTTCCATCCCAAATCTACCCAATTTCACTCCATGACCCCACAAACACCATCACCACCATAATACCTCACTGAAGAAAATTCCTACTACTATCCTAAAAGTTTACAGCATTTACCAGAAGATGACCCTCTCTCAATAACGACCGCCAGACTCTCGTCAGTAAGAGAACTGAACCCTTCAATACAAGAACTCGGTTCGTGTCGTGAAGAAGGTCTGATGTTATAACGTCGACATCACTTGGCAAGCCGAGTTGTTTTTTATGTTGCCTATGTAATCAATAAATGTCGGTAAATTATGAAGCCTGCCCGTAGCCTTGCCTAGTTTTTCATGTATTTGCCATATGTCATAGACCAAGTACTTTCTGCCCTATCGTGGGCCATCTTCAAGGTATTTTGAAACGGTACAACAATGGGCTATTCCATTTTCCATTTATATAGGTTGTGTTTATTGTTGTTGTTGTTATTATTATTAGTGTTATCATTATTATTGTCATTATTATTACTACTTTTGCTATTATAATTTTATAGTAATTATAGGCATTTTTAAAATGTCGGTGCTATTACCAAAGTTTATTTTGTTTAGTTTTGGATTTTTGTGTCTAATATGCAGTTCTTCTAAGATTTTTAGTCGTTGTTTAGAAACACAATCATGTAAACAATACGAAAAAACAAAGGACAAAACTTGCAGACAGAAAATGGCTGCATTATTTAACAATATATGCCTACAAGAAAAAATGCCTAAATACACACACACACACACACACACACATATATATATATATATATATATATATATATATATATATATATATGTAGTTCCCAATACCCAGTAGAGCACTCTAGAGAAGACATTAATTGAATTTCCACCGTTTAGCGTAAGGCATTTACACCTTTATTGTTTATCTACGTAAGTATGTACCAATTAATTGTTCTCTATTACTGACTGGTGCCGACGGCTGAGAGGGTAAGGAGCTTGACAGACACAAGTTCAGTCGTATTTCGCTCCTGGCTAGAAGTAGCAGTTAATGTCGAGTCGCACTAATAAGACGTAAACGTCGAAACACTCTGTTTGTGGATGACTTTATATATATATATATATATATATATATATATATTTATTTATTTATATTTTTACAAAATATTTCACAGATGCTGCCACTGTCGATAACAACAGAGACAAAGAAACCGTTAAACAGTAATAATATTTGACAAATGGTATCTAACGAACCCGAAAATTTATGAGAAAAAAAAAAATTAAAAAATAAGTGAATCCAATATTCCATAATATCGAGTTCATTCATTTATACATTTTTAATGCTTCATAATAACGCCCATTTTTAAAAAAAACATTTTTTTAATATATATACCGAGAGAAGCATAGAGAGACCACCTAAAATACAACAATATATAAAGAGAGAGATATAGATATATATATATATATATATATACATATATATATACACATTTATATATACACATATATACACACATATATATACATATATATATATATATATATACACATATATATACATATATATACATACATATATATACACATATATATACATATATATATATATATATATATGTGTGTGTGTGTGTATGCATATATGTATATATGTGTGTATGTTTCGGTGAGTGTACAATGATAATATTCTAATGTGAATATGTCAATCTGATTGCATTGATAAATCTCTTTATCAGCCATTCTGTCTATCGGTCTATCCATAAACTGGTCACTTTATACCGTTGACTTTGATGAGCATCCGGGTCTTATAGATGGCCATTGAGAAAATATGGAATCATCCGTCAAAAAAAAAAATGGTTTGCCAAATTTGGCCTCTAAACCTCTGGTGTAATATTTCATAGAATTCTTTATTGATAAAGCGCCCCCTATCGATAACAGCAGCCGACAGTTTTAATCTGAAAACTGAGATAAACGTTCCGCAAATCCCTGCTTTGCATTCGGCATCATTTCTATAATGCTTTCTGCTACGTTTGCGCTACATTCACTTGATCGGAAAATTTATTTCATTTGATCGACGAGCTCACTGTCAGTTGGTTCTAACAACCGCCAATTTTAATCCTCCAAGGGAGATAAATCTTTCATATGCCTCTGCTTTTTCCATGCGATTATTCTTCTGTATAAGCTATTATCGAAATTCCTTGGGGTTATAAATGGGATTGTGGCCGAAGTGTCGTTATCTGTGTATATGATTCCAAAGGGACCAATGTAGTAGCGTGTTGTGAAATCGATGTTTTCTTGAGCGTTTTATGGCTTTAACTGGCAAATGAGAATTTTGGGTCGAAGAGAAAAATCTGTTCGGGCTGATGCATACATATTTTTAGAGTAACATAAATCAATGATTTTCACAATTAGAACAAAAAAAATCAACATAGTAAAAATAAAAAATAAAAAAAATAATGCATCATATATTTGATGAGCTAGGTTTTTGGCCAAAATATATTTGTCACGACGTTCGTGACAAAAGCAACATTTATTTTGCACAACAATGAGTAAAAGCAGTGGATACAAATTTGAAATCGGAATAGCAAGAAAAATATTACATATGGCTACCCTAGCCAACGCTGGGTAGTCGCTTCTAGTATTCATTAAAAGTTACCCTGACAACATTGTGACATTGCGAGGATGACGGCGAGTTCACATTAGGAAAAAGGAAAAGTCATACCCTGTAATATTTTAGTGGGACATACATACATACATACAACTGTTCTTTATATATGCGTATATAGAGAGATGTGTATGTTGGATTTCTTTGAGTATATAAGGCGTGTGGTGAATACCTACTCCTACTTATAGGCTCGCCGATAAGCACGTGACCTGGAAAGGCAACCTCTTATCCAATCACTGGCAGTGCTGCTGCTGCTGTTGTTGTATTTATACTGGCCTGATTCTTAATCTTAGCTCATTACTACTTGGATCCTCTTGGATGATGGAACGTAGTACTATACCACAGGACTTATTGACTTACCAAAGGATACTATACCACAGAATACTATACCACAGGACTTATTGACTTACTTACTTATTTACTTTAAGTTCTTTTACAACTGGCCAAGGATGGCGGCCAGATACTTAACAGTGTACCCCACTCTACTCTTTCGATTAGAGTAGGTTGATATACGAAGGTTAAAGTGCCTATTCTGCCCTGTAATTTAGCCATACCAGATTTAAAGCCTAGGTATGTTGGTCACAATATTCATAGCATAAACGAAAAACATTTATTTACAGAACAGTTTTTTGAAATCTTTAATAAAGTTATTTTCTTTCTTTCTGTTGTGAGGTTTTAAGGGGTCAAATAAGAACAAAACAACGGGTAACGAAAAGTAGAAAAATGTATTAACAGAAAGTAAACAATACAATAGAGAGATGTGGAAATTACGTACGACGAACAGAGTTATTGGCACTCGCATTGGCTTGCTCCTAAGCCACAATTATCCCTGTTTATTTATAGTAAGCTGTCGGCGCATTCCATAGGTCAAATAGGGTGTATCACTTATAACACTTTCCCTGACCCTAATTCAGCTTAGAATTATCGGCTTATTTCCATAATATCAAATCTACAAAGAAAGAACAAAAAACCTCATGTGTTAAAGGTTTACTACTTGAAAAAATAAGAATTATCAATACATGGTTAAAATCAATTCAGACTCATGACCTCTAAATATTCCAGCCCAAATTTCTAACCACTGGACTATCTACCTTAGCAGTTGTGAAACTCTCTAGAAAGTGAGTCTGATTTGTATCAATGGAAAAAAGTCTTCATGTTATGACTTTTATTGTCTGATACCCTCATGTTTTATTTTTCATTGACATTTAAAATTAAACTCTGGAACGATGTCCCACCCACCCACTCATTGGTAAAGAGAAGCAGCAGAAGAAGCAGCAGCAATGTCAGATATCTCTGCAGATTTCTTGATAGACCAATCGCTGAGCAGGAATGTACCAGCCGATGTACATACCGTAAATTTCCGGCCACATTAGATTGATTCTTTGATATGTATAAGTCCAAGTCTGTAGTGTTCCTTGTAATCCTAGTCGATTGTTGTCAGCAAGTTTGAATTCAGAGTTTCCTTCTTCTAGACTGGTTGCCTTTGCAAGTCTAAAGGACCCAGTCTTCCCTACTTTGCGGATAAAAGGTGGATATCAGCCTTTTCCAAATATTCAGCAGTTACATCGCGAAGTAAAACTGTATATTTCTTGAAGAGATAGTTCTGCTGGTCTCGGGATTACATTTTTCGAGAAGCCCGCTTTCTTTTCCCGCCTGTCAAAATCAACAACTGCCTTATCATTACACGATGCAGTGTTATGTTAACTTGTTCAATGCTGTCGAAATCCAACCCTTCAACTGCCGTGCAAAGTTGACAACCAAAGAAAGAACTCGGTTTTATTTTTCTTCTTTTTCTTCTATTTCAACAGAATATGAAAAGGGGCGCCTCTGTGCCAAAAAAAGATGAGAAAAAGAATTTGACAGCAATGAACGATAAAATCTATTTCCTGCATCTTGGCGATTGAACAAACGAGGTGCTTCTGATATAAAGTACAAACAAAAGCCTTAGAAGAAGGGAATGATTCCTTCAGCTAATACAGAAAAGGACGTAAAGGATATTGATAGTTCCTTTATCATCGAATGATAGGTTGAAAGAAAGTTCTTCCAGACTTTATGAGTATGTTATGATCCTTGTTTCTCGGAATTTTTGAGATGAGACTTGATAATTAGTATTATTTAGATTATTCGGACTATGTCTTCATCTTCATTGTTATCTGTTCAACGTTTCAGTCGATGTGCCTTCCGGATATATAGACACGTGAGTTGATATAAATCTCCATAGTGTATGGTTATATATATATATATATATAATATATATTATATATATATATATATATATATATATATATATGAGGATAGATAAAAGGATATGAAAACAACACAATATGCTGTTAAAGTGAAAACATTTTTATAACATATTCATAGCTAATATTGAACAATATTTCGATTTTATAAAAATCATCTTCAGAGCTTGTTTATACTCCGTACTATCAAGGGCGGAGACGAAAGTCATATGAATTCAAAACGAAAACAATGATGTTGCAAAAAAGTGATATGAATTCAAAACGAAAACCTTGAGGTTGCATAAAAGTTATGTGGTAGTTTCAAATATGAGCACTTCCGCCACACTTATCTCGTTCACCGAATCATGTATCTCTTATTGTAACAGTTTTTGAAAAAAAAAGACATATTCCAAGTTCGACACTAGACGAATTCTCTTATTCAAACAGGATGAGTATTAACCCGTTGACCGTAGGACTGCAACGGATTTTTAGAAAATAATTTTTATTTTTGTAATTAATTTTGTAATTTTTTTATTTTTCTATTTTTTATTTTTCTTATAAAATTGACCACCGAAATAGAAATCTCCTAAAAAATTTTTTTTTTTTTTTTTTTTTTACATTTTATTTTTCGATAATCAATACTTATTTTCGCATAGAAGAGCGAACCGTAGATTTTTTTTTTTGTTTCTATTCATAACTTCGGTCTTTTATCTCTTTATTTATACTGTAATTAGTATAAGGGGGGTCAAAATTAAGTGACCTGAAAAAAATGAGAAAGTTTTGAAATAAAATAAATAATGCATTATAAAGATCAACATTTCATTAAAATCCGATAATTCCCTGATTTTTGGTAAATTATTTTCTGTAGGGGGGCTAAAGTCATTTTGTCAAAAACGAATTTTAGCCTCTGTTTGCCAGTCCCTAAATATATATATAAAAAATATCTAGCTAAAAATGATGGCATAACATATTTCGGTTTTTATTTTTTAAAATTTTGCATCAACAAACTAAATATAATTAATACCATGAAAAAGAACTTCAAACACAATGACTCTGACTTCCATAAAGGATTCATTCAAGGGATTGCCCAGCCACCACCACCAACCAAAAAAATACTTCCACCCTACCCAGGAGATATATAAATGCTCTAAAAAATGATCACCCAACAACAACATACTCATTACCCCCTCTGACAAACGAGGAGGAGTGGTTGTTATGTGTTCTAAACAATATAGTGACAACATTGATATCCTCAAAAAAAACATACACACCCACATATACATACACACACACACACAAACGCTCGCACGTAAGCATTGATCAAATCTCACACATTCACAGAACAATGTATTATGTGTGTGACTAGTTTCCCCGCGTACGCAACACTCTCATACATTCAAATTACCACCACATACATACGCACATCATTTTACCCAATCATACACATACCATGTCTATTGAATTTTCTGAAATTCTTTGAATTTTTTTCGATTTTCCTTGCATTTGAAACATCTTCACCTGATGATTGCATCGCATGAAACCAATATGGTCGTGAATGTTCCTTTGTCACCTAATAAATAGATATGTAAAACCTTTGTATATTTATTTTATTATATTATATAACAGCTCTATTTTATATTGAGCACTCTGCCAATAATACTACCTTTGGTACGCCATTCCAGCAAAAGCTGAAACAGTGAACATCTCACACTATATATATATATATATATATATATATATATATATATATAATATATATATATATTCTCTTATTACAGGGAAGTTGAGGATGATTCTATTTGGGATCATCTATATCCTTCGAATATGCACAATGCATGTCCGTGCAGATGCACACCTATAGATTTATACAATGATTATTTTTTATCTATAAGAGCTCAATGTAAAAATGTATGACAAAACTGAACTATTTTATGGCGTTTCCGGCTGAAATAAATCTATAATAACAAAATGATGGTCTGTTGAATTTTTCTTTCTTATTAAAAGTATATATATATATATATATATATATATATATATATATATATAATATATATATTAATAAGTCATCCACAGACACGTATTTCGATGTTTCATGCCTCTTCAATGTGGCTAGAAACAACAACTATCCCTGGCTAGGGTGGAACTGACTGTTTGCCAGCCTGATATCTTATCTCCTCGGCCACTGACTGCTGTAGCGAGACTTGTATTTTTAAACTATTAAATATATAGGTTTGTTTATATATTTTTTACGGTCACAGAGAGATCAAGTTTCCGGGGAAACGATCATTGCTTATATGCTTAGTAGTGAAAGTTAATTTAAATTACCAATTAGGGAGCTCATACCAAATTTATGGGAGCATATATATATTTCTTTTACACTCGCATTGTGACAGCCTTCAAAACCAACCAACAAACATATATATATATATATATATATATATAATTCTTGGCAAGGGCACAAGAAAAAATTAAGAATCTAATGCGGCATATGCGCATTAGAAGCATGTTCTTTGTCTCATGTCACGACATTGTCCATAAATAAATAAACCAGAAATAGAATTTGGCATGCAGTGAAAATACCCATTTGCTTTATTGCACCCAAGTGAATTAAGTCCGGAATAGAGAAGGCTTATAATACGGTAGTAAATGAGGGACATATTTTATTTGTCCTTGCTTAAAGGAGGAATTAAGTTTGATGCCCAATTTTGTTTCATTTTTGTTAAGTATCTGGCCGCCATCCTTGGCCGGATGTAAAGAACTTAAAGTAAATAAGTAAGTAAGTAAGTCAATAAGTCCTGTGTTATAGTATTCTGTGGTATAGTATCATTTGGTAAGTCAATAAGTCCTGTGGTATAGAATACGTTCCGTCATCCAAGAAGATCCAAGTAGTAATGAGCTAAGATTAAGAATCAGGCCAGTATAAATACAACAACAGCAGCAGCAGCAGCTCTGCCAGTGATTGGATAAGAGGTTGCTTTCCCGGGTCACATGTTAGTCCGCGTGTCTATATTTAGAAGTAGCCATTTGCTACACGCCTTATATCCACAAAAATTCCAACAATTTTGATAATCCATTTTATAGTCAATTGAAAATAAATATAGTATCACATATAAATAAGTGCACTCTTAACATTCAGTTTTAAATCTAAAAATATTCCTTCTATTCAATGGTACAATGTTCAATCAAAATGAATGTTATTTTAATATTATTTATTATCAAAATCCATAGTCAATAATCGGTTTTATTGGGAGTGATGGTTGTTTGATTGGATTTTCTTTTTTAAAACTATGTTTAAGATATACAAAGATATACTAAAGAAATCTATTTTCAGCTCCCGTAAGTTTATTTTTCTTCAAGTGTCATATAATGGCCATAATCAAAAACTTATTCTGTCTTTAAGATATACACAATTCTTAAACTATCTTTAAGATATTGACTTTTTAAAAACTATATTTAAAATATAAAACATTTTAAAACTTTCTTTATGATATAGAACATTTTAAAAACTTTCTTTAAGATATAGAACATTTTAAAGGTACGTTTTAGATATAAACAATTTTAAAATTGTCTTTAAGTTATACTTTTCCAGCATGTCAACTCTGGGATTAGTTCATGCCGAAGACGTATTTTCTATTCATTTAGTTGGGTATTAAAATCTTCTAAGTTCATTTTAAAACTCATTTTTAATGCATGTAACCTACAGTTAGGGCGCTAACAGGTACAACCAATCCAGGTGAGAGTGGCCCTGAAAGTAATGACGATAAAGAGGTACTGCACACTCCCCAAAACTCTAAAATTGGAACTTGATGAAGTTTAAGGTCATACCCAGGACACTAAGACCCTCATCTACCGGCTTCTTGGACATATATGATAAGAAGGTTTGATGTGACCAGCCGATGAATCGGAAGGGGACCTCTTCTAACGCCCGTCACAGAAAAGCATTTAAGATCATCGTCAACTGTCTTAAAATCAATTGGTAATTGGACTTTCTGCCAGAAGAAATATTACAGACTAGTATTACAAGGAAATCTACTGGTACTACATTCTTTTATACCTAGGATTTCAAGAAACATTACAGACTAGGATTACAAGGAAATAACTGGTACTACATTCTTTTATACCTAGGATTTCAAGAAACATTACAGACTAGGATTACAAGGAAATAACTGGTACTACATTCTTTATACCTAGGATTTCAAGAAACATTACAGACTAGGATTACAAGGAAATCACTGGCACTACCTTCTTTTATACCTAGGATTTCAAGAAACATTCAGACTAGGATTACAAGGAAATCACTGGCACTACCTTTTATACTAGATTTCAAGAAACATTACAGACTAGATTACAACTACCTTCTTTATATAGGATTTCAAGAAACACTACAGACTAGGATTACAAGGAAATCCACTGGTACTACATTCTTTTATACCTAGGATTTCAAGAAACACTACAGACTAGATTACAAGGATCCACTGGTACTACATTCTTTATATATAGGATTTCAAGAAACACTACAGACTAGGATTACAAGAAATCCACTGGTACACATTATTTTATACCTAGGATTTCAAGAAACACTACAGACTAGAATTACAAGGAAATCTACTGAACTACATTCTTTTATACCTAAGATTTCAAGAAACACCTACAGACTAGAATTACAAGAAATCTACTGGAACTACATTCTTTATACCTAGGATTTCAAGAAACACTACAGACTAGAATTACAAGGAAATCTACTGGACTACATTCTCTTATACCTAGATTTCAAGAAACACTACAGACTAGGATTACAAGGAAATCTACTGGAACTAATTTTTTATACCTAAGATTCAAGAAACACTTCAGACTAGGATTACAGGAATCTCTGGTACTACATTCTCCTATACCTAGGATTTCAAGAAACACTACAGACTAGAATTACAAGGAAATCTACTGGTATTACACTGGATAATTGGAGAACAAGCAATAGCCTCATCGAAGCAGACTTAAGAAGCAATGAACAACGACAGTAGTACTGAGATGGCTATAGCTTGGAAGAATTCCTGTTTTATTTTATGCGATATATTGAAATATATTCATATGTGAAAACAATCAAATTATTTTTAAAAAAGACAATGTACAAATCAGAAAATACAATGATCTATATTATATTATTTGTATTGAGAGGTATGTAGATTTTGAGAAACTTCTTTTGAATAAGCTTGTTTTCGTTAATAAATCCAGTTCTTCGAATGTGTTGCTGAGATGTCATCATTTTGTTTATTACAAAAAGGCGGGAAACTGCGACATCGTGAAATTTGAATGACTTGAAGTAAATGTCAACCGGAAGGGGAAAAAAAGAACAGAAAATCAAGAACAATTGTTCAAGTATTGACAGGAAGGCTGCAGCACCACCAGTTTTCTTTGTTTAGTTTTGTTTTATTTTTTATGATGTGATTGAAAGGAGCAGAAAGAAAAATAGACGAGGCTAATTCAGCTGCCAAGCATCATTAAGTTAATTGGTTCCCCAAAGAATTGGGAAGGCGTCAAATGTTTTACTCTTTTCACAGAAAACAGAAAGATAAATGATTCACGATAACAAATGAGTGCAATGCATAGAGGCCAGCTAATTACCCGACTCCATAGAGAAGATTCAAACATACCCATACAGACAGACGCACACACACACACACACACACACACACACGTGTGCGTGTCAAGTGTAGAATAGCGCGCAAAAGACATCATTAGAATCGCTTTTTACGTATAAATAGCATTAGATTACGGAAACTCCCGAAGTCTCCTAACAGTAACCCTGGCCCAAATCCCGACCCTACACTAACACTGACTTTAAAATTATCCCTAACACTAGTGTTTCAAATGTTTCGGGTATTTCCATGAAATGTTGCGAAATTTAATACTTTTTATACGTGATCTAATGATATTATTTCTTGCACACTATTCTACTTTAGTATAATATATATATTATAAAAAGAAGATCCACAAAATGGATTATGCTTTAAAAAATCTTTATGTGGTTACTTAACGCCTGAAGATATAATAATAACCGAAACACGTGTCGCCAATGTAAAATAATAATACATTTTTTTTTACAACTTAATCTATTTTGCAGACATTCCCTTTTTGTGAAATAATTTTCTTCCGTTTGACCCATAACAACGCACATTCACACATTATATATATATATATATATTACAGTTAATTGGCAATCCACGAAGCAAACAAATATTTTTACTTCTGGGTTAATTAAAATCGATTTAAAAAGAGCTCTATAAAAAGTTTTAAAACCGAATGGGAGTTCCCTGAGGATTTGCTACACTGCGTGAAACTATAGTCGGAGGATTTTAACACATTCGGTTTTAAAACATATATATATATATATATATATATATATATATATATAATGTGTGTGTGTGTGTGTGTGTGTGTGTGTGTG
>CM042141.1:31631536-31671536 GCA_023376005.1 Doryteuthis pealeii | reverse complement strand
TTTATGAGTTAAAAAGATAAAATAATGAGTATTAAATATGTGTTTAAAAATTGGGTTTGAAAAAAAAATGATTACCCAACGAGAATGAGTAAAACAATATATTCGACATGAAATAATCCAACAAGGGTTGTCATGCCGTAAAATCAAACCAACCAACTATGCGTTCTTTGTATGGAACTCTGGCGAATCACAATCTTTCCGCCATGTCACCTGGGGCAGAAGAATACACCGACAGCATCTGTGCAAAATGGTAAAATCCCACCTGTTGGCCGTGGGTAGCGACCCGTGATGCTTAAGGATGGTACCTAGTTGGCTGAGCAGTTCATCACATGCAACAGTACTTTGGCCCTTACTTAGGCTAAATGGGCAGTTGGAGAAATCCTTTCCGATTAATCGATTGGCCGAGTCAAGCCCTATAACCTATATGATTGTCCCACTCCTATTGCTCTTATGGTAAACCCCTATCCTTTTATCATATATGTACTAGAAGGTGGTAGCTGAGGGTCTTAGTGTCCTGGGTATGACGTTAAACTGCATCTAATGGTGAAATTCTAATTCTGGACTCTGGAGGTGTGGAGTACCCCTTTGTCACCATTACTCCATGACTGCTCTGACTCGGAGTGGTAATATCTTTTTAAGGGTCATACCCTGAGTTCAATAGAAAAAATGGGTTTTAAGAATGTGTGTTAAAAATTGACTTTAAATAAATATTTTTGAATACCATTAAGCTTGTATAGAAGTAAACCTCATTCGGCATCAAATAACCCAACAGAATTGATGTGCCCTAAAACCAACAAACCAAACCAAACCAGTTGACCTTGTTTCAGACTATTAATTTTTAAAATAATTACTGAAATTAGTAGATTACACCACACACTCGAAAAACAAAAATCGTCGAGGGAATCTTTTCGGAAAATGTCATATCGTAAAACTACATTAAGGTAATGGAGTTGTCTAGTCAACTCTCTGGACCATAATCCTTTAGAGAATCGCGCGAGGACTGAAAGCTTTGAGTTCCGGATACAACCTACAAACCTTGAGGATTTGGAGAGGATCTGCAAAGACAAGCGGGCGAAAATCCCTCTGGGATTTGTAAAAACTTGTAACCAACTACAGGATATGCCTGGTTGCTATGCTTGCCAGGGTTTTCTCACTAAGTGCTGAGTTTATTTTTTTATGGGGTGACATACTTTTTTTTCGATAAAATACAAAATAAATGTTCAAAAATTGATATAATGGGATTTTTCAATTTTTTTTTCATATTGTATCCTCACTTAACGAGACTTTCCCAAAATTATATACCATATTCTATTTTTGTAAGGTGGCAAACTCAGAAATCAGCAGGGGGTCGAACTGATGTATTAACGACTGTACACTTCCCACAAATGAAAATGGCCTTTGTTCAAGAAGGTGTGTATAAGATACCGAACGCGTATGAATCCATTATTCAACAAATGATTACCACAAAATATGAATATTGAAAATTGGAGAGTGACATAGAGAGAAGGGGGAAGACTAATAAAAAAAGACTCTCACACGCCACTGTAGACTCAGACCGGTTCGAACATCATTGTCGGAGGAGCCGCAAAAATCCGGACTTGATAGCGGGCCTAGGCCTAATCAGTCGCATGTGTAGTACAAAAGCTTGATCGGTGTGATAAACTAGAGTGTAAGTGTGGGCCACTCTGCACTTCAGGCGCTAAAAACAATACCTCTGATCCATATTAATACGCAATAGGCCAGTACGGCCCATGGGAACATATTGAAACTTTCAAAATAATTATGGTTCTCTTTTTAATGGATTGTGGGTTTTCTGCAATGTAACCGGAAAACTAATTACAACTCGTCCATTCCTTGTTATTGACATAACATTCTCAATTGATTTATTTTTTATTAACCTCATTATTTGATAATGCAGCTGTGTGAGCGAGAGAGGATGTTATAACCGCATCACCCTGCTATACGAAAACGATATGTAATTTATATTCTATATATACAGACAAAATAAGCGGTTTACAATGTGAACGGGAAAGGCTAATTTTGCATATTGATTATAAAAAAAAAATCGAATTAATAAATATGTGCTCAGTGTTATTGATTTCTAATTGTTTGGTTTTATTTTTAATGAATATAAGCAAAATATCTTCAATGAATCTTAAATGAAATCCATTAACAAAGAAAAATAACTGTAATTTATTCTTTACTTACTCTTTTAAGTAAATACATTAAGATTCGAAAAATAACAATGAAAGACGAGAAGTCGACAGAAGAGTAGTTTCGTTGTTCTAGTTCTTTTTTAGTCTATACTCCTCTGTTAAAATCTTTTACATCTGCATTCTCTTATTTTAGTATGTCATTAGCCCGTCCTATTTAATACGGACACCCAATTCTTATTAGCTTAAAACTAATACTTGCACCGCGATGGGTGCATATATTTTTGCTAGTTATATTAAAATCTCTAAGTATTTCTCGCTGACAATGGAAATGTTATGTCAAGGTAAGAAAGATAAGAAAACTAAGTATAATGTGAGCTAATTTAGGTTTTTTGCACAAAGGGAACGGGGTGCTAGCTGAGAAGCTTATTTTATGAACTAATTGCCTAATCAGATCAAATCGGACAACTACGCGTAAATCAAGAAATGAATAGGATGATTGTCAGTCGCTGTCTGTAAGCTCTGACAAAATTTCTGTCACTCTCACTTCCATATTATGTATACTCCCAATTAATAATTGAAAACAGCTCCAACACGTTGTGAGACAAACGGTGTACAGCACAATGTAACGAATAAGATACATAAAGTAAATAGATACATAAGAATACAAATAAGATATAAGAGTAGAGATTAAAAGGACGCACATTTCATAATAGTATATAAACACATAAAATTTTGGTATAAACGAAAGTAAAATATAAATGTTACAACTGGAATAGGTCCATGCTGTATAAGACTTACAGTAATGTTAAGGGGGGGGCAAAAGCCCCACTGAGAAGGGGCTAGATAGACTCAGCCCATATCTGGTTCGTTTGAGAAGATCCAGCTAAAGGGAAGGACAAGTTCAAAAAGGCGCTTAAAATACCAAGAGTCCCCTAAGGAACAACGCAACACATCGGGAGATATCTTCGGCAGGAGTCTCTCCCATCACAATTCCCTAGTTATTTAACGACACAGTCTTCAATGATTTCATTTTCAAGCCTCAATCCATTCAATAGAATATTTTATCATTATTGATTAACTGGTTGCCTTATTCTACATACTAATAATACCTGCATTTGGTAATTTATATCTACAACAAAGATAGCGGTTTACAGGGTGAGACGGTACAGTGCTAATTTGCATTTGATCTTAAAATTTGATTTTAATAAATATGTACTTGGCATTAATTTATTTCTAATTGTTTCGGTTTTATCTAATGAATAATGAGCAAAAATCTCCGGGCCATAAATCTTAAAAGAATCCATTAACAAGAAGAAATAATTGTCATTTAATTCGTTACTTCCTATTTAAGTAAATAATTAAATTAGGAAAGATTTAGCAATGAATACAGGAGTGATGAAAAATGATGAAAGAGTTAGTTCAAAATTAATACACTTGTCATGTTCAAAAATTAAATTTTATTGCTTTTCTTATTTAGTTTCATTTGTGTTCTAATTTAATAATATTTGCATTACCATTTAAATTTAAATTACTTGAGCCGCGTAACGGAAAAAAAAATTATGAGGCCATTTGGGGTTGGATGAACGACTTAACAAAGTTTTAGCATAGATACATATTGTATTAATATTGAACCAGCTCTGTTCATTTGCGCCGGCACGGTGTGGTGTAATTTTAACCGCATGCCAAACCCGTCTGGGGTTATCTTTTGCTTAGTCTTAGTTTTTTCGTACATTATACGTTTATGTTTACATTTTTTGTGTGGTTTCTGCTCTATATGTTTGCATGTTATCAAATGTTTCTATCTAATCAAATATTACGGAACAGGTATATTTGACCTATAATGTCCATTTCTCCACTCCAGTCAGGTTGGGGCGGTGAGTATGTGGCAGTAAGAGGTACTCTCAACTCACTCTGAGCTAGACTTGGAAGATTGTTGTTTTGCTGGATGGTCCACCCTCCTCTGCCTTACAGCACAGATCAGATTACCCAAGAGTGCAACTTCATGTCTGAGTTGGCGGGACCCGTATCGAACTGCATGCCTACTCCACATTTGGGCTAGATGGAAAGGTCGGTGAGGTTACCTCTCGTCAATCAGCTGATCATGGTCAGAACCTATATGAATATTCAAACTCTCTTCACCCTTATGGTAATCCTCAACCTTTTTATCAACTATTGTTCAAAATGAAGGTGGTGGTCCTGAGGTCTAAATGTACTGGGTGTAACTTCAAACTGCAATCTAAGTGGGGAACTTCATTCTGGATATCTGGGGAAATGTGGACTACACAGTCAACTCCATTACTTCCGGTTTCACTCTGAAAAATCGGGGTGAGATAATACTCCATTTAGGCTGAAGTATGCTTAAAATGAGGTATTAAAATGTGTTTAAGACCCATGTATTTCGTAAAAAGAATGGGGACCATATGACCCTTAAGGCACCCCTTTTAATCTCGATAGGAAAGAACATGTTCTTTATTTAACAACCGTCAATATCTGGTTGTTTTAACAGGAAACCCCCCGGGATTTTTTTTTTAAGAAAATTTATTTTATTAAAAAAAATTATAAAAACTAACCCTAACCCTAACCCTAATCCGAACACCTATCCCTAACCTAAACCCTAACCCTAACAACAATCGGATATTGACGGTGTAAAAGAAAGAACATGTCCTTTCTTAATCGAGATAAAAAGGGGTGGCTATGGTCATATGATCCAAAATAGAATACATAACAAGAATGAATCAAACGAAATTAGGCATAAAATAACCCAGCAAAGGATTGACATGCTGTAAAATCCAATCAACCATTATCAAAGTCCAGAACCTCTGATACCTTGGAGAATGGCTCTACCAACTGAATTAAAAGCCAGAAATATCACTTCCTATTACTGGAAATTAAGTTTAAAATATTCCATTAAAAAGTTTGTTTTCGAAGAAAGAAATTGATAAAGAAATGGAAACAAGTTCTTTGTTGTAAGTTTTTTGCTCTTGTTGGGTATCGCTTACTTTGTTTTTTTTTCTTGTTTTTTTTTCTTGTTTTTTTTTTTTTTTTTGGTTTTATTTTTTGTTTTACAAGAAGTCGATCAACATATCTTGTCCGAAGAGCGAGCATTTTTTTTACGCTCCATTTCAATAGAACTGTCTCAAGGAGCTGTACGATTTGAGTGACTTCGGGCCGCCTCATTGTGGGTGTACGTACTTTTATGTCTTCCGGAATTGGTCCTTCGAATTCTTATTGCTAATTAGTACCATCAAGTCAATATATTGTCGGCTGATCTATCTTAATTATCTCTTTTCATGAAACTTTATTCATTCCATTACTTCCCCAAACACAGAAAAGATGTTCTTCAATGTCATTCACTACATTTACGGTCTCTAAAACGTCTCATTCGCCGAGACCAACCCTTTCCCACATTGCAGTATTGTATTATTGCATGAAATGTCCTATAACAAATTCTTCCCGACTACGCGCCCGAACGCCACATTGGTGCAACCACGGGATGTGGCCTTAACGCTTTTGTAGAATCCTATACGAATCAACTGTAAAGAAAATATACCTATTATAGTATGAAGAGGCTTACACGCTTAAAAAAACAGAAATTCAACTTTTATTACTATCGAAATAAACTCAGAGATGTTCGTGGTGATGATGGTTAGAGTTGTAAGGAATTGGACTCGTCGACACAGAGTTCAATCATACCAACGAGGCTGTTTGTATTTTCAGTTCAAATCATACACGAGAACTGTTTGCATTTCCCACAACGCGTAAAACTCTTGGGAAAGTAGGCCAATCCAATATTTTCCTCATTATGGGTAATAATAGAGTAGACGGGATATTTAAATCTTGCTAGGTAAGCCAGTCTAAGCAAAGGAAAACTGAATTCAAGCCTGTTAAGCTCTGCTTAATAAATTGGCTTGTGTTGCACCCTGCTCGTGTGGAGGGATTGATATATATATAATATATATATATATATATATATAGTATAATATATATATATATATATATATGTGTGTGTTGTGTGTGTGTATATATATATATATATATATATATATATATAATGTGTGTGTTGTGTGGTGTGTGTGTGTAATATATATAATATAATGTGTGTGGTGTATGTGTAAATATATATATATATATGTGTGTGTGGTGTGTGTGTATATATATATATGTGTGTATATATATATATATATATTATGTGTGTGTGTGTGTGTGTGGTGTATATATGTAATACCGAGTTTATGATAGGAATCCAAACGAATTTCATTTTTAATACTTATTCGAATGATATTCTATAACTTCTATATCTGTTATATAAGCCCCTTTCTTCTTTTCCCTAACTTTCCAAAATTGAATCTCCTACTATGCTGGATCGTGTAATTCTCTGTCTCAGTCTAGGCTGATCTACGTCTTTTCTGGTATGACCCCGTGTGACTTCTTTTATCTATTTCTTTGGGGGTGGGGGGTTTTGGGGGGGTTCTTTAGTAGAACGATGATTTGGTTATTTTTTGCAGACGTTTGTTTGTCCAGCGCAAGTTAATCATAATACCATGTTGTTCTAACCCGGCCTGGAAAGGATTCTAACATAACCAGGAAGTTGAGCATTACAGTGTCCTTTAGTTAGGCTCGGTTAAAGTTAAACATTTCAATTTTCCTATTAAAAGAAACAGATTGTTTCCTATTGGCATTGTCATTCTAATAAAATAATCAAACTGGTCACATATAGCATTGTCATTTTCTTATAAAAGAAACAAACTGTCACTGATTGCATTGTCATTTTTTATAGAAACAAACTGTCACATGATTGCATTGTCATATTTCTTGTAAAAAGAAACCAAACTGTCACGTGATTTCATTGTCATTTTCTTATAAAAGAAACAAACTGTCACATGAATTGCATTGTCATTTTCTTGTAAAAAAGCAAACTGTCACGTGTTGCAACCGTCCATTTTCTTATAAAAAGAAACAAACTGGCACGTATGCATTGTGCATTTCTATAAAAAGAAACAAAACTGTTCACATGATTGCATTGTAATTTTCTTATAAAAAGAAACAAACTGTCACATGATTGTTTCTTTTGAGAAATTACAATGCAATCATGTGACAGTTTGTTTCTTTTTTTTTAGAAAATGATAATGCAAACTGTCCATGATTGCATTGTAAATTTTCATATAAAACAAAATCGAGATTGTTTCATGATTGCATTGTCGATTATTGTATAAGGAAGCAGACTGTCACATGATTGCATAAAATATTCTCCATTGCTGTTTAAAAAACGAATGTCGTTTATCACATTCCTATGTTGCAATACATTAATGGATCTTACATAAGTGCACAACGACCCTATCACTTCATTAAAGCATCGTTGTCAGCATATGGAATATATTAGAAGATTGAGTCTTGTAAGATTGGGAACTCAATAATTATAAGAAGCCCGAAAGTAATTTCAACTCGTAATAGTTATTTCCAGGTGATAAATGTGTTGGTTTTAAAGTTATTAAAAAGGCAATTTCGAAATATAAGATGAAATAAATAAAGCGTCACTCCATCAACGTAATATACTTGGAACGATTTGACTTTAGTAAATGAAGAACAAACCAAAAGAGATAATATGCTGAAAAAAGTAAAGTCGTCGAGGGGGCCTAAAGTCGGTATCAAGTCGGAACAGGAGTGAGGCTATCACTTTCCACTAAGCGCAAGACCAAAGAGATTGTTTTGGCGCCACACTACCATAATTTCCTCACTTTACCACACAGATCGCTGTGGTTCCTAGTCGAACGTCTAACCGACTGAGGTAAACCGGGCTATATACTGATAATGAGATCAACAAAGTGAAAGTCAAGGGAGGTTACTCTAATTGCCACGTTATTTTGCTAGGAATTTGACAACTAAAGATGAAATTACCAAAAACTTGTTGGTTACCCCATTGGGATATTTGATCTCATTATCAGTATATAGCCCTGGTATATGAAAAAAGATCAAAATATGCCAATGGAGTATACCAACAAGTTTGGTAATTTTCACCTTTAGTTTCAAAATTCCTAGCACAATAAAGGCAATTAGAGTAACCTCCCTTGACATTCACACTTGAACTAGCCGGTAAGCTATTTGAAAGTCTCCGTGCGAATAAACAAATCTTAGCAATGTTTCGAAAACAATACAACTGCATGCTTTAACACAAAAATAACTCAAAAATGTATTCTTAATAAGAATTAAGTTCATTTCAGATAATTTTTATTGCAAGGAATTTAGCTAACTGACTTTCACTTTGAAACAAGCCGGTAAGCCATTTTGAAAGTGTCCGTACGAAATACCAAATCTTAGAACTTTCGAAAACCAATACAACTGCATGTTTTAACACAAAAAATCATAAAAATGTGTTCTGATAACAATTAGTTCATTTCAGATAATGCGCACGCACAATTTTATGCTAGGAATTTTGACAACTAAAGGTGAAAATTACCAAGTTTTGACCAACTGCCAGTATCAACGGAGAGCGAGGGAGTATGTACTCTTTCTCTAGCACTAGATCATAGGGATATTCTTTTGCAGGCCACACACCTACCGTCAGCTTCCCACTTTACCACACGGATCAGATACAAATATGTGCTACTCATACGCTGAGTTGGTAGGGACCGGCATCAAAATGTGTGATTTCAAGGCGGGCGCCTATTTACTGAGCTAAACCAGCTACAGTGTTAGTACATAAAAATGTATTTATCACGACATTTTTCAAAACTGTTAAACTCCTCTTTAAAATGATCTTGAACTCCTCTTTAAAAAATGATCTTGTGTCTGCTCATGCGGAGGAGTTCATATATATATATATAATATATATATATATATATATATATATATGTGTGTGTGGTGTGTGTGTGTGTATGTATGAGGTAAAATAAGGAATGAAAGCACAAAAATGTGTAGTATATTTCGCTGGAGTTTGACCTTAGCTTCTTCATTTTTTGACTGAGTTTTGTTCTTTTATTCCTTATTTTACCTCATTCTGTCGGATTCATTCCAACCCCCCTTTCCTCAATTTGAAAAATGACATCGAACATTCTCTTACGTTTTTGTGTGTTGGTGTAGAGATAAAGAGAAGGAGAGAGAAAGGGGGGAAGAGAAAGTGTTTATGGAAATGTGAGTAGATTAATCGTTTTCATTGGTGTCTGTGTGACGTGTGCGTAAAGAGAATGTTCGATGTCATCTTTCAAAACCGTTTATTCCAGCATTTCATAAATTTCAAACTATTCTAAGAGCGCTAATTTCCATTCAAACACATTTTTAAACAACTGATCAACAAAAACTATCACAGCCTCCTTATTAATTCTGTGATAAATTTTACTTTCTTATATCAACCAAAGCCCTGAAGAAGATCTACTAGACAGATTGAAACACTGCAGCGTTGCTGAATAAATATCACTCATTTTATTTGAACGTGTGTTTTTCAAATTTTTCACTATATTACATACCGTCGAATTCACTTCCATTTTCTTCACACACACACACACACACACACACACACACACCACACACACAATATATATATATATATATATATATATTTATATATATTATATATATATATATATATAATATATTATATATATAATACGCCATTTTTCTCGAAGAGTGTTTGTTTTGATAAATAAAAATTTGATTTGTCAACCTAAAAACTGTTTGATTTAAAATATTTCAGATACAAAAAATCGCCATTTTCTTATTTCGCTCGTTCTTCTTTTTAATTTCTTTTTTCATTTTAATTTTTATTTCATTCATTTATTTATTTTTTTTGCTGTTTGATTGCGTCAAACTTTTTAAAAACATCAGATTTTTTGTCGTTCATATTTTACGCTATAAAAATAAAACATTTGATTTCTAGTTGTAAATATCTTACATTCTTTTCAACTCGTAATATTAGATATCTTCCAAGAAGATATAATTAAAAAAAAACTAAAGTATGAAAATTATTTGAATTAATATACAGCACGTTGTATTTAAACATTTAAACATACAATTGATTGTTGTCATTTACTAAACTGGGTTTATGTTGTGAGGTTTAAGGGGTCAAATAAGAACAAAACGGGGGTACAAATGTAGGAAATGTATTAACAGAAGTAGATTAAATACAATACAGATAAGTGGAAATTACGTCCACAAATAGGGTTATTTGCTTACTCGCATTGCTTACTGCAAAGCCACAATTGTCCTGTTACTTAAGTAACCTGTCGGCGCATTCCATTAGTCTTATAGGGTGTATCACCTATAACAGTTTAGTTTGGCACAAGGTCAAAAACCAGTTGGTAAATGAGGCAAAACTCACTTTCAGTGCATACAACATGGGAAGTAGCAGTTTCCAGTAATAAGCTCATCTGATTGGCGAAGGAAACGAGCGCTAAGGGGTCACTTCCGACGTTGAGAGAGGTCATCGCACCTCACTGGACAGCTAGCGTCCGCCTGAAGCTGAACAGCCCCCAGCCAGTAGGTGCTGTCCTGCCATTGCCTGCTTGCTCCACTGGATGTATGGAGCATAGAAATTAATCTCAACAGGCGGGCTAAAATGCCTACACCAAACAACACGGAACCGAAAAAACCTCCAGCAATTCGGCTCGTAACTGGAACGTCAGAACCATGTGTCCTGGACTAACAGACATACAGAAGGTCGATGATGAACCCTCCCGGCTTAATATTAACATGGCGTGTCTTCAGGAGACACGCTCGACTAAAAAATGGCCAAATCAAGGAGGCAAACTTTACCTTCTTCTGGCAGGGAAAATCCTAAGTGAAACCCGACGGCATGGCGTTGGTTTCGCTGTAAAAATAGTCTTATCCCTTGCATCGAACCCCCGTCAACTGGTAGTAAGAGATCATCACCCTCCGGATGGAAAACACTGCTGGACCGGCAAATATCGTCAGTGCATAGGCTCTACCTTCTATGCTACTCCTGAAGAAAAAGACGAGTTCTTTGAAAACCTCAGTGCGGTGATAGCTGGGATCCAGCTACGAGGACTTTTACCTGCTCGGGGACTTTAATGCAAGTGTAGGAGCTGACCACGTGGCTTGGTCCACTTGCCTTGACGTTCATGGGCGGGGCAAGATAAATGAGAACGACCAGAGATTGATAGAGTTTGTTGCTAACCAAGGCCTATGCGTGACCAACACCTACTTTAGGTGCAAGAACACCCACTAGGTGTTATGGAAACACCCGCGCCCGCACCTCTGGAACCGGCTGAACCTTGTCATCACCAGGAGTGGCGAATCTTGCAAACATCCTTTTCACCCGCACGTACCATAGTGCCGACTGCGACTCAGATCACTCTCTGGTTGCCAGCAGAGTGCGAATGACGCCCAGAAAGATCCACCTCACAAGAAGAAAGAGTCGACCACGCATCAACCAACGTGCTGTGTAGGCAACACGGAAAGACACAGCACTTTCCTAGACAGTCTTCAAGAAGTTCTCAAAAAACAAGACGCTGCCAAAAGATGAATCTCCATTGACACAAAATGGTCTCACCATAGAGATGCCATCTACAACTCTGCTATCCGCCTATGGGGAAAAGGAACAGCAAAATCAGGACTGGTTTGGAGGCTCACTGGGAAAATGAAGCCTTTGATTGAAGCTAAGAGCCCTCCTGGCACACAAAGGTAGCGCCTAGCCAAACACACTGAGGCCTGGTGGGGCGCCAGAATTAAAGCCAAGTTAGCTGCCCCACACTGCGCCAACACCTATTGGCTAAATCTGTGCCGCCAGCATAGAGATAGCTGCCAAGACGGGAGATTCAAGGGGAATGTACGAGGGCGTCAAAAGAGCTACAGGCCACCCATAACAAAGACTGCTCCACTAAAAGATAAAACGGGAGGAATCATCACTGACCAAGGGGAAGCAGCTGCACCGTTAGGTTGAGCATTACCTGGAACTGTATGTAACCCAAAACGAAGTGACAGAAAACGCCCTACGAGCCATCTCTGATCAGCCGCAATAGAAGAGCTGGACACACTAGCTACGGTGGAAGAGCTCAGTAAAGCCATCGACCGCCTCGCTGAAGGAAAGCAACCGGGAGTGATGGCATTCCAGCAGAGGTCTTGAAAAAGCGGAAAGGCAGCGCTACTCCAACCACTACACGAACAATTCTACAGCTGCGGGGAACCAGCACACATCCACAGGACACGCAAGACGCCACCATCGTCACCTTAAACAAGACAAAGGAGTCGGAGCGACTTCAACAATTTCGAGGCATTTCCCTCCTTAGCATATTTGGAAAAGTCTTTGCTCGTATTACGCTAGCAACGTCTGCAGAATCTTGCATCTCGCATCTCGCATCTCGCATTCTATCCCGGAGTCACAGTGTGGCTTCGCGAGAAACCGGTCAACCGTGGACATGATCTTCTCACTACGCCAGCTGCAGGAAAGTGCCAGTAGAAGCAGATGAACACTCTACACCGCATTAATAGACATAACGAAGACATTCGACCTGGTCAGCCGAAGCGAACTTTTTAAATCACTTCAAAAGATAGGCTGCCCGCCCGACTTCTTGGAATCATTAGCTCTTTCCACAAAAACATGTAAGCACAGTTTAGTTTTAATATAATATATTATATATAATATATATTATTATATATATAATTACTATATATATCTACTTTGTCTGCTACTGAATTAGGTAGAATAAACTCTTGTCATATCTGTCTAGATTTTTTTGCTGTTTTGTCAACAATCAAGTGAGAAATTTAAGTTTCTAATTGATTAGTGTAAAACACAGTAAAAAACGAATTTTAGCTCAAGCCACAGGAATCCAACTTCTTTTATATCATTGGATGTTGAAGAATCTATATATGTGGCTAGCGGTAATTTAATATTAGCGGTTGTTCATTATCGGAAATATATGATAAAAATGCCTTTTTGTAGCTAAAATTCAGGGGTCTTTCCATTAACACTAAGTCGTTTAATTATCGGATATGAACTGTACTTATTTATTTATTTTAAATCTTTTAAGATTTACTTTTATCTAGCGAAACTTTTGCCCAAAAGATTATATATAGTTTATTTTGTTTATCACGAGGAGAAAATCTATATTTTGGCCAGCGAATATTTACGAAAAACTTCAAGGGAGAAAGAGTCGATCTTTAGCAAATAAAAACAAAATACATAGTTGATCATACAGGCAGATGTTTTTCCTTTACTGTAATCATTAATTCATAGCTCGCCTCTTCAAAATATCTTTCCTGTCCTCTTGCTTCCTCTTGACTTTTCTCTATTCACTCAGCTCTTATCTCCACTTTAAGCAGTGCTGCTGAGAGTGTATGTGAGGCTGGTTAGCATCTTTCTCTTGATTCTTGTTAAATATTTAATGAAGGTAAATTAAGAATATAAAGTGAAACAGTTTTCTTTTATTTTTATGATGGATTCATAATTCTAACGTTGTTGTTCTTTTGTTTTTGCCATATGAAACAAATAATCGAAAAGTGCGTTTATCCATATAAATGGTGCCAAAAGATTCACAGTTATAGGTAACATTTATAGCCCTATCGGCTGGGGGGCTTTAGAATACACAAACCACACAGCTGCAGAGTGATCAATTGTTGGCCCTGAATGGCGACCCATGATGCTTAAGGATGGAACTGTTGGAATATCTTGGGTATATATATATATAATATATATATATATATATTATATATATATAAAAATGGACTCTCCGTCGATTACCGACGTATGAGGGTTCATACACACAATGAACTCCACACAGTGATTTGTTTAAGTTGTGAAGGCTTGTGTTGGACCATCCACACTTTTTGGTACAGTCGATAGGAAAGAATTGGTGCATCAAGGGTTGCCACAAACCCAATCACGACCGACCTCAGGAATTTTGAATTCAGAGTTATCCCTCTCCTAGACTTATTATACCAAAGGCTGAATAGCCCAGTCTGCCCTACTATTTAACCCATAGCTGTATATATATATTATATATATATATATATATATATATATATATATTAAGCAAAAATTTATAAATATGGCACAAGGCATCAAAGGGTGAGGAAAAAAGGCTGATCATCACTATCCTGATTTTTAACTTAACTATTCTCATTCGTGACCCTATTGATTCTAAATTAATCTTTTCACCACAAAATCAATTTCGCACAACAGTCACAAAAAACTTCTCAGTCACCAAAAACTTCTCATTCTCTCTTTGAAAATCCTACACTAACCGATATTTACATAGTCATGGGGGGGGTATGATGATGTATATTTACGTTGAAAAAAACCAAATGTAAAAAAATAAAAGAGAAAAGTAATTGTAATAAAATATAGATATATAAGTATGGGCTCCCCCTCACTTAATATTCATGGCAGGAAAACTAGTTCACCCGGTTCGAAAAAATCTAGAGGATAAAACGAAAATAAAATTAAATAAAACGTCACCTAATGGTGGTGGGTGGGAAAGCAAAACGAAAAAATCATGGGAACTAACAAAATTTAAAAAAGGGCATGAGCCTACAATATCTAGCTAAGTTAACTATAGTTAAAGAAAAAGGTAAAAAACTGGTCTACTTTACCTGAGAAGAGTTGGCAATGAAATCCCAAATACCCAATATTCTTTAGATACCGGCAATTCCTAACATGAAAGTGAGGTCAGCACCCCATGCCGACACAATCGCACCAGCTTCACCCACCTTTCGCCAAACTCCAATGAAGAGAGCATCTGCCTCTCAGACCGGATTTTAATTTTTATCTGGTGCTTGTAAAAAGCAACCAGGGTTTGAGAAGAGAAAGACTCGCTCTTTAGTGTTCCTCCTTTCTCGTCGTCCAAATCCCGACTCTCATAACGCCGAGTAAGCAGAGTAAAACGTATTTTTTTTCCTGTCAACCAACATCTCTAGATTGCTTAATACAGTCCGGGCTTCCAGGGAATAGGATTTTCCGTGGGAAGGTTAACTTTAGAGCCTAAGGAGGAAAGGGTGTAAGGCGATAGGGACCCTCCCTTGCACGCAATCCATTTGGGATTCAGTCATGAAGAAGGCGATCGAGGCCGAAAGTCTCGATTGCTTCAAGAACCATATCCATAATTGGTTCAGACTTCCGGCCCAATCTGATGAATGAGACGACATTGCTTCCTGGGTAAATTATGGGGTCCTCCACATCTCGGTCGTCCACTTTCTAAAGTTTAGAAAGGGCCTCCAATTTTTAAAAGTTTTGTTTGAGTCTCTGTCAAGGATGTCCCTCTCCACCCTACAAATGTTTTTTCCACCCCCAAAAGGAGCTTTAAAAAAAAACAACTGGGCAGCTCATCCTCTGAGCTCTCCACGGAAGGGCTCTCTGGAAGGGGATGTTTTGAGTGTTTTACTATGGGTTTGTTTGGGTGTTATCTTACTGGGGATGGTATGGGAGGGGTGCTGGTGGAGCTGATATGCGTGTGTTTGGGCGTGTGTTTGGGTATATGTTTGGGTGAGCACAAAGGATTTCCGCTGGACAAGCTCTCTTGCTTGAAGCCCAAAGGATGGCTACTAAAATAGTAACAGGATCCCTGTTGGATGAGCTGTCCATGATATGCACCACTCCACTTCAGCTCTAACTTAGGCTAGACGGGTGGTGTATCGTAATTAGTGTGGTCTACGGGCATTGAAAGAAAAAGAGAGGAAAAAGAATAACAGCAACAAAGTTAACATTTAGAAGAGTAAGCACACAACGGGATGCCACTAACTTGACCAAGGAATGACCCCGAAGTGGATTTGAAAGTAAAAACGGAGGTTCCGGGTGTTGACCGGATGCGTGTGAGGAGGCACGAGTAATGGAAGAAAAATCGTTCTCTTTTCCTTTCGGTCGTAGAAGGGGTCAGACGTGCTCCTGGTCTCGTCTGGGGTGTTTTACTGGGGGTTGGTTTGGGTGTTATTTTACTGGGGTGGTTTGGAAGTGATGGTGATGGAGCTGGTGGCGTGTTTTGGGGCGTGTGTTTGGGCTGTGTTTGGGTTTATGATTTAAACCATGTTAGAATGGTAGAAATAATTTAACCGTACCCTCTCTATCTCTTTCTTGTCTGTCTACCTCTCTCTGAGGAAGAGTCAATGAGCCCGGAAATTATACGTGTGACTATACAACTGCGTGTATTGTTTCTCTACAAAACCGACGATTAATACTAAAACTGAGCTGGCCCATACGACATATATCGTTCCGGAGTCCTGCTACAGTCTTCGGAAAGGCCCATCTATCCATGGCTGGTCATGTCAAGCCCTTTGCAACTATATGATCTGTTCACAATCCATTTAATTAACCTTAGCTTAAACCCCCTGTCCCTTTTTATCATATAATGTCTAGAAGGTGGTGACTGAGAGTCTTAATGTCCTGGGCAGATCGAAAACGAACCCTCTTTTAGAGTATATACTCATCAGAGTATGAATATAAATAACATTTCCATGCAGGTTGGTAACTATTTTTACCACAGTTTCTATCTTTGATAAATGCAGCTTCAGTCTCGATACTTTTGAGCCACTTCTAGCAACCAGATTAGGCTTCTACGTAGTATAGACGAACAGCCTAAATGCATTTTCTGGTAACAAGAAGAACAATCATGTATTCAATTGAGCTGCCTATGGCCATGCCCGTTCAGGAGTAGAATTTCGAGAATAAAACCTGGAGCAAAATAGAAAGTGGTATTTCCTAAGGCCATTCCACGCAGACTTCCATCACATCGTGGGTAATTCCTCGATACACTGCTACCACGCTCTGGAATCCGTCCTTTTATTGGATACTTCGGAGACGTAAAGAGGGTAGGGATTGAATCGTTCCCGGACACCTTGCTCATGTCTAGCATAATAGTTTTACATAAGAGCTTTTGCAATAATAGTTCAATCCTTTCCATAATGTTATATTGCAACAGATTAAGCATTATCAGCTTGCCACGCTCACCCCTTCCCTCTATCTTCACCCATTCTTTTTTCTTACTTATATTTTTCTGTGTAGTATGTTCTTTTTCTTTCTTTATAATAAAAGGGGAATGCCTCCATTATTTAGCTGAGGCCATGACACTCATAAGAATAAGAAATTATCGGATAAGTACAAGCATGAATAATCAAGGATTTACATTTTTTTTTACATTTGGTGACTCATTTTTAACCGAGAGTGTTTACGGAAAGTGATAACGGCGTACAAATAGGAACACGAGTATTGATATATAAATATGTGTCTGTCTTCCTAATCTGCTAAATGCGTGCTTGTATTATAGACAGAAATAACATTTATATATATATATATATATATATATATATATAATATATATTATATATATATAATGATACATTAGCCAATAGAAGGAAATGTGCAATGCCAAATTAAGATTATTACATACTCTAATATGTACTGGCAAAGGTCATCCTTGGGTCACCATTGAGCTCTGGGTAGATAATGGGATGAGGGAAATGTGAGTTGCAAAGTAATTTTTTTTAAATACGCACGGCCCTTAAATTTATAAAAAAACATTAGAATCCTTTGTAGATTCTATGTAAGAGAACTTTAACCTAATTTAAGCTTGGGCTAGCTTGCTTTTGAAACTTAACATACAAATATTATTTCACACTCTTTTAACACTCTCTTTACGCTCAAAAGAAACTAAGTAACATATAGATGGTATTAATTAATCTTAATTGGCATTGCAACATTTCTTCTATTGGCTATTTATTCCATATATAAATATATATATATATATATATATATATATATATATATATAGTAATGTATTTCTGTAATAATACAAGCACCGCATTAGAGATTAGGAAAGACAGACACATATTTATAATAATAATACTCGTGTTTCCTTAATTTGTACGACGTTAATCACTTCGTAACACTCTCTGGTTAAAAAGAGTCACCAAAATTAAAAAAAATGTAAATCCTGATTTCTGCCTTTTACTTATCCGATAATTTCTTAAATTCTTATGAGTGTCATGGCCTCAGCTAATATGGAGCATTCCCTTTTATTTATAAAGAAAGAAAAAGAACATACTACACAGAAAAAATATAAAGTAAGAAAAAGAATGGGTGAAAGATAGAGGGAAGGGTGAGCGTGCAGAAGCGATAATGCTAATCTTTGCAATATAACATTATGAAAGGATTGAACTATTATGCCAAAAGCTCTTATGTAAAACTATATGCTAGAACATGAGCAAGGGGTGTCCGGGAGACGAATTCAATCAAGCCTACCCTCTTTACGTCTCCGAAAGTTATCCAAGTAAAGGAAGGATTCGCAGAGCGTGGTAGCAGTGTACTCGTAGGCAATTACCACGGATGTGATGGAAGTCTGGCGTTGGAAGCCTTAGGAAATACACAATTCCTAATTTTGCTCCAGGTTTATTCTCGAAATTCTACTCCTGAACGGGCATGGCCATAGGCAGCTCAATTGAATACATGATTGTTCTTCTGTTACCTAGAAAATTGCATTTACGGCTGTTCGTCTATTACGTAGAAAGGCCTAATCTGGTTGCTAGAAGTGGGCTCAAAAAAGTATCGAGACTGAAACTGCATTTATCAAGATAGAAACTGTGGTAAAAATAGTTACCAACCTGCTGGAAATGTTATAATTCACTACTCTGATGAGTATATACTCTAAGAGGGTTCGTTTCGATCTGCCCAGGACATTAAAGACTCTCAGTCACCACCTTCTAGCACATATATGATAAAAAGGGACAGGGGTTTTAACCTAAGGTTAATTAATAGGGATGTGACAATCATATAGTTGCAAGGCTTTGACATGACCGCCGATTGGATAGATGGCCTTTCCGAAGACTGTAGCAGACTCCGGACGATATATGTCGTATGGGCCAGCTCAAAGTTTTAGTATTAATCTCGTTTGTAGAAGAAACAAATACACGCAGTTGTATAGTCACACGTATTTATTTCCAGGCCTCATTGACTCTTCCTCAGAGAGAGGATAGACAGAGAAAGAGATAGAGAGGGTACGGTTAAATTATTCTACCTTCTAACATGGTATAATCATAAACCCAAACACACGCCCAAACACACGCCCCAAAACACGCCCACCAGCTCCATCACCATCACTTCCAAACCACCCCCAGTAAAATAACACCCAAACCAACCCCCAGTAAAACACCCCAGACGAGGGACCAGGAGCACGTCTGACCCCTGCTACGACCGAAAGGAAAAGAGAACGATTTTCTTCTTCCATTACTCGTGCCTGCCTCACATCCGCATCCGGTCAACACCCGGAACCTCCGTTTTTACTTTCAAATCCACTTCGGGGGTCATTCCTTGGTCAAGTTAGTGGCATCCCGTTGTGTGCTTACTCTTCTAAATGTTAACCTTTGTTTGCTGTTATTTCTTTTTCCTCTCTTTTTCTTCAATGCCCGTAGACCACACTAATTACGATACACCACCGTCTAGCCTAAGTTAGAGCTGAAGAGTGGAGGGTGCATATCATGACAGCTCATCCAACAGGGATCCTGTTACTATTTAGTAGCCATCCTTTGGGCTTCAAGCAAGAGAAGCTTGTCAGCGGAAAATCCTTTGTGCTCACCAAACATATACCCAAACACAGCGCCCAAACACACGCATATCGCTCACCAGCACTCCCATACCATCCCCAGTAGATAACACCAAACAACCCATAGTAAAACACTCAAAACATCCCCTTCCAGAGAGCCCTTCCGTGGAGAGCTCAGAGGATGAGCTGCCCAGTTGTTTTTTTTAAAGCTCCTTTTGGGGGTGGAAAAAACATTTGTAGGGTGGAGAGGACATCCTTGACAGAGACTCAAACAAACTTTTAAAAATTGGAGGCCCTTCTAAACTTTAGAAAAGTGGACGACCGAGATGTGGAGGACCCCCATAATTTACCCAGGAAGCAATGTCGTCTCATTCATCAGATTGGGCCGGAAGTCTGAACCAATTATGGATATGGTTCTTGAAGCAATCGAGACTTTCGGCTCGATCGCCTTCTTCATGACTGAATCCCAAATGGATTGCGTGCAAGGGAGGGTCCCTATCGCCTTACACCCTTCCCTCTATAGGGCTCTAAAGTTAACCTTCCCACGGAAAATCCTATTCCCTGGAAGCCCGGACTGTATTAAGCAATCTAGAGATGTTGGTTGACAGGAAAAAAAATACGTTTTACTCTGCTTACTCGGCGTTATGAGAGTCGGGATTTGGACGACGAGAAAGGAGGAACACTAAAGAGGCGAGTCTTTCTCTTCTCAAACCCTGGTTGCTTTTTACAAGCACCAGATAAAAATTAAAATCCGGTCTGAGAGGCAGATGCTCTCTTCATTGGAGTTTGGCGAAAGGTGGGTGAAGCTGGTGCGATTGTGTCGCATGGATGGTGCTGACCTCACTTTCATGTTAGGAATTGCCGGTATCTAAAGAATATTGGGTATTTGGGATTTCATTGCCAACTCTTCTCAGGTAAAGTAGACCAGTTTTTTTACCTTTTTCTTTAACTATAGTTTAACTTAGCTAGATATTGTAGGCTCATTGCCCTTTTTTAAATTTTTGTTAGTTCCCATGATTTTTCGTTTTGCTTTCCCCACCCACCACCATTAGGTGACGTTTTATTTTTAATTTTATTTTCGTTTTATCCTCTAGATTTTTTCGAACCGGTGAACTAGTTTTCCTGCCATGAATATTAAGTGAGGGGGAGCCCATACTAATAATACTATTATTTTTATTACAATTACTTTTCTCTTTTATTTTTTTACATTTGGTTTTTTTCAACTGTAAATATACATCATCATACCCCCCCCCATGACTATGTAAATATCGGTTAGGTGTAGGATTTTCAAAGAGAGAATGAGAAGTTTTGGTGACTGAGAAGTTTTGGTGACTGTTGTGCGAATTGATTTTGTGGTGAAAAGATAATTTTAGAATCAATAGGGTCACGAATGAGAATAGTTAAGTTAAAAATCAGGATAGTGATGATCAGCCTTTTTTCCTCACCCCTTTGATGCCTTGTGCCATATTTATAAATTTTTGCTTAATATATATATATATATATATATATATATATATATATATATATATACAGCTATGGGTTAAATAGTAGGGCAGACTGGGCTATTCAGCCTTTGGTAGGTAATAAGTCTAGGAGAGGGATAACTCTGAATTCAAAATTCCTGAGGTCGGTCGTTGATTGGGTTTGTGGCAACCCTTGATGCACCAATTCTTTCCTATCGACTGTACCAAAAAGTGTGGATGGTCCAACACAAGCCTTCACAACTATAAACAAATCACTGTGTGGGAGTTCATTGTGTGTATGAACCCTCATACGTCGGTAATCGACGGAGAGTCCATTTTTAATATATATATATATATATATATATATATATATATATATATATACCAAGATATTCCAACAGTTCCATCTTAAGCATCATGGGTCGCCATTCAGGGCCAACAATTGATCACTCTGCAGCTGTGTGGTTTGTGTATTCTAAAGCCCCCAGCCGATAGGCTATAAATGTTACCTATAACTGTGAATCTTTTGGCACCATTTATATGGATAAACGCACTTTTCGATTATTTGTTTCATATGGCAAAAACAAAAGAACAACAACGTTAGAATTATGAATCCATCATAAAAATAAAAGAAAAACTGTTTCACTTTATATTTCTTAATTTACCTTCATTAAATATTTAACAAGAATCAAGAGAAAGATGCTAACCAGCCTCACATACACTCTCAGCAGCACTGCTTAAAGTGGAGATAAGAGCTGAGTGGAATAGAGAAAAGTCAAGAGGAAAAGCAAGAGACAGGAAAGATATTTTGAAGAGGCGAGCTATGAATTAATGATTACAGTAAAGGAAAAACATCTGCCTGTATGATCAACTATGTATTTTGTTTTATTTGCTAAAGATCGACTCTTTCTCCCTTGAAGTTTTCGTAAATATCGCTGGCCAAAATATAGATTTTCTCCTCGTGATAAACAAATAAACTATATATAATCTTTTGGGCAAAAGTTTCGCTAGATAAAAAGTAAATTCTTAAAAGATTTAAAATAAATAATAAGTACAGTTCATATCCGATAATTAAACGACTTAGTGTAATGAAAGACCCCTGAATTTTAGCTACAAAAAGGCATTTTTATCATATATTCCGGATAATGAACAACCGCTAATATTAAATTACGCTAGCCTACATATAGATTTCTTCAACATCCAATGATATAAAAGAAGTTGGACTTCCTGTGGCTTCGGAGCTAAAATTCGTTTTACTGTGTGTTTACACTAATCAATTAGAAACTTAAATTTCTCACTTGATTGTTGACAAAACAGCAAAAATCTAGACAGATATGACAAGAGTTTATTCTACCTAATTTCAGTAGCAGACAAAAGTATATATATATATATATATATATATATATATATATATATATATATATATATTAAAACTAACTGTGCTGTACATGTTTTTGTGAAAGAGCTAATGATTCCAAGAAGTCGGGCGGGCAGCCTATCTTTTGAAGTGATTTAAAAAGTTCGCTTCGGCTGACCAGGTCGAATGTCTTCGTTATGTCTATTAATGCGGTGTAGAGTGTCATCTGCTTCTACTGGCACTTTTCCTGCAGCTGGCGTAGTGAGAAGATCATGTCCACGGTTGACCGGTTTACTCGGAAGCCACACTGTGACTCCGGATAGATGCGAGATGCGAGATGCGAGATGCAAGATTCTGCAGACGTGCTAGCGTAATACGAGCAAAGACTTTTCCAAATATGCTAAGGAGGGAAATGCCTCGGAAATTGTTGAAGTCGCTCCGATCTCCTTTTGTCTTGTATAAGGTGACGATGGTGGCGTCTTGCGTGTCCTGTGGGATGTGTGCTGGTTCCCCGCAGCTGTAGAATTGTTCGTGTAGTGGTTGGAGTAGCGCTGCCTTCCCGCTTTTCAAGACCTCTGCTGGAATGCCATCACTCCCGGTTGCTTTCCTATCAGCGAGGCGGTCGATGGCTTTACTGAGCTCTTCCACCGTAGCTAGTGTGTCCAGCTCTTCTATTGCCGGCTGATCAGAGATGGCTCGTAGGGCGTTTTCTGTCACTTCGTTTTGGGTTACATACAGTTCCAGGTAATGCTCAACCTAACGGTGCAGCTGCTTCCCTTGGTCAGTGATGATTCTCCCGTTTTATCTTTTAGTGGAGCAGTCTTTGTTATGGGTGGGCCTGTAGCTCTTTTGACGCCCTCGTACATTCCCCTTGAATCTCCCGTCTTGGCAGCTATCTCTATGCTGCGGCACAGATTTAGCCAATAGGTGTTGGCGCAGTGTGGGGCAGCTAACTTGGCTTTAATTCTGGCGCCCCACCAGGCCTCAAGTGTGTTTGGCTAGGCGCTACCTTGTGTGCCAGGAGGGCTCTTAGCTTCAATCAAAGGCTTCATTTTCCCAGTGAGCCTCAAACCAGTCCTGATTTTGCTGTTCCTTTTCCCCATAGGCGGTGATAGCAGAGTTGTAGATGGCATCTCTATGGTGAGACCATTTTGTGTCAATGGAGGATTCATCTTTTGGCAGCGTCTTGTTTTTGAGAACTTCTTGAAGACTGTCTAGGAAGTGCTGTGTCTTTTCCGTGTTGCCTACACAGCACGTGTTGATGCGTGGTCGACTCTTTCTTCTTGTGAGGTGGATCTTTCTGGGCGTCATTCGCACTCTGCTGGCAACCAGAGAGTGATCTGAGTCGCAGTCGGCACTATGGTACGTGCGGGTGAAAAGGATGTTTGCAAGATTCGCACTCCTGGTGATGACAAGGTTCAGCCGGTTCCAGAGGTGCGGGCGCGGGTGTTTCCATAACACCTAGTGGGTGTTCTTGCACCTAAAGTAGGTGTTGGTCACGCATAGGCCTTGGTAGCAACACAACTCTATCAATCTCTGGTCGTTCTCATTTATCTTGCCCCGCCCATGAACGTCAAGGCAAGTGGACCAAGCCACGTGGTCAGCTCCTACACTTGCATTAAAGTCCCCGAGCAGGTAAAAGTCCTCGGTAGCTGGGATCCCAGCTATCACCGCACTGAGGTTTTCAAAGAACTCGTCTTTTTCTTCAGGAGTAGCATAGAAGGTAGGAGCCTATGCACTGACGATATTTGCCGGTCCAGCAGGTGTTTCCATCCGGAGGGTGATGATTCTCTTACTACCAGTTGACGGGGGTTCGATGCAAGGGATAAGACTATTTTTACAGCGAAACCAACGCCATGCCGTCGGGTTTCACTTGAGGATTTTCCCTGCCAGAAGAAGGTAAAGTTTGCCTCCTTGATTTGGCCATTTTTAGTCGAGCGTGTCTCCTGAAGACACGCCATGTTAATATTAAGCCGGGAGGGTTCATCATCGACCTTCTGTATGTCTGTTAGTCCAGGACACATGGTTCTGACGTTCCAGTTTACGAGCCGAATTGCTGGAGGTTTTTTCGGTTCCGTGTTGTTTGGTGTAGGCATTTTAGCCCGCCTGTTGAGATAATTCTCTATGCTCCATACATCCAGTGGAGCAAGCAGGCAATGGCAGGACAGCACCTAACTGGCTGGGGGCTGTTCAGCTTCAGGCGGACGCTAGCTGTCCAGTGAGGTGCGATGACCTCTCTCAACGTCGGAAGTGACCCCTAGCGCTCGTTTCCTTCGCCAATCAGATGAGCTTATTACTGGAAACTGCTACTTCCCATGTTGTATGCACTGAAGAGTGAGTTTTCCTCATTTACCAACTGTTTTTGACCTTGTGCCAAACTAAACTGTTATAGGTGATACACCCTATAAGACTAATGGAATGCGCCGACAGGTTACTATAAGTAACAGGGACAATTGTGGCTTGGCAGTAAGCCAATGCGAGTAAGCAAATAACCCTATTTGTCGGACGTAATTTCCACTTATCTGTATTGTATTTATCTACTTTCTGTTAATACATTTTCCTACATTTGTTACCCGTCGTTTTGTTCTTATTTGACCCCTTAAAACCTCACAACATAAACCCAGTTTAGTAAATGACAACAATCAATTGTATGTTTAAATGTTTAAATACAACGTGCTGTATATAATTCAAATAATTTTCATACTTTAGTTTTTTTTTAATTATATCTTCTTGGAAGATATCTAAAATATTACGAGTTGAAAAGAATGTAAGATATTTACAACTAGAAATCAAATGTTTTATTTTTATAGCGTAAAATATGAACGACAAAAAATCTGATGTTTTTAAAAAGTTTGACGCAATCAAACAGCAAAAATAAATAAATAAATGAATGAAATAAAATAAAAATGAAAAAAAGAAATTAAAAAAGAAAGAACGAGCGAAATAAAGAAAATGGCGATTTTTTGTATCTGAAATATTTTTAAATCAAACAGTTTTTAGGTTGACAAATCAAATTTTTATTTATCAAAACAAACACTCTTTCGAGAAAAATGGCGTGATTATATATATATATTATATATTATATATATATATATATATATATATATATATATATATATATATATATATATATATGTGTGTGTGTGTGGTGTGTGTGTGTGTGTGTGTGTGTGTGTGAAGAAAAATGGAAGTGAATTCGACGGTATTAATATAGTGAAAAATTTGAAAAACACACGTTCAAATAAAATGAGTGATATTTATTCAGCCAACGCTGCAGTGTTTCAATCTGTCTAGTAGATCTTCTTCAGGGCTTTGGTTGATATAAGGAAAAGTAAAATTTATCACAGAATAATAAGGAGGCTGTGATAGTTTTTGTTGATCAGTTTGTTTAAAAATGTTTTGAATGGAAAATTAGCGCTCTTAGAATAGTTTGAAATTTATGAAATGCTGGAATAAACGGTTTTGAAAGATGACATCGAACATTCTCTTACGCACACGGTCACACAGACACCCAATGAAAACGATTAATCTACTCACATTTCCATAAACACTTTCTCTTCCCCCCTTTCTCTCCCTATCTCTTTATCTCATACACACACACAAAAAACGTAAGAGAATGTTCGATGTCATTTTTCAAATGAGGAAAGGGGGTTGGAATGAATCCGACAGAATGAGGTAAAATAAGGAATAAAAGAACAAAACTCAGTCAAAAATGAAGAAGCTAAGGTCAACTCCAGCGAAATATACTACACATTTTTGTGCTTTTCATTCCTTATTTTACCTCATACATACACACACACACACACACACACATATATATATATATTATATATATATATATAATATATTATATGAACTCCTCCGCATGAGCAGACACAAGATCATTTTTTAAAGAGGAGTTCAAGATCATTTTTAAAGAGGAGTTTAACAGTTTTGAAAAATGTCGTGATAAATACATTTTTATGTACTAACACTGTAGCTGGTTTAGCTCAGTAAATAGAGCGCCCGCCTTGAAATCACACATTTTGATGCCGGTCCCTACCAACTCAGCGTATGAGTAGCACATATTTGTAATCTGATCCGTGTGGGTAAAGTGGGAAGCTGACGGTAGGTGTGTGGCCTGCAAAAAGAATATCCCTATGATCTAGTGCTAGAGAAAAGAGTACATACTCCCTCGCTCTCCGGTTGATACTGGCAGTTGGTCAAAACTTGGGTAATTTTCACCTTTAGTTGTCAAAATTCCTAGCATAAAATTGTGCGTGCGCATTATCTGAAATGAACTTAATTGTTATCAAGAACACATTTTATGATATTTTTGTGTTAAAACATGCAGTTGTATTGTTTTCGAAAAGTTTCTAAGATTTGTGTATTTCGTACGGACACTTTCAAAATGGCTACCGGCTTGTTTCAAAGTGAAAGTCAGTTAGCTAAATTCCTTGCATAAAATTATCTGAAATGAACTTAATTCTTATTAAGAATACATTTTTTGATATTTTTGTGTTAAAGCATGCAGTTGTATTGTTTTCGAAAACATTGCTAAGATTTGTTTATTTCGCACGGAGACTTTCAAAATAGCTACCGGCTAGTTCAAAGTGAATGTCAAGGGAGGTTACTCTAATTGCCTTATTTGCTAGGAATTTTGACAACTAAAGGTGAAAATTACCAAAACTTGTTGGTATACTCCATTGGCATATTTGATCTTTTTCATATACCAGGGCTATATACTGATAAATGAGATCAAATATCCCAATGGAGTATACCAACAAGTTTTGGTAATTTTCATCTTTAGTTGTCAAAATTCCTAGCAAATAAGGCAATTAGAGTAACCTCCCTTGACTTTCACTTTGTTGATCTCATTTATCAGTATATAGCCCCGGTTTACCTCAGTCGGTAGAACGTTCGACTAGGAACCACAGCGATCTGTGTGGTAAATGAGGAACTTATGGTAGGTGTGGCGCCAAAACAATCTCTTTGGTCTTGCGCTAGTGAAAAGGTGATAGCCACTCGCTGTCCGACTGATACCGACTTTAGCCCCCTCGACGACTTTACTTTTTTTCAGCATATATCTCTTTGGTTTGTTTCTTCATTTGCTAAAGTCAAATCGTTCCAGAGTAATTAACGTTGATGGAGTGACGCTTTATTTATTTCATCTTATATTCGAAATTGCTTTTTAATAACTAAAAACCAACACATTTATCACCTGGAATAACTATTACGAGTTGAAATTACTTCGGGCTTCTATAATTATTGAAGTTCCAATCTTACAAGACTCAATCTTCTAATATATTCATAGCTGACAACGATGCTAAATGAAGTGATAGGCGTTTGCATTATTGATAGATCATTAATGTATTGCAACATAGGAATGTGATAACGACATCGTTTTAAACAGCAATGGAGAATATTTATGCAATCATGTGACAGTCTGCTTCCTTATACAATAATACGACAATGCAATCATGAAACAATCTGTTTTGTTTTATATGAAAATTACAATGCAATCATGGGACAGTTTGCATTATCATTTTCTAAAAAAAAAAAGAAACAAACTGTCACATGATTGCATTGTAATTTTCTCAAAAAAGAACAATCATGTGACAGTTTGTTTCTTTTTATAAGAAAATTACAATGCAATCATGTGGACAGTTTGTTTCTTTTATAAGAAAATGACGATGCAATCACGTGACAGTTTGTTTTTTTTGAAAATGACAATGCAATCATGTGACAGTTTGTTTCTTTTATAAGAAAATGACAATGAAATCACGTGACAGTTTGTTTCTTTTTACAAGAAAATGACAATTGCAATCATGTGACAGTTTGTTTCTTTTTATAAGAAAATGACAAATGCAATCACGTGACAGTTTGTTTCTTTTTATAAGAAATGACAATGCTATTATGTGACAGTTTGATTATTTTTTATTAGAAATTGACAATGCAATCAGGAAACAATCTGTTTCTTTTAATAGGAAAATGAAAGGTAACTTTAACCGAGCCTAACTAAAGGACACTGTAATGTCAACTTCCTGGTTATGTAGAATCCTTTCCAGGCCGGTTTTAGAACAACATGGTATTATGATTAACTTGCGCTGGACAACAAACGTCTGCAAAATAACCAAATCATCGTGTTTCTTACTAAAGAACCCCCAAAACCCCCCCCCCCAAAGAAATAGATAAAGAAGTCACACGGGGGCATACCAGAAGAACGTAGAATCAGCCTAGACTGAGACAGAGAATACACGATCCAGCATAGTAGGAGATTACAATTTGGAAAGTTAGGGAAAAGAAGAAAGGGGCTATATAACAGATATAGAAGTATAGAATATCAATTCGAATAGTATTAAATGAAATTCGTTTGGATTCCTATCATAAACTCCTGTATACATATATACACACACACACACACACACACATATATATATATATATATATACACACATATATATATATACACACACACACACACACATATATATATATATATATACAATACACACACACATATATATATATATATATACACACACACACACACAACACACATATATATATATATATATATATATTATTATATATACACACACACACACACACATATATATATATATATATATATATATTATAATATTATAATATATATATATATATATATCAATCCCTCCACACGAGCAGGGTGCAACACAAGGCCAATTTATTAAGCAGAGCTTAACAGGCTTGAATTCAGTTTTCCTTTGCTTAGACTGGTTACCTAGCCAAGATTAAATATCCCAGTCTACTCTATTATTTACCCATAATTGGAGGAATAATAGTTGGATGCCTACCTTTCCCAAGAGTTTTAGCGCTGTGGGAAATGCAAACAGTCTCGTGTATGATTTGAACTGAAATACAAACAGCCTCGTGTATGATTTGAACTCTGGTCGACGAGTCAATTCCTTACAACTCTAACCATCACACCACGAACATCTCTGAGTATTTCGATTAGTAATAAAAGTTGAATTTCTGTTTTAAGTTGTAAGCTCTTCTACTATAATAGGTATATTTTCTTTACAGTTGATTCGTATAGGATTCTACAAAAGGTTAAAGGCCACATCCCGTGGTGCACCAATGTGCGTCGGCGCGTAGTTCGGAAAGAATTTGTATAGGACATTCATGCAATTAATACAATACTGCAATGTGGGAAAAGGGTGTCTCGGCGAATGAGACGTTAGAGACACGTAAAATGTAGTGAATGACATTGAAGAACATCTTTTGTGTTTTGGGGAAGTAATGGAATGAATAAAGTTTCACTGAAAAAGAGATAATTAAGATAGATCAGCCGACAATATATTTTGACTTGATGGTACTAAATAGCAATAAGAATCGAAGGACAATTCCGAAGACATAAAGTACGTACACGCCACAATGAGCGGCCCGAAGTCACTCAAATCGTACAGCTCCCTTGAGACAGTTCTATTGAAATGGAGGTAAAAAAAAATGTCTCGCTCTTCAGACAGATATGTGATCGACTTCTTTGTGAAAACAAACAAATAAAACCAAAAAAAAAAAAAACAAAAAAAAAAAAAGAAAAAAAAAACAAAGTAAGCGATACCCAACAAGGCAAAAAACTTACACAAAAGAACTTTGTTTCATTTCTTTTATCCAATTTCTTTCTTCGAACAACTTTTTAATGAATATTTTAAACTTAATTCAATAATAGGAAGTGATATTTCTGCTTTTAATTCAGTTGGTAGAGCATTCTCCAAGGTATCAAGAGGTTCTGACTTTGATAATGGTTGATTGGATTTTACAGCATGTCAATCCTTGCTGGGTTATTTTATGCCGAAGATATTTTGTTTGATTCATTCTTGTTATGTATTCTATTTTTGGATCATATGACCATAAGCCACCCCTTTTTAATCTCGATTAAGAAAGGACATGTTCTTCTTTTACACCGTCAATATCCGATTGTTTGTTAGGGGTTAGGGTTAGGGTTAGGGATAGGGTTCGGATTAGGGTTAGGGTTAGGGGTTAGTTTTATAATTTTTTTAAATATCTAAAAATCGTCTGTTAAAACAACCAGATATTGACGGTGTAAATAAAAAACATGTTCTTTCCTAATCGAGATTAAAAAGGGGTGCCTTAAGGTCATATGGTCCCCATTCTTTTTACGAATACATTTTTAAACACATTTTAATACTCATTTTAAGCTACTTCAGCCATAAATGGGAGTATTATCACCCCGATTCAGAGTGAACCCGGAAGTAATGGAGTTGACTGTGTAGTCCACATTCCCCAGATATCCAGAATTGAAAGTTCCCCACTAGATGCAGTTTGAAGTTACACCCAGTACATTTAGACCCTCAGACACCACCTTCTTGAACATATATGATAAAAAGGTTGGGGATTACCATAAGGGTAAGAGAGTTGAATAATCATATAGGTTCTGACCATGATCAGCTGATTGACGAGAGGTAACCTCACCGACCTTCCATCTAGCCAATGTGGAGTATTGCATGTCAGTTCGATACGGGTCCCCGCCAACTCAGCACATGAGTTGCACTTCTTGGGTAATCTGATCTGTGCTGTAAGGCAGATGGTAGGTGTGGCACTCCATCTCAGCAAAACAACAATCTTCCAAGTCTAGCTCAGAGTGAGTTGAGAGTACCTCTTTACTGCCACATACTCACCGCCCCAACCTGACTGGAGTGGTAGTATATATTGGGGTCACATGTATAGGTCAAATATACCTGTTTCGTAATTATTTGTATTAGATAGAAACATTTGATAACATGCAAACATATATGAGCAAGAAACCACACAAAAATGTAAACATAAACGTATAATGTACGAAATAAACTAAAGACTAAGCAAAAGATAACCCCAGACGGTTTGGCATGCGGTTAAAATTACACACACTCGTGCGTGCGCAAAATGAACAGAGCTGGTTCAATATTAATACAATATGTATCTATTGCTAAAACTTTGTTAAGTCGTTCATCCGATATTTCCCCAAAATGGCCTCATAATTTTTTTTTCCGTTACGGGCTCAAGTATTTAAATTTAAATGTAATGAAATATATTAAATTAGAACACAAATGAAACTAAATAAGAAGCAGATAAAATAATTTGAACAGACAAGTGTATAATTTTGAAACTAACTCTTTCATCATTTTTCATCACTCCTGTATTTCATTGCTAAATCTTCCTAATTTAATTATTTACTTAAATTAGGAAGTAACGAATTAAATGACAATTATTTCTTCTTGTTAATGGATTTCTTTTAAGATTTATGCCCGAGATTTTTGCTCATATTCATTAGATAAAACCGAACAATTAGAAATAAATAATGCCAAGTACATATTTATTAAAATCAAAATTTTAAGATCAATATGCAAATTAGCTTACCCGTTCACCCTGTAAACCGCTATTTTGTTGTAGATATAAATACAAATGCATATTATTAGTATGTAGATAAGGCCAACAGTAATAATAATGTAAAATAATTCTATTGATGATTGAGGCTTGAAAATGAAATCATGAAGACTGTGTCGTAAATAACTAAGGGAATTGTGATTTGGGTGTAGGGGATTATCTTTCCTTTGCCTGGAAGAGTTATCTTCCCGATGTGTTGCCGTTTGTTCCCACTAGGGGACCTCTGGTATTTAAGCGCCTTATTTGAACTTGTCTTCCTCTTTTAGCTGGATCTTCTCAACGAACAGATATGGGCTAGAGTCTATCTAGCCCCTTCTCAGTGGGGCTTTTGTCCCCCCCCCTTACATTACTGTAAGTCCTTTATACAGCATGGACTATCCTTTAGTTCCATGTCTGTAACATTTATATTTTATTTCGTTTATACCAAAATATTGTATGTTGTATATACTATTCATGAATGTGTCCTTTTATCTCTACTCTTATATCTTATTTGTATCTTATGTATCTATGTACTTTATGTATCTTATCGTTACCATGTGCTGTACACCGTTTTGTCTCACAACGTGTTGGAGCTGTTGTTCAATTATTAATTTTGAATCTTACATGGGTATTGATATAATTTTGGTTACAGACAGACTGAAATCATCCTATTCATTCTTGATTTACGCTATCCCAGTTTTTGATCTGATTAGGCAATTAGTTCATAAAATATATCATTCTACTAGCACCCCGTTCCCTTGTCAAAAAACTAAATTAGCTCATATACTTATTTTCTTATTTTTCTACCTTGACATAACATTTCCATTTCAAGGAGAAATATTAAGAGATTTTTAATATAACTAGCAAATATATGCACCCTCCGGGTGCAAGTATTTAAGTTTTAATGTAATAAGATATTGTATTAAATTAGGAGGGCTAATGAAACTAAATAAGAATGCAGATAAAAAGATTTTAAACAGAGGGAGTATAATAAAAAAAATAGAACAACTGAAACTTACTCTTCTGTCACTCTCGTCTTTCATTGTTATTTTTTCTAATTTAAGTATTTACTTAAAAGAGTAAGTAAAGAATAAAATTACAGTTATTTTTTCTTGTTAATGGATTTCATTTAAGATTCATTGAAGATATTTTTGCTTATATTCATTAAAATAAAACCAAACAATTAGAAATCAATAACACTGAGCACATATTTATTAAATTCGATTTTTTAATATCAATATGCAAATTAGCCTTCCCGTTCACATTGTAAACCGCTATTTTGTTGTATATATAAATATAATTACATATCGTTCGTATGCAGATATGGTTAACATTATTAATAATGTAAAACAATTTTATTAATAATTGAGGTTTAAATAAAAATAAAATCATTGAGAATGTTATGTCAATAACTAAGGGAATTGTGACGAGTTGTAATATAGTTTCGGTTACATGCAGAAAAACCCACAATCTCCATTATAATAAGATTAGAAATTCCATTAATTATTTTGAAAGTTTCAATATGTTCCCATGGGCGTACTGGCCTATTGTCGGTATTAAATGGATCAGAGGTATTGTTTTAGCGCCTGAAGTGGAGTGCCACACTTACAATCAGTTTTATCACACCGATCCAAGCTGTACTACACATGCACTGATTTGGCTAGGGCCGCTATCAAGTCCGGATTTTTGCGGTTTACTGGACAGATGTTCAACCGTCTGAGTTAAGCTGCTGTAATCTTTTACTCATTTTATTAGTCTTTTCCCCCTTCTCTCTATGTCACTCTCCAATTTCAATATCAAATTTTGATGGTAACATTGTATGAAAATGGATTCATACGCTGGTATTTATTCACACTTTTGAGAACAAGGCATTTTCATTTTTTATATACAGTGGGGAAAATACGTATTTCACCCCTGCTGATTTTCTGAGTTTGCCACCTTACAAAAATAGAAATGGTATATAATTTTCAGGATAGGTCCGTTAAAAGTGAGAGATACAATAGGAAAAAAAATTGGAAAATCCCATTATATCAATTTTTGAACATTTATTTGTATTTTATCGAAAAAATAAGTATGTCACCCCATAGAAAAATATAACTCAGCACTTAGTGAAGAAACCCTTGTTGGCAAGCATAGCAACCAGGCATATCCTGTAGTTGGTTATCAAGTTTTTACAGATCCCAGAGGGGATTTTCGCCCACTTGTCTTTGCAGATCCTTTCCAAATCCTCAAGGTTTGTAGGTTGTTGTCCGGAAACTCAAAGCTTCAGTCCCTCCGCGGATTCTCTAAAGGATTATGGTCCAGAGATTGACTAGACAACTCCATTACCTTAATGTAGTTTTACGATATGACATTTCCGAAAAGATTCCCTCGACGATTTTTGTTTTTCAAGTGTGTGGTGTAATCTGCTAATTTCAGTAATTATTTTAAAAATTAATAGTCTGAAACAAGGTCAACTGGTTTGGTTTGGTTTGGTTTGTTGGATTTTAGGGCACATCAATTCTTGTTGGGTTATTTGATGCCGAATGAGGTTTACTTCTATACAAGCTTAATGAGTATTCAAAATATTTATTTAAAGTCAGTTTTTAAACACACTCTTAAAACCCATTTTTTCTATTGAACTCAGGGTTATGACCCTAAAAGATATTACCACTCCGGGTCAGAGCAGTCATGGGAGTAATGGTGACAAAGGGGTACTCCACACTCTCCAGAGTCCAGAATTCCAATTTCACCATTAGATGCAGTTTAACGTCATACCCAGGACACTAAGACCCTCAGCTACCGCCTTCTAGTACATATATGATAAAAGGATAGGGGTTTGCCATAAGAGCAATAGGATTGGGTCAATCATATAGGTTCTAGGGCTTGACTCGGCCAATCGATTAATTGGAAAGGATTTCTCCTAACTGCCCATTTAGCCTAAGCAAGGGCCAACGTACTGTTACATGTCGTGGACTGCTCAGCCAACTAGCTACCATCCTTAAGCATCACGGGTCGCTACCCACGGCCAACAGGTGTGATTTTACCATTTTGCACAGATGCTGTCGGTGTATTCTTCTGCCCCAGGTGACATGGCGGAAAGATTGTAATTCACCAGAGTTCCATATAAAGAACGCATAGTTGGTTGGTTTGATTTTACGGCATGACAACCCTCGTTGGATTATTTCATGTCGAATATATTGTTTTACTCATTCTCGTTGGGTAATCATTTTTTTTTCAAACTCAATTTTTAAACACATATTTAATAGTCATTATTTTATCTTTTTAACTCATAAAAGGAATCATAACAAATACTACCATTTCTTGTCAGAGTGGACATGGGAGTAATTGATCAAAACACTGCTTTTAAAATCGTTACTTTTTTACCAGGTCAAAAGCACTCACGACTTGCACCAGTGGGATATACACAACATACTTAATCACAAAACAAGCGTATGCATTGTTTTACGCTGAGCCGCCGTTGGTCCCAAATGTAAAGGAAATGTGGTTTAGTAAGATTCTGGTACACCAATCTCCCAACTGGGGAAAGCTGTCTTCCTGGAATTTTTTGTAGTTTCTATTCTAGCATTTACCAGGAACGAGCAATGACTACTGACACGATCTGGAAATAATGCAACTATAGCAACATCGAAGTGAGCAGAATTTGAATATATCCACACACACACACACACACACACACACACACACACACACACACAGAACAAGTGAGTGAGTGAGCGACAGATAGAGAGCAAGTGAAAGTTAAACAGAGAGCATATGTACATATCGTATGATTTGGTTATTAGTAACTAACAATACATAAAAAGTCATCCATATCCTAACGTTAGTATATATATATATATATATATATATATTATATATATATATATATATATATATCATTATGCCGTGCTGTTAACACGGATATCCATGACAATCTCTCTCCATCCGTCCCTATCGCTCATCATTCTCGGAGGTCCTCTATGCAGCATCCTGTATCCGCACAGGGCTGGTCAATGTACGTTTGTTGTACTTTGTTGGTCGGCCCACACTGGCGTGCCCATGTGCTGGCTTCCACAGGAGGACGTCACTTATGAGTTCGTCCTTGCTTCTCCAACAGTGTCCCGCCTGTCTTGTCCGTCTTATTCGGATGGTTTGGGTAATATGTGGTAGGTGGCCGTATAGCTGTTTTCTCGTGGGGTGTTGTTTCCATATCTTGTTCAGGATCACACGCAGCATTCTTGTGCAGCTCCCATCTAGTTTATTCTCTAGTCGCTTCCTTAGGGTCCAGGTGGTGCAACCATACATAACTACTGACACGACAACAGCATATATATATATATATATATATATATATATATATATATATATATTATATATATAAAATGCGTGTGTGATGTAATTGTTATGGAGTACACGTATAGTTCATTGTCGTTATATCTGACGAATAGTGGGAGTCTAACATAAACCTTTGAGAAAGTGGAATGTAAATTGAAGTATTTAAGATCGAGAACACAATATTTATCATTTTGTGTGTGACCAAAACTCTTTTCCAAGCTTCTAAAACAACCAAAAATATTTCCCCAACACTTGTTAGCATGGATATAGTAAACGACACGTGGTATTAATCAGTTCCTTGCCTCTGCGTTCTAAGCGTGAAACTAGCAGTTACCAAGCGCTGTTGACTTTGTCAACGCTATCTCAATTTACACATACACGCGCGCGCGCACACACACAGACATATACATACATACATACATATATATATATATATATATATATATATATTATATATATAATATATACATATAATTTTTTAATATATATAATATATATATATTATTAAACATCTTAGAAGCTGTTTCTATTTTTTCTCGTCCTACCTTGTGCAGACAAATTAGGCCTAAACACTCACTTATTTTATTGGCTGGGCTGCTTGGACCTGGCGCGATATAATGTTTTTTTTTAGTTTTGTTTTCGCCCACCCCTCTTGTCAAACCGTTTCCTTCCATTCATGTCAGATAAATTGACTTTTAATCAATTCCGGGTGTATAATTTGAAAAGCACCGGACGAAATGGCCCTTGTTTTACTAATAAACATTTTTTTATTCCTTTCATTCCATCCATTGAAGTGGTGATCAGTATGATAACAATAAATATATCATATGGATTGGCCTGTACCAAAAATGTATATATATATATATATATATATATATATATATATATATATATATATATGTACACACACACACACACACACACACACACACACATATATATATCACTTTCTTGAAGTTGAATCGCTAAAAGTATAATGCACCTGAAAAATTACTATCTATAGATGAAACAGGGTATATTCATTCTGAAAGTTTTAATTTTCACGTGTTTAGGATTCACTAAAACCCTCACCAAGATAATACAATTATGGTGTTGGGATTTATTTCAATATATAGTTATTTAAGTATATATATTATATATATATATATATATATATATATATATATATATATATATCCTTAAATATATATATATATATATATATATATATATATATATTATATATATAGAGAGAGAGAGAGAGAGTCATACTGTATTGGATTATCTATGTGTATAAGATTACGCAAAATTGCCACTCATATTAATTCCAGTTGATTACATATACAGCCGAGCAGTCATCTTTCGGAAACTTGATTAATCCTTCTTCTTTTCCTCTCTTATTAATACAATTTTTTTTTTGTTATACGATACATAGTCATTTTAGGACACACACACACACACACACACACACACACACACATATATATATATATATATATGTTTTAAAACCGAATGTGTTAAAATCCTCCGACTATAGTTTCACGCAGTGTAGCGAATCCTCAGGGAACTCCCATTCGGTTTTAAAACATATATTTAGCTCTTTTTATAGAGCTCTTTTTAAATCGATTTTAATTAACCCAGAAGTAAAAATATTTGTTTGCTTCGTGGATTGCCAATTAACTGTAATATAATATATATATATATATATATATATATATATATATATATATATATATATATAATGTGTGAATGTGCGTTGTTATGGGTCAAACGGAAGAAAATTATTTCATAAAAAGGTAATGTCTGCAAAATAGATTAAGTTGTAAAAAAAAATGTATTATTATTTTACATTGGCGACACGTGTTTCGGTTATTATTATATCTTCAGGCGTTAAGTAACCACATAAAGATTTTTTAAAGCATAATCCATTTTGGGGATCTTCTTTTTATAATATATATATTATACTAAAGTAGAATAGTGTGCAAGAAATAATATCATTAGATCACGTATAAAAAGTATTAAATTTCGCTACATTTCATGGAAATACCCGAAACATTTGAAACACTAGTGTTAGGGATAATTTTAAAGTCAGTGTTAGTGTAGGGTCGGGATTTGGGCCAGGGTTACTGTTAGGAGACTTCGGGAGTTTCCGTAATCTAATGCTATTTATACGTAAAAAGCGATTCTAATGATGTCTTTTGCGCGCTATTCTACACTATTCGCACACGTGTGTGTGTGTGTGTGTGTGTGTGTGTGTGTGTGTGTGTGCGTCTGTCTGTATGGGGTATGTTTGAATCTTCTCTATGAGTCGGGTAATTAGCTGGCCTCTATGCATTGCACTCATTTGTTATCGTGAATCATTTATCTTTCTGTTTCTGTGAAAGAGTAACATTTGACGCCTTCCCAATTCTTTGGGGAACCAATTAACTTAATGATGCTTGGCAGCTGAATTAGCCTCGTCTATTTTTCTTTCTGCTCCTTTCATCACATCATAAAAAAATAAAAACAAAACTAAACAAAGAAAACTGGTGGTGCTGCAGCCTCCTGTCAATACTTGAACAATTGTTCTTGATTTTCTGTTCTTTTTTTTTTCCCCTTCCGGTTGCATTTACTTCAAGTCATTCAAATTTCACGAATGTCGCAGTTTTCCCGCCTTTTTGTAATAAACAAAATGATGACATCTCAGCAACACATTCGAAGAACTGGATTTATTAACGAAAACAAGCTTATTCAAAAGAAGTTTCTCAAAATCTACATACCTCTCAATAAATATATATATATCATTGTATTTTCTGATTTGTACATTGACTTTTTTAAAAATAATTTGATTGTTTTCACATATGAATATATTTCAATATATCGCATAAAATAAAACAGGAATTCTTCCAAGCTATAGCCATCTCAGTACTACTGTCGTTGTTCATTGCTTCTTAAGTCTGCTTCGATGAGCCTATTGCTTGTTCTTCAATTATCCAGTGTAATACCAGTAGATTTCCTTGTAATTCTAGTCTGTAGTGTTTCTTGAAATCCTAGGTATAAAGGAATGTAGTACCAGTGGATTTCCTTGTAATCCTAGACTGTAGTGTTTCTTGAAATCTTAGGTATAAAAGAATGTAGTTCCAGTAGATTTCCTTGTAATCCTAGTCTGTAGTGTTTCTTGAAATCTTAGGTATAAAAGAATGTAGTTCCAGTAGATTTCCTAGTAATCCTAGTCTGTAGTTTCTTGAAATCCTAGGTATAAGAGAATGTAGTACCAGTAGATTTCATTGTAATCCTAGTCTGTAGTGTTTCTTGAAATCTTAGGTATAAAAGAAGGTAGTTCCAGTAGATTTCCTTGTAATCCTAGTCTGTAGTGTTTCTTGAAATCCTAGGTATAAGAGAATGTAGTTCCAGTAGATTTCATTGTAATCCTAGTCTGTAGTGTTTCTTGAAATCCGAGGTATAAAATAATGTAGTACCTGTGGATTTCCTTGTAATCCTAGTCTGTAGTGTTTCTTGTAATTCTAGGTATGAAAGAATGTAGTACCAGTAGATTTCATTGTAATCCTAGTCTGTAATATTCCTTCTGGCAAAAAGTCCAATTACCAATTGATTTTAAGACAGTTGACGATGATCTTAAATGTTTTTTCTGTGACGAGCGTTAGAAGAGGTCCCCTTCCGATTCATCAGCTGGTCACATAAAGCCTTCTTATCATATATGTCCAAGAAGCCGGTAGATGAGGGTCTTAGTGTCCTGGGTATGAACTTAAACTTCATCAAGTAAAGTTCCAATTTTAGAGTTTTGGGGAGTGTGTAGTACCTCTTCATCGTAATTACTTTCGGGGACACTCTGACCTGGATTGGTTGTACCTGTTAGCGCCAGAG
>CM042141.1:31607735-31631436 GCA_023376005.1 Doryteuthis pealeii | reverse complement strand
AAGAGAGAAGATTGTGGAGGGATTGATATATATATATATGTGTTATATATATATATATATAATATATATATATATATGTGTGGTGTGTGTGTGTGTGTGTGTTGTGTATATATATATATATATATATAGGATATTTCTGAGTCAGACGAACCTACTATTAGTTTCGCATAAAGCTCTTCAGGGCTAAAATCTGAAAAAAAAATCAGGGCTAAAAAAGAGTCAGATTTTTAGCCCTGAAGAGCTTTATGCGAAACTAATAGTAGGTTCGTCTGACTCAGTAGATATCCTTATTACTTGGCTCTACTTAGGTATCGAGCACTTTTTACAAATTAGCTTCTCCTAGCGGTTATATGAATATATATATATCTTATATACATATATATACCTATAATTGTTTTTCTCTTTTGGCCAAATACTATACCAAATAGATTATTTTTTGTTGGTACGAATATTTGGTCTTTTCTTTTTTTTCAAAAATTTTTTTCTTCCTGGTTGATGTTTGGTAGTATATTTTTACAATCAAACTCTCTGCCGGGTTTTTTCTCTCCGCAAGGATCTACCAACACGCTTGGTATATTAAATTATATATATATATATGTTGTTGTGTGTGTATATATATATATATAATATATATATATATATATTAATATATATATATAATGTGTGTGTGTGTGTGTGTGTGTGTTGTATATATTATATGTGTGTGTGTGTGTGTGTGTGTGTGTGTATATATATAATATATATATATATGTGTGTGTGTGTGTGTGTGTGTATATATGTATACAGGAGTTTATGATAGGAATCCAAACGAATTTCATTTAATACTTATTCGAATTGATATTCTATACTTCTATATCTGTTATATAGCCCCTGTCTTCTTTTCCCTAACTTTCCAAATTGTAATCTCCTACTATGCTGGATCGTCTATTCTGTCTCAGTCTAGGCTAATTCTACGTTATTCTGGTATGCCCCCGTGTGACTTCTTAATCTATTTGGGTTTTTTTTCTTTTTTTTTGGGGGGGGGGTTCTTTAGTAACAAACACGATGATTTGGTTATTTTGCAGACGTCTCTTATCCAGCGCAAGTTAATCATAATACCTTGTTGTTCTAAACCGGCCTGGAAAGGATTCTACATAACCAGGAAGTTGACATTACAGTGTCCTTTAGTTAGGCTCGGTTAAAGTTACCTTTCATTTTCCTATTAAAAGAAACAGATTGTTTCCTGATTGCATTGTCAATTTCTAATAAAAATAATCAAACTGTTACATGATAGCATTGTCATTTTCTTCTAAAAAGAAACAAACTGTCACGTGATTGCATTGTCATTTTCTTATCAAAAGAAACAAACTGTCACATGATTGCATTGTCATTTTCTTATAAAAAAAAAACCAAACTGTCACGTGATTGCATTGTCATTTTCTTATCAAAAGAAACAAACATGATTGCACTGTAATTTTCATATAAAACAAAACAGATTGTTTCATGATTGCATTGTCGTATTATTGTATAAGGAAGCAGACTGTCACATGATTGCATAAATATTCTCCATTGCTGTTTAAAACGATGTCGTTATCACATTCCTATGTTGCAATACATTAATGATCTATCAATAATGCAAACGCCTATCACTTCATTTAGCATCGTTGTCAGCTATGAATATATTAGAAGATTGAGTCTTGTAAGATTGGAACTTCAATAATTATAGAAGCCCGAAGTAATTTCAACTCGTAATAGTTATTCCAGGTGATAAATGTGTTGGTTTTTAGTAATTAAAAAGCAATTTCGAATATAAGATGAAATAAATAAAGCGTCACTCCATCAACGTAATTACTCTGGAACGATTTGACTTTCGCAAATGAAGAAAACAAACCAAAAGAGATATATGCTGATAAAAAAAGTAAAGTCGTCGAGGGGGCCTAAAGTCGGTATCAGTCGGACAGCGAGTGAGGCTATCACCTTTTCACTAGCGCAAGACCAAAGAGATTGTTTTGGCGCCACACCTACCATAAGTTCCTCACTTTACCACACAGATCGCTGTGGTTCCTAGTCGAACGTTCTACCGACTGAGGTAAACCGGGGCTATATACTGATAAATGAGATCAAATATGCCAATGGAGTATACCAATAAGTTTTGGTAATTTTCACCTTTAGTTGTCAAAATTCCTAGCAAATAAGGCAATTAGAGTAACCTCCCTTGACTTTCACTTTGAACTAGCCGGTAGCTATTTTGAAAGTCTCCGTGCAAAATAAACAAATCTTAGCAATGTTTTCGAAAACAATACAACTACATGCTTTAACACAAAAATATCATAAAATGTCTTCTTAATAAGAATTAAGTTCATTTCAGATAATTTTATGCTAGGAATTTAGCTAACTGACTTTCACTTTGAAACAAGCCGGTAGCCATTTTGAAAGTGTCCGTACGAAATACACAAATCTTAGAAACTTTTCGAAAACAATAAAACTGCATATTTTAACACAAAATATCATAAAATGTGTTCTTGATAACAATTAAGTTCATTTCAGATAATGCGCACGCCACAATTTTATGCTAGGAATTTTGACAACTAAAGGTGAAAAATTACCCAAGTTTTTGACCAACTGCCAGTATCAACCGGAGAGCGAGGGAGTATGTACTCTTTTCTCTAGCACTAGATCATAGGGATATTCTTTTTGCAGGCCACACACCTACCGTCAGCTTCCCACTTTACCACTTTATGTGCTACTCATACGCTGAGTTGGTAGGGACCGGCATCAAAATTTGTGATTTCAAGGCGGGCGCTCTATTTACTGAGCTAAACCAGCTACAGTGTTAGTACATAAAAATGTATTTATCACGCCATTTTTCAAAACTGTTAAACTCCTCTTTAAAAATGATCTTGAACTCCTCTTTAAAAAATGATCTTGTGTCTGCTCATGCGGAGGAGTTCATATATATATATATATATATATATATATATATATATATATGTATGAGGTAAAATAAGGAATGAAAGCACAAAAATGTGTAGTATATTTCGCTGGAGTTTGACCTCAGCTTCTTCATTTTTGTCTGAGTTTTGTTCTTTTATTCCTTATTTTACCTCATTCTGTCGGATTCATTCCAACCCCCTTTTCCTCATTTGAAAAATGACATCGAACATTCTCTTACGTTTTGTGTGTGTGTGTATGAGATAAAGAGATATGGAGAGAAAGGGGGGAAGAGAAAGTGTTTATGGAAATGTGAGTAGATTAATCGTTTTCATTGGGTGTCTGTGTGACCGTGTGCGTAAGAAAATGTTCGATGTCATCTTTCAAAACCGTTTATTCCAGCGTTTCATAAATTTCGAACTATTCTAAGAGCGCTAATTTTCCATTCAAAACATTTTTAAACAAACTGATCAACAAAAACTATCACAGCCTCCTTATTATTCTGTGATAAATTTTACTTTTCCTCATATCAACCAAAGCCCTGAAGAAGATCTACTAAACAGATTGAAACACTGCAGCTTTGGCTGAATAAATATCACTCATTTTATTTGAACGTGTGTTTTTTTCAAATTTTTTCACTATATTAAATACCGTCGAATTCACTTCCATTTTTCTTCACACACACACACACACACACACACACACACACAATTATATATATATATATATATATATATATATATATATAATCACGCCATTTTTTCTCGAAAGAGTGTTTGTTTTGATAAATAAAAATTTGATTTGTCAACCTAAAAACTGTTTCATTTAAAAATATTTCAGATACAAAAAATCGCCATTTTCTTTCTTTCGCTCGTTCTTTCTTTTTTAATTTCTTTTTTAATTTTTATTTTATTTCATTCATTTAATTATTTATTTTTGCTGTTTGATTGCGTCAAACTTTTTAAAAACATCAGATTATTTGTCGTTCATATTTTACGCTATAAAAATAAAACATTTGATTTCTAGTTGTAAATATCTTACATTCTTTTCAACTCGTAATATTTTAGATATCTTCCAAGAAGATATAATTAAAAAAAACCTAAAGCATGAAAATTATTTGAATTATATACAACACGTTGTATTTAAACATTTAAACATACAATTGATTGTTGTCATTTACTAAACTGGGTTTATGTTGTGAGGTTTTAAGGGGTCAAATAAGAACAAAACGACGGGTAACAAATGTAGGAAAATGTATTAACAGAAAGTAGATAAATACAATAGAGATAAGTGGAAAATACGTCCGACAATAGAGTTATTGGCTTGCTCGCATTGGCTTACTGCCAAGCCACAATTATCCCTGTTACTTATAGTAACTTGTCGACGCATTCCATTAGTCTTATAGGGTGTATCACCTATAACAGTTTAGTTTGGCACAAGGTCAAAAACAGTTGGTAAATGAGGAAAACTCACTCTTCAGTGCATACAACATGGGAAGTAGCAGTTTCCAGTAATAAGCTCATCTGATTGGCGAAGGAAACGAGCGCTAGGGGTCACTTCCGACGGTGAGAGAGGTCATCGCACCTCACTGGACAGCTAGCGTCCGCCTGAAGCTGAACAGCCCCCAGCCAGTTAGGTGCTGTCCTGCCATTGCCTGCTTGCTCCACTGGATGTATGGAGCATAGAGAATTATCTCAACAGGCGGGCTAAAATGCCTACACCAAACAACACGGAACCGAAAAAACCTCCAGCAATTCGGCTCGCAAACTGGAACGTCAGAACCATGTGTCCTGGACTAACAGACATACAGAAGGTCGATGATGAACCCTCCCGGCTTAATATTAACATGGCGTGTCTTCAGGAGACACGCTCGACTAAAAATGGCCAAATCAAGGAGGCAAACTTTACCTTCTTCTGGCAGGGAAAATCCTCAAGTGAAACCCGACGGCATGGCGTTGGTTTCGCTGTAAAAATAGTCTTATCCCTTACATCGAACCCCCGTCAACTGGTAGTAAGAGAATCATCACCCTCCGGATGGAAACACCTGCTGGACCGGCAAATATCGGCAGTGCATAGGCTCCTACCTTCTATGCTACTCCTGAAGAAAAAGACGAGTTCTTTGAAAACCTCAGTGCGGTGATAGCTGGGATCCCAGCTACCGAGGACTTTTACCTGCTCGGGGACTTTAATGCAAGTGTAGGAGCTGACCACGAGGCTTGGTCCACTTGCCTTGACGTTCATGGGCGGGGCAAGATAAATGAGAACGACCAGAGATTGATAGAGTTGTGTTGCTACCAAGGCCTATGCGTGACCAACACCTACTTTAGGTGCAAGAACATCCACCAGGTGTTATGGAAACACCCGCGTTCACACCTCTGAACCTTGTCATCACCAGGCATGCGAATCTTGCAAACATCCTTCCCTCCCGTACGTACCATAGTGCAGACTGCGACTCAGATCTGGTTGCCAGCAGAGTGCGAATGACACCCAGAAAGATCCACCGCACAAGAAGAAAGAGTCGACCACGCATCAACACCTGCTGTGTAGGCAACACGGAAAAGACGCAGCACTTCCGAGTCAGTCTTCAAGAAGTTCTCACAAACAGGACGCTGCCAAAAGATGAATCCTCCATTGACACAAAATGGTCTCACCATAGAGATGCCATCTACGACTCTGCTATCACCGCCTATGGGGAAAAGGAACAGCAAAATCAGGACTGGTTTGAGGCTCACTGGGAAAATGAAGCCTTTGATTGAAGCTAAGAGCCCTCCTGGCACACAAGGTAGCGCCTAGCCAAAACACACTTGAGGCCTGGTGGGGCGCCAGAATTAAAGCCAAGTTAGCTGCCCCACACTGCGCCAACACCTATTGGCTAAATCTGTGCCGCAGCATAGAGATAGCTGCCAACACGGGAGATTCAAGGGGAATGTACGAGGGCGTCAAAAGAGCTACAGGCCCACCCATAACAAAGACTGCTCCACTAAAAGATAAAACGGGAGGAATCATCACTGACCAAGGGAAGCAGCTGCACCGTTAGGTTGAGCATTACCTGGAACTGTATGTAAACCAAAACGAAGTGACAGAAAACGCCCTACGAGCCATCTCTGATCAGCCGGCAATAGAAGAGCTGGACACACTAGCTACGGTGGAAGAGCTCAGTAAAGCCATCGACCGCCTCGCTGATAGGAAAGCAACCGGGAGTGATGGCATTCCAGCAGAGGTCTTGAAAAGCGGGAAGGCAGCGCTACTCCAACCACTACACGAACAATTCTACAGCTGCGGGGAACCAGCACACATCCAACTGGACACGCAAGACGCCACCATCGTCACCTTATACAATACAAAAGGAGATCGGAGCGACTTCAACAATTTCCGAGGCATTTCCCTCCTTAGCATATTTGGAAAAGTCTTTGCTCGTATTACGCTAGCACGTCTGCAGAATCTTGCATCTCGCATCTCGCATCTCGCATCTATCCGGAGTCACAGTGTGGCTTCCGAGTAAACCGGTCAACCGTGGAAATGATCTTCTCACTACGCCAGCTGCAGGAAAAGTGCCAGTAGAAGCAGATGCCACTCTACACCGCATTAATAGACATAACGAAGACATTCGACCTGGTCAGCCGAAGCGAACTTTTTAAATTACTTCAAAAGATAGGCTGCCCGCCCGACTTCTTGGAATCATTAGCTCTTTCCACAAAAACATGTACAGCACAGTTAGTTTTAATATATATATATATATATATATATATATATATATATATATATATATATATATATATATACTTTTGTCTGCTACTGAAATTAGGTAGAATAAACTCTTGTCATATCTGTCTAGATTTTTGCTGTTTTGTCAACAATCAAGTGAGAAATTTAAGTTTCTAATTGATTAGTGTAAACACACAGTAAAAACGAATTTTAGCTCCGAAGCCACAGGAAGTCCAACTTCTTTTATATCATTGGATGTTGAAGAAATCTATATGTAGGCTAGCGTAATTTAATATTAGCGGTTGTTCATTATCCGGAATATATGATAAAAATGCCTTTTTGTAGCTAAAAATCAGGGGTCTTTCATTACACTAAGTCGTTTAATTATCGGATATGAACTGTACTTATTATTTATTTTAAATCTTTTAAGAATTTACGTTTTATCTAGCGAAACTTTTGCCCAAAAAATTATATATAGTTTATTTGTTTATCACGAGGAGAAAATCTATATTTTGGCCAGCGATATTTACGAAAACTTAAAGGGAGAAAGAGTCGATCTTTAGCAAATAAAACAAAATACATAGTTGATCATACAGGCAGATGTTTTTCCTTTACTGTAATCATTAATTCATAGCTCGCCTCTTCAAAATATCTTTCCTGTCTCTTGCTTTTCCTCTTGACTTTTCTCTATTCCACTCAGCTCTTATCTCCACTTTAAGCAGTGCTGCTGAGAGTGTATGTGAGGCTGGTTAGCATCTTTCTCTTGATTCTTGTTAAATATTTAATGAAGGTAAATTAAGAAATATAAAGTGAAACTGTTTTTCTTTTATTTTTATGGTGGATTCATAATTCTAACGTCTTTTGTTTTTGCCATATGAAACAAATAATCGAAAAGTGCGTATATCCATATAAATGGTGCCAAAAGATTCACAGTTATAGGTAACATTTATAGCCCTGTCGGCTGGGGGGGGGGCTTTAGAATACACAAACCACACAGCTGCAGAGTGATCAATTGTTGGCCCTGAGTGGCGACCCATGATGCTTAAGGATGGAACTGTTGGAATATTTTGGGTATATATATGGTTCATACACACAATGAACTCCCACACAGGGATTTGTTTATAGTGGTGAAGGCTTGTGTTGGACCATCCACACTTTTTGGCGCAGTCGATAGGAAAGAATTGGTGCATCAAGGGTTGCCACAAACCCAATCAACGACCGACCTCAGGAATTTTGAATTCAGAGTTAATCCTCTCCTAGACTTATTACCTACCAAAGGCTGAATAGCCCAGTCTGCCCTACTATTTAACCCATAGCTGTATATATATATATATATATATATATATATATATATATATATATATATATTAAGCAAAAATTTATAAATATGCCACAAGGCATCAAAGGGGTGAGGAAAAAGGCTGATCATCACTATCCTGATTTTTAACTTAACTATTCTCATTCGTGACTCTATTCATTCTACAATTATCTTTTCACCATAAAATCAATTCGCACAACAGTCACCAAAACTTCTCAGTCACCAAAACTTCTCATTCTCTCTATGAAAATCCTACACCTAACCGATATTTACATAGTCATGAGCGTGGGAGGGGGTATGATGATGTATATTTACAGTTAAAAACCCCAAATACAAAAAAATGAAAGAGAAAAAAATATTGTAATAAAAATAATAGTATTATTAGTAGGGGCTCCCCTTCACTTGATATTTATGGCAGGAAAACTAGTTCACCGGTTCGAAAAGATTTAGAGGAAAAACGAAAATAAAAATTAAAAATAAAACGTCTCCTCAAGCAGCCGGGGAACTTGAATTTCTGTCACCTAATGGTGGTGGGGTGGGGAATGCCAAACGAAAAATCATGGGAACTAACAAAAATTTAAAAAAGGGCAATGAGCCTACAATATCTAGCTAAGTTAAACTATAGTTAAAGAAAAAGGTAAAAAAAACTGGTCTACTTTACCTGAGAAGAGTTGGCAATGAAATCCCAAATACCCAATATTCTTTAGGTACCGGCAATTCCTAACATGAAAGTGAGGTCAGCACCATCTATTCGACACAATCGCACCAGCTTCACCCACCTTTCGCCAAACTCCAATGAAGAGAGCATCTGCCTCTCAGACCGGATTTTAATTTTTATCTGGTGCTTGTAAAAAGTAACCAGGGTTTGAGAAGAGAAAGACTCGCATCTTTAGTGTTCCTCCGTTCTCGTCGACCAAATCCCGACTCTCATAACGCTGAGTAAGCAGAGTAAAACGTAAACTTTTTTTCCTGTCAACCGACATCTCTAGATTGCTTAATACAGTCCGGGCTTCCAGGGAATAGGACTTTCCGTGGGAAGGTTAACTTTAGAGCCCTATAGAGGGAAGGGTGTAAGGGGATAGGGACCCTCCCTTGCTCGCAATTCATTTGGGATTCAGTCATGAAGAAGGCGATCGAGCCGAAAGTCTCGACTGCTTCACGAACCATATCCATTATTGGTTCAGACTTCCGGCCCAATCTGATGAATGAGACGACCTTGATTCCTGGGTAAATTCTGGGGGTCCTCCACATCCCGGCCGTCCACTTTTCTAAAGTTTAGGAGGGCCTCCATTTTTAAAAGTTTGTTTGAGTCTCTGTCAAGGATGTCCCTCTCCACCCTACAAATGTTTTTTTCCACCCCCAAAAGGAGCTTTTTTTTTTAAACTGGGCAGCTCATCCTCTGAGCTCTTCATGGAAGGGCTCCGCTGCCGTTTGCAAGATTATATGCTGGCCCCACGAGATGGGATATGGGCATGTGTCTATTTCTCTCTGGAAGGGGATGTTTTGAGTGTTCTACTAGGGGTTTGTTTGGGTGTTATTTTACTGGGGGTGGTATGGGAGGGTGGTGGTGGAGCTGGTGTGCGTGTGTTTGGGCGTGTGTTTGGGTATATGTTTAGATGAGAGCAGCGGAGGAGGATGAGCTCCCTTATGCCCTAGTACTCTCATTTTTGGTGATGACATTTGAGATTTTGAAGGTGATGGAGATGGTGGTCTGATCTCCCTTTGTTGCTTCGGTGAAACGGGAGGGATGAAGCGGGGACGTTCCTTTGGATGGCGAAGTAGCCTTAGTTTGATGTTGTTTATCCTGGTCCAGATCCTGCTTCCATTTTAGAAGCTTCTCGATTTTTTCTTTACAGGGGCTGGAGCAAGTGACCTTAGTCTTGGAAGCATATGACTGTGGGGTCTCTGGTTTTGTATGTTTGCCCGGGTAACTTTGGGGGAAAGAGGTACGTCTGGTTGGGCCTTCCTCCCACCTTTACCTAACGTAATCCATTCTCCCTTTGACACCTCTGTGGCGGTCACGGGGGGAGTCTCAGAGGTAGAAGGAGTCACGGTAGACGAGACGACGGGAGTCGCCTTTGTTTCCGTCGCCGCGGATGGTGGCGGCATTTTGGGTTTTGACGGGCGCACTTTGCGGCCAGGTGACAAGCACCACCACATCGCCAACAAACGGGATTGCCAGTAACTTGACCAAGGAATGACCCCGGAAGTGGTTTTGAAAGTAAAAACTGAGGTTCCAGGTCTTGACCGGAAGCGGATGTGACGCAGGTACGAGTAACGGAAGAAGAAAATCGTTCTCTTTTCCTTTCGGTCGTAGCAGGGGTCAGACGTGGGGTGTTTTACTGGGGGTTGGTTTGGGGGGTTATTTTACTGGGGGATGGTTTGTGAGTGATGGTGGTGGAGCTGGTGGGCGTGTTTTTGGGCGTGTGTTTGGGTGTATGATGATACTATGTTAGAATGTAGGATAATTTAACCGTACCCTCTCTCTCTTTCTCTGTGTCTATCCTTCTCTCCCTGAGGAAGAGTCAACGAGCCTGGAAATAAATACGTGTGACTATACAACTGCGTGTATTGTTTCTCTACTAACGACGACTACTACTAAAACTTGAGCTGGCCCATACGACATATATCGTTCCGGAGTATGCTACACTGTTCGGAGATGCCCATCTATCCAATCGGCTGGTCATGTCAAGCCCTTGCAACTATATGATTGTCACATCCCTATTAATTAACCTTAGGTTAAACCCCTGTCCCTTTTTATCATATATGTGCTAGAAGGTGGTGACTGAGAGTCTTAATGTCCTGGGCAGATCGAAACGAACCCCTCTTAGAGTATATACTTATCAGAGTATGAATATATAACATTTCCAACAGGTTGGTAACTATTTTTACCACAGTTTCTATCTTGATAAATGCAGCTTCAGTCTCGATACTTTTGAGCCCACCTTCTAGCAACCAGATTAGGCTTTCTACGTAATAGACGAACAGCCGTAAATGCAATTTTCTAGGTAACAGAAGAACAATCATGTATTCAATTGAGCTGCCTATGGCCATGCCCGTTCAGGAGTAGAATTTCGAGAATAAAACCTGGAGCAAAATTAGGAAGTGGTATTTCCTAAGGCATTCCAGCGCAGACTTCCATCACATCGTGGTAATTCCTACGAGTATACTGCTACCACGCTCTGCGAATCCTTTTACTTGGATAACTTCGGAGACGTAAAGAGGGTAGGCTCGATTGAATCGTCTCCCGGACACCCTTGCTCATGTCTAGCATAATAGTTTTACATAAGAGCGTTTGCATAATAGTTCAATACTTTCCTAATGTTATATTGCAACAGATTAGCATTATCGCTTCTGCATGCTCACCCCTTCCCTCTATCTTTTACCCACTCTTTTTTCTTACTTATATTTTTCTGTGTAGTATGTTCTTTTTCTTTCTTTATAATAAAAGGGAATGTTCCATTATTTAGCTGAGGCCATGACACTCATAAGAATTAAGAAATTATCGGATAAGTAAAAGCAGATAATCAGGATTTACATTTTTTTTAAATTTGGTGACCCATTTTTAACCAGAGAGTGTTACGAAGTGATAACGGTCGTACAAATAAGGAACACGGGTATTGATATATAAATATGTGTCTGTCTTCCTAATCTCTCTCTCTCTCTCTCTCTCTCTCTCTCTCTCTCTCTCTCTCTCTCTCTCTCTCTCTCTCTATATATATATATATATATATGTACGAAGATAATGCTGTTATAAATCGTGATTGAAGCAATTTCATTTAAAAGGAAATAACAGAGTTCGGCAGAATAAACAATAACATCCTTCTGCACTTTGTAAATATGCGGTGCTTGTATTATACAGAAATACATTTATATATATATATATATATATATATATATATATATATATATATATGAATAAATAGCCAATAGAAGAAATGTTGCAATGTACAATTACTATTACATACATCTATATGTACTGGACAAAAGGTCATCCGTTGGGTCACCCATTGAGCTCTGGATAGATAATTGGGATGAGGGAAATGTGAGTTTGCAAAGTAATTTTTTTTTAAATACGCACGGCCCGAGAATTTACAAAAAAAAACATTAAAATCCTTTTGTAAGATTTCTATGTAAGAGAACGTTTAACCTAATTCAAGCTATGGGCTAGCTGCGTTTGAAACTTAACATAAAAATATGTTTCACACTCTTTAAACCACTCTCTTTACGCTCACAAAGAAACTAAGTAGCATATATAACGAGGAAGTAATCAAGATATATATAGACAGCGGAAAAGTGACAGGCAGAATGTAGGGTAAGAGACGGGTCAGTTTTTTACATAATTGCAAATTCTGACTAATTAGGAACAATTAAAATGGATTTTAAAAACATAACTCAATCCTAAGGAATATTTTGATATGATTTTTGAGTCATTAAACTAAATAGGAAAACAGCCTTTAATAATCATTGATTCACTCAGCTTTAGTATAATATATATATATATATATATATATATATATATATATATATATATATATATACTTTGGTGCGGTACCAAGTTTCTTGGTACAAGGTGATTCTAGGTGGGTCCTAATTCTCTACCAGTAGTTTGTTGTAGAGTTCAGGTTCCGTATGAGAGCTCAATGTTTAATTATTGTAAACAGAGCAAAGTTATTTGGGAATAAAAGGCCTTAAATACAATGGGTATCGTGGTTATGGACCATTTCCACTCGCGAGTATGCTCACGAGCTTCTTCAGACCACTGATATATTTTATTTAGACAGGCACATGGCCAAACTCATTTTATATTCATACATTTCACCTCCCTCATTCAGGGGTGGTCATATTGCATTCTTTCTTTTCAAGTCTCTTTTTTATTGGTGGAAATTCTTCTTTTTTTTTTCCTTCATCCTTTGCCTGGTAGGCGGTGTTTTTTTTAATGTGTCTGTCTAGTCTGTTTGGTAAATTCCTAAGTTTAGTTTGACTGACCAACAGGATTTTAATTTATGGTCTAGATGCCGTTTCGCGAGGGGAAATGGTCCATAACCACGATACCCATGGTATTTAAGGCCTTTTATTCCCAAATATATATATATATATATATATATATATATATATATATATATATAGGGATATCTACTGAGTCAGACGAACCTACTATTAGTTTCGCATAAAGCTCTTCAGGGCTAAAATCTGACGAACTAATAGTAGGTTCGTCTGACTCAGTAGATATCCTTATTACTTGGCTCTACTTAGGTATCGAGCACTTTTTACAAATTAGCTTCTCCTAGCGGTTATATGAATATATATATATATATCTTATATACATATATATACATATAAATTGTTTTTTCTTTTGGCCAAATACTATACCAATAGATTATTTTTTGTTGGTACGAATATCTTGGTCTTTTCTTTTTTTCAAAATTTTTTTTCTTCCTGGTTGATGTTTGGTAGTATATTTTTACAATCAAACTCTCTGCCGGGTTTTTTCTCTCCGCAAGGATCTACCAACACGCTTGGTATATTAAATTATATATATATATATATATATATATAACCACAGTGCATGGTTAAAACTACTTCACTTGATGAGACAGTATTAACCCAATATATACAAAAAATCAATATTCATTTAGTCATTTTATTATTATTATTATTATTATTATTATTATTATATTATTATTATTATTATTATTATTATTGAACATGCTATTGATAATATATATAATAAGACAATTTACTCCACCACCTTACTCAAAAGTAAAAACCACCGCGTAACTACGCAATCATCTCGATATCTTCATAAACAATGTGTCTGTACAACAAACACAACAGTGTTGTCAATAGCCACCCAAATAGTTTCCCTGCATCCCGAGGGCTCCGGGGCCCCTAGTTTTAGGATTAACCACGTATACATTCGTGTAAGTGAGTGCGAAAGTGAGAGTGCGTATGAGGTTGTGTGTATATGTGTGTTTATGTGTGTGTTTGTTGATCGAGTCAATGTACGCATATGTTTCCATAACGTAATTAATTATATATAGTGAAAGATAGAACACACCTGCTTTTAGTATGCCAACAATCTTAAACATTATTTCTAAAACTCATACATCTACTAAAGTTGACTATAAATACCTATCATAGACGATACTCAATTTTCAAGGAGACAGGGGAAACTTTGAACATTTAGACATCTTTGTCAATTATACTATGAAAAATAGAGTACCACACACACACACACACACACACACACACACGCATATATATATATATATATATATATATATATATATATTCTCCTCACAAACCTCACATCTATAAACATTGTTTCTGTGAGTTCCCCCTCCTATAACACTATTACCTGTTCTTTCAAGCACATTTCTGTGTTTAAATAGAAATCAAAACAAACAATCAATTAAATACACCCCTGAATATGGCACTTTCGCAGTACCGAAAGTACTGGGGAAAATATTCCTTCCTGATGAAAAATTGGCTCGGCAACTTGAATGGATGGAGAAAAAAGTCAGACTAGAGATTTCTCACTTGATTAGTTAATCCAATATATGCCATATTATTAGATGAGTGGTCAATATCTGTGATAGAATTATAATGATAATAATAATAATAATAATAATAATAAAGACCTGGACGTGGTTAAGAAAAGGAAACCTTAAAAGAGAAACAGAATCACTTATAATTGCTGCACAAAATAATGCCATAAGGACAAATTATATCAAAGCGAAAACTGATAAGACCCAACAAAATAGTAAATGTAGACTTTGCGGTAATAGAGATGAGACTGTTAACCATATACTCTGCGAATGTAGCAAACTAGCACAACGGGATTACAAAACTAGACACGACTGGGTTGGGAAGGTGATCCACTGCAAAAAATTAAATTTTGACCATACAACAAAATGGTATATGCATAAACCAGAATCTGTTCTTGAGAACGAAACATAAAATCCTCTGGGACTTTGAAATAAAAACGGATCACCTTATACCAGCAAGAAGACCAGACCTAGTGTTGATTAACAAAAAAGAAAGAACTTGTCAACTGGTGGATTTTGCAGTTCCAGCAGATCACAGGTGAAGCTAAAGGAAAATGAAAAAATAGACAAATATCTGGACCTTGCCAGAGAACTGAAAAAGTTATGGAATATGAAAGTCAAAGTGATACCAATTGGTGCACTTGGAACGGTCCCAAAAGGATTGGAAAAGGGTTTGGAAAGTTTGGAAAACAGAAGAAGGATTGAAACCATTCAGAACACTGCACTGCTGCAATCTGCCAGAATACTCAGAAGAGTCCTGGAGACCAAAGAAGACTTGCTATCACTCAGATTCCAGTGAAAGACCATCAGCTAATGCTGATGTGGAAACCCAAAAGGAGTAAATAACAATAATAATAATTACTCAAAATCTTTTTTCTGATGATTGCTTTTTAATGATGGACCTGAAACCAAATAGTCGCAAATATATATAATTAAATATATATATGTATATAACAATAATACACACACACACACACACACACACACACACACACACACATATATATATATATATATATATATATATATATATATATATATATATACCAAACTTGTTGGTAAACCCTGGCGGTGTGAAAAAAAACGGCAAATAGTTTGATTGTAAAAATATACTATGAATAGTGAGATATTGATGTAATTTAAGGTATAAATTATAACTAAAGTAGTAGGATTCAAATTGATAAAAATAAATATATAAAATAATTGATTTAAACAGTGTTCTCTCTTCTTTCTTTGTTTTTTATTGGTTAGTTTAGTCTATGCTAATTTATTTGAGTCAAGGTTGAAGGTGTTGTATAAATATAAGTTTGCTCCAAATCTCTTTAGTCGGATCTTAGCCCTGAAGAGCACTAAGCGAAACTTTATGTAGGTTTATCTGACTCATTAGGTTTATCTTTATCTTTATATATATATATATATATATATATATATATATATATATATATATAAGTAAAGAAATAACAAAAGACTTAGAGATTTAGCATTATAGTCTATTGCAGGGAGCTTAGACAAATAGTCTAAATCTCCCGACTCATCAGATGCGAATGATGAAATTTTATTTCTTTGCTTATATATTTGCTATTTTGTTATTTCTTTACTTATATATTTGCTCTGTGACTCTAACATTAAGAGCACACATTGAGCTCTCAAACTGCGACTTGGTTTCTTTTAAAATAAAACTCTTGTGTCGTAAGGAAGATTTATTCTCTGGACTTTTGCATTATATATATATATATACATATAGTTTTTGCCAAACCAGGAATTTTGAAACCATTCCTCCACATTTTTGTCGGTCACGACGTTTGTTTCTTCGTTTTATAGATGAAGATAAGACGATGAGATAAAAGTTTGATTCCAGCTTCCGATCAAAGTGATTATCTCATGTGTCTATGTCTATAAAGAACTGCTATCGTTTTATCTTTATTCGATGAAATTCTTGGTTAAATAAAGCCAGCAGTTCTTTTTTTTTTTAAATATCAATACCTGATTTAATTTTGATGTGCACCACACATTAATTGCACCTGAAACTCTTATATTTACTGCGCAATTAGACATGGTCATAAACGCATGTAAAATATATATTTATACTCGTGTTCCTTAATTGTCCAACTGTTATCTTCTTGCAATACCTTCTCGTTAAAAACGAGACCGTCCTTATCGTCCAAAACGAAATGCAAAAATGTAAATCCTGATTATTATGGTGTTGCTTATCCGCCGATTTTTTTAATTTCTTATGAGTGCTACACATAAGAAATATACTAATAAAAGAATAAGGAAGGATAGAGAGTGGGGTAATGGTAGAGTAAGGGGTGAGCGCGCGGATTTTAATGCACTTTTTTGTCCGTTTAGCTCAAATCGGTAGAATATCTATTCAGGAACTACAAGGTTCTGTCTTCGATACATCCTCTTATCAACTCAGCGCATGAGTAGCATAGATTAGATTTGTGTGGTAAATTAAAGAGATTGTGGTAGGTGTGGTACTCCACCTCAGATGCAAAGCAATCTCCCTACTCGCTAATGAAAAGGAGATACACTCCCCTGTTGTCCGGTTGATACTGAAAATAGACCACTCCACCGACATTACTTTATAATAGAATACGGCATTAGCTAGATGTTATATACCTATATAAAGGATAGAAAATAATAAAATAAATACAATATACTAAGAGTAGAAAGTAAAAGGAATACAATATATATAGCAATTTCTATATAAAATCAAAGTGACTTATCTTTAAGATGGGACCATGTGTATGCTAGGGCATCAAGTACTGGCTTGGAATGACTTTTAGATTTGACTATTTTTTTTCAGAAACTCCTGCGACACTGCCGTTGCCAAACTGCATTGGTTTCTTAGCTTTTCTTTGGACCACAGCGGCGATGTTATATATTTTTAAAAATATGGAAGCGCGTGGTGTAATGGTTAAAGTCATGCGAAATGGACTCGCCGCCCCAAGTTCAAATCTTAGACGTGGTAATTGCATTTCACTTAGCGCTAATACCCTTGGGAAAGGTATGAATGCTAGTATCCCTCCGGCTATGGATAAATAGTAGGGTAGACTGAGCTCTTAACCTTGGTTAGGCAACGGTCTAGGGGAAGGAAAACTCTAAATTCAAACCTGTTGAACTCCGCTTAAGAAATTGATCTTGTGTCGCATCCTGCTCGTGCGGAAAGGCTGGTAAATATATATATATATATATTTTTTTTTTAAGCTAAGCCCTCTGCTCGATTATTGACGGCTATTTCAAAAAAGGAGTCACCCGGCAAATAAAAATTAGAGTTCACCCGTCTAGTAAAGGTCATGGCCGAGAAAACTTTAAACACTAATACTTAATGACCATCTGTAGGTTGCCACCTGTCTGGGTGTTTTGAAGGATTCGCATTCTGACTCAATACTCAGCCAGGATTTCTTGTGTCAGCTTCCGAGAGCAACGTTCAAATATAGTGAGTCCCTGTCCAAATAAACTGTGTCAGATCACTCAATATGCTACAGGTACTATGTAATCCAGTGCTACCTGTTTCATAGTGGGATCATTGGCGACTCAACCGGTAACCGCACAGATTCTGATTGGTGACGAGGGTAGCGGACATAGGATTACCGGACCTTTACCAATACTCAGGAAGGACTTATTCGATTACCAGAGTAACAAAGGATTCATTATCGAGTGATTTTTTACCAAGAACTGAGAACTATTTACCAGAGCAACCAAAGGATTCATTATCGACTCTTTAGCAAGAATGGCCCTTAAAAACTTAACATATTGTGGATATAAGGTGTGCTATAAAACCTGTAAAAGGACGAGGTAAGCTCTTTGCTCAATGGCCATCTAGCAGATTATTTGTCCAACCTCTCCTCATCGCAGCAGGGCCGTGTAAACTTGGTAGTGTAAGGGCCGCCGAGAACTTAACTTGTAGGTCCTCCCAATGTAGATTGGCCTGATGCCCAGTGGTATCAGTGCCACAACTCGGCCAAAGGGGCTCTGGCGAAAATAAAAAAGGCGTCTCCGTAAGGAAACAACGGCTTTTGGTGTACTTGTCACTGCGTCTGTAGAAAATATTTGCAAACAAGGGCATCTCCTTCTTTTGACCGGGATATGAATGCAAGATTTAGGGACCGCTTGTGAATTTCTCATTCCCTTGTTAATCCTTCCATAAATTCACCACATATGAATTTGTTGGATGGAGCCGACTCAACCGACCCAGGGTTAATACCGTCATAGAAACAGAACAGAAAAAGAACAAATTAACTCAGAGATCGTCAATTATATGCAGTAAACGAGAAGGTGATAGAAGAAACCTTCATTATTTCCTTATTAATCACTGAACTGTAAGACCATTGCTATCACGTCGAGTCATTTTATCAAGGAAGATTAGGCCTTCAGTACAAGCACTTGTTTTTTTAAGGTATAATTGAAGAAAATATTTCACGATTGCTAGTTCAGTTAATAGAAGTGAAAGACCCTAACTACCGACCTGAAAAAAACTGGTGTGCGTAGATTATCTCTGATGATAAATCTATACACAGAACAGGACTACCATCCTCAGCCAATAATTGATAAAAATGATTAATGACCTCGTGAGATATATTTTGTTTCTACGTTCGACCTTAAAGGTGTCTACAACCATGTGTCATATAAAGAACCAAATAAAAACTACAGTTTTTAAGGCGAATGTTTTTTTGTTTTTTTTTCATTCCTTAGCATTCCGTTTGGGGTCAAGAATGGGACTTTCACCTTTCAAAGAGCTATTGATAAAATAGTAAAAGAGGAAATCCCGACAATATTACAATTGCAGTACGCCCGCAGACAGAATTTGACCAAAATGTATTTTCCTACAGGCTATTACCAAGGCTAAAATTACCATCGGCCAGTAGATATCTCGGACTTCAGTATAGTTCATTAATGTGCTAGGATACTGTGTCAGCGATGCAGTTGTTAAACCCGATTCTGGAAAATGTTGTCGAGAAACCGTTTACTAAAACTCATTAAAACGGTCACTGAGCATGTGTGCATATTATACGAAATGGATCAATGCATTTAATTTATAAATAAATAATAAAATTTAGCCTTTAATAGAAATTACAACTTTAGAAAAGAGTACTCAAACCTTTCAGTTGATTTAAAAAAAGGACTTAAGAATGACGCACTACAACAAGTAGATGAAAGCTTACTTTTTGAGGTCGACTGCGACGCGTCAAACATAACCATTACTATGGAACTCAACCAGCTTGCAGTGTTTGTGTCAAAAACATTAAAGGAACCGAATTAAAATCACATAGGGAATTAACAGGTGGAGCAGTCCATAATTATTTATCACTGCAGCATTCTTCTCTTGTCACAGAGCACGTGGTCAATAAAAACTGATTTTCCACCTTGTAATTGGGTATCGTTTAACTAAATAAATCATGGTACTCGTTATTTCGACTCCAAGTTAGTGTTATATTTTTCTCTTACGATGTTTCTAACCACACCATTCAATCATAGAGATGGGGAAAAAACAGGTAAAGTATTAAAAAAAGGAACAGGAGGAAAAAAAAATAATTTCTGTTGTTATATTGAAATTTATTTTTGGTGCTTGTTTAATTTGCTTTCTAAGTTAACTTAAAGGCTGCAATTTCTTTTTTTAAGTAAAGACAGAAGGCTGTGCACTAGTCATTATTTTGCTACATCTTAAGTGTTCTATTTGAATTTGTGGCAGAATAATGTACATTTTATTGCTTGATTTGAGAAAGAATCTTCAAAGAAAGACCCATTAGTTGGCATCTGGGTAGATATGCGGTATTTGAGGATATAAAAAGCTTCACTCGATGGCCATGGAGAAGACCCCCCGTATTTCTTGACATATGATACCCACTAGATAGCTTCCGTTCACACCCACCATTTTCATGTCATGTAAGACCGACTGGATGACGACCACACTAACTTATCACATTCGATGGCATATACAACCCTCTATATCACCACTGGGCAGCCTTGCCGTCTTTGATGTCAGATAAGAGCCACAATCTGATGTCAAGTAAGGCCCACTACTTCACCACCGGAAAGACCTTTCAAATTGGATGTAAACGCTTACATACGCAGACCCTAAGTGTTATATGCCATATATTACGCCTGTCTAGCGGATATTACACGGCATAAAGCACCATAGAAGTGAACGGTTACCATCTAGTGCAGGGATTCCCGACCAGTGCGAGCATCATATCAGGGGGTTGAGAAGTGTCCGTTTAAATTTAGATTAATATTTTTCTTTTGTAATTTATATTATTTATATTTTCGTTTATTTATTTCAGATTATTATCATGTTATATTAGATTTAGAGACTGAAACTGTAGTATGGATTCACATTCTAGATTTTTGAACAAAAGTATATATTGTAGGGGTGAGAGATCAGAGCAAAACTCTTAAGAGTTCCGTAATATAAAAAGGTTGGGAATCACTGATCTAGTGGGTCTCATATGCCATCAAACACTGAGGGTCTGCCCGGTGAACATATCTGCCTTGCAACATACTATTGGATGATACGTGCCATCAGATACGGATGCTTTTATATGCCATCCAATTTGGAGGTTTTTCCGGTGGCGATGTAATGGGATTTATTTGAAATCAGATCGTTGGTCTCATATACGATCAAACATCGAGGGTCTTACGAGAAGTAGACTAAGGGGTCTTATATGCATGTGATATAGTTTGTATAATTCACTGATATATCAGGTAAACTAACCAATCAAAAAATGACTAACACCAACAATACTATATCATCATTATTATTATTACCACCTCAGTCATTATCTTTAATATATATACCCTATTATCGTATGAGATTATGAATACCACTACACACTAATTATTAACATTAATTTTATCATAATCAATTATTTTCGTTGACCTTAATAATAATACTATTCTCATTATTATTACCATTGTCATTGTTATCATTGAAAATATTACCAAAATGACTACAATCAGTACCACGAAGATCTTCAAGGGTTAACACCTTTATATTAAAATACCAATATCTCTAACATTATTATGATATTACTAGTGTTACATTACGTGGGTAAGTCAAAAAGTAATGCTATTTTGTTTAGGGCATGTATAATTACCAAAACAGGAACTTTGTAAGACATCAAAATGAAGCTAGCCCTCTGTGGATCGCATCCTTACTTCTCACAAAATTCTGTTGACTGTACTTTGAGCCACTTCTTTCCTACATATTTCACTTTTCATACTCACCTGATTTAACGCCTTCAGACTATTGTATCTTCGTCCCCATGATAGAGGGTTTGAGAGGCAAACATTATTCCAGTGACGAGAAAGTGAAATCTGTAGTGAAGAAGTGGCTCAAAGAACAGTCAACAGAATTTTTACGGAACAGGGATACATGCTCTCATTGAACTCTCATTGATTTGAACTCTGGGCGACGAGTCCATTTCCTATGACTTTAACCACGCACTTCCTAGGTTTTTCCACCTATAGAATTATTCAAACCAAGTGCTTGTTTTAAATAATTGCATAGGTGGAAACAGTCTGTAACCAAGTGCCCTTGACTCCATGTCCAGTCTAGATGAATTGATGAAGGGAATAAACTTTAAATTTGATTTTACGGAATTATTGAACATATATTGCTATGTTTCTGTTTTTAGTGGGAGTGTGTGGAGTAGGAGGAAGTATGACGGGTTAACGAGTGGGAGGAGTTAAAGAGAAGGGTGTAAAGAAGAATGAATAGGAGTGTCGGGTAAGTTATTAATCATATCTAGGGTGGGGCCTCATTTTTGGTCATTACAATAGGTGAAATAAATAAATTAAAAATCAATGATTAATTTCTGTTGACTCATTGAGAGGATTGGCTTGGGGTAGGGTTTCATTGTGTTTGGTGAGGTTGTTTTTAAGATGGGCCAAATGGAGTTGCATGTCCTAACAACACCTGGCTCTATCCTTAAGCATGGGTCCACCCACGGTATTAGTCTTACTGCAGAGGTGCAGTCGGTGCATTTAAAAACGATTTTATCTGATTAGAAAAAAATGAATATGAATTTTGGATTCAGCGTAAAAAAAAAACTACCTTAAAATCAGCTACTATATATTTGTCTGAGGCGTACCACGAGATTCCTTTTGACGATAAATATGCACAAGGATCTGTATTGATTAAACCGACTGCCATTCGTGGCGCCATGAATTTTTTAGGAAATCAAGGATATGTTATTGAATGACGTGATCTTCGCAATAGCCTACCTTGTCGATATCTTAATTAAGAGTGAAAGGAAGCGCGTGGTGTAATGGTTAAAGTCATGGTAAATGGACTCGTCGCCCCGAGTTCAAACCCTGGACGTGGTAACTGCATTTCACTTAGCGCTAATACCCTTGGGAAAGGTATGAATCCTACTCTCACTCCAGCTATGGGTAAATAGTAGGGCAGACTGTGCTCGTTAACCTTGGTTAGGCAACCGGTCTAGGAGAAGGAAAACTCCGAATTCAAACCTGTTAAACTCCTCTTAAGAAATTGACCTGGTGTCACATCCTGCTCGTGCGGGTTGGTAGATATATACAGGTGAAAAAACTGCCAGTAACCTAGCGCCCTTATCTCCATGTCCAAGCTTGCCTAACTTAGATATAAATTCTCTATCCACGATATTGAGTATTATTTATGAATATAGCACCTATATCTATCTATCTCTCTATCTCTCTCTCTCTCTCTCTCTATATATATATATATATATATATATATATATATATATATATATAAAGCAATCTACAGACGCGCGTTTCGGGGTTTACCCCTCATCAGTGCAGCTATACTTATTTTTCAGCAGCTACCTCTGGTCGGGTTCGAAACCCGAACGAACTTTCGCTCGTCAAGTCTCTTACCGGTGGGTCCACAAGAAGCTACCAACAATAGAAGGCAGAATAATCACTATATTTCCTAAACCGGAAATAAACTCACCAGAGGTCTCTAACTTATGTAAACAAGTGAGACTAGCTTTGCTCCGAAGCGGTGAATTTTTGCAACTAGTCCCTTCTAAACAGAGTGCTCAACCGAAAATTGGGAGCGTATATAAGGCAATCTACAGACGCGCGTTTCGAGATTTACCCCTTATCAGTGCAGCTATACTTATTTTTCAGCAGCTACCTCTGGTCGGGTTCGAGACCCGAACGAACTTTCGCTCGTCAAGTCTCTTACCGGTGGGTCCACAAGCAGCTGCCAAGAATAGAAGTAATAGTA
>CM042141.1:31570235-31600235 GCA_023376005.1 Doryteuthis pealeii | reverse complement strand
AATATAAAGTGATCAATACGTGGGTAGAGCAAATTTATTATAATAATGGTACACAGTAATAACCTACTCGAGTTTCACCATAAGGATATTCAGGGTTAAATCCACTGGATTAATCAAGATATTGATTAATTGCAGTCGATTGCATGTGCAATTAATCAATATCTTGATTAATCCAGTAGATTTAACCTTGAAGATCCTTATGGTGAAACTCGAGTAGGTTATTACTGTGTACCATTATTATAATATATATATATATATATATATATATATATATATATAACCCAAATGACTTGTAAGTAAGGGATGGTTCTATTTGGGATCATCGAACTCTCATTGTACAACCATACTGCATGGTCTTGTAAGTGTAAATATATATATTCATACAAGAATTTTCATGAATACCTAATAAGAGCTCAATGTATAATAATCAATAAATTAAATTAATTTCAAAGCAATATTTAACTTTCAGAGAAAGAAATACTTAACAAACCGTCAACCCATTCTATTTTTTTATTTCGGCTAGAAACTCAAAAAATGGGTCTAGCCTCATCAGACGGTTTTTTTTATTTGTAAAACCCGTCTGATGAGGTTAGATTCATTTTTCGAAATTAATAGTATTTTGTGCTTGTTTACTTTATATTATATTGTTCCAGCGTTGTTTTATTTTTAATTTGTTGTGGTTCTTGATAATTATTTCATTCATTAAATTATGAGGGGTCGTAGACTTTATGCCTTCGTTACCCTAATTTCGATATATATGCTCTATCCATGATATGGAACACTCGTTACACTCTTTAATTGTAGCAATCAATAATATCAATATTAATGTGGCCTGAGTGTGTGTGTGCGTGGGGGAGACTCTCTTACACTAATTTCAATCGACCACTTTCCTACAGGTTATGATTTATATCCAGCATCAAAATTATTTTTCCTCGAAAGAAAGATTTATCCAATTAGTATGCGAAGCCTTCAATTAATTTTCAGCTTCTTTGAATGCAAAATTAACCACAAACCTCTAAGGTTATTTTAATAGAGAAGAAGAAATATTTTGAATGAATAAATTATGTTATTCTATGATTTTCCTTCATTTATTTTATTTAAATGATTTGATACTATCATATAACATGCATATATAACATGTATCATATAACATGCATATATCTGAGTTACGCATATATATATATATATATATATATATATATATATATAGAGAGAGAGAGAGAGAGATAGAGAGAGAGGGGGGGTATTGCTTATTAATAAGTAAAACTGAACAATTTTTAAATAGGAAGTTTTTCAAAAATACCATGATTTTGTCATTTCTAGTAGAGTATTCTGAAATCAAAACATATGAGATATTAGTATTATCTGCGTTATTCGGACTATTATCCTCATCTTTATTGTTATTTGTACAACCTTTCGGCCGATATACCCTCCGGCCTTTTTCAGGTATTTCTTGTCGGACTCGGGGACCTTCTTTTCGGACTCGGGAACCTTCTTTTCGAACTCGAGAACTTTCTTGTCGTAATCGGGAGCCATCACGGAACTTTAAATTTAACCCTTTATTCAGTCCACGGGGGTATTCGAAAAGAAGGTTCCCGAGTCCGAGAAGAGAGGGAGAGCTGGTAGATGCATACCTTTCCACAATATCGCGATGTGAAATGTACACAGACGCGTCTAGGATTTAAACTCTGGTCGACAAGTCCATTTCCTACGACTAGAATTTACACCAGGTGCTTCCAGAGTTAACCTTCACTCCCCCTCACTCCACCCACCCCTCTCTCTCTCTCTCTCTCTCTCTCTCTCTCTCTCTCTCTCTCTCTCTCTCTCTCTCTCTCCGATTATATACCAGGTATTGAGTGAGTATATAACAAGAAGAGCATATCATTTCGTTTTTTGCCCTGTCTATATGATCACATGAAATGAATAAAGAAACAGAAAAATAATCTTCTACTGACATTCACTAAGAAACGATCAAATTGCTGACAGGCAAGAAATAAACTTGAGTCTTTCCTTTCTTGGGATTTATCAGCCACAAAATAATTGCATGAGTGGACCGCTGTATTGAAAAAGTAAAAGGATACCATGCACTGACAATTTTAATATTTCTTCATCTTGGCAATTTTTAGCAGTAAGCTGTAACCGATATTAATCAGTGATATGAAATCACACCGGAATGTCTATATTTGATGAAGGAAGCCGCATATACGCGTCTTACAAACTTGAACCAAATAAGCAATTCAAATCTATGATTGAACTCCATATTAGAGAGAAATATCAGAAGAAAAATATAATCCGTTAGAATCTTCCATATATAAAATATAGCAATGGTATTTTTTTTATTTGAGATGGTGTCAAATAATATGGAGAAATTGAACAGTATTTGCACATTAACATTGCGTAAACCTCAGGCGAGTAACTACTTCGAAAGAATAGATAAAAAGTAGATGACAGAGTGAATAATTTTATGACAGTATCTCATATATTACGAGTTTTGGAATATATTACCTTTAGGCACCACTCTTTGAACTCTATTAAGAAAGGACATGTTTTTCATTTACACCGTCAATATCCGGTTGTTTGTTAGGGGTTAGGGTTAGGGGTTAGTTTTATAATTTTTAAATCTAAAAATCGTCTGTTAAAACAACCGGATACTGACGGTATAAATGAAAAACATTTCCTTTCTTAATCGAGATCAAAAAGGGGTGCCTAAAGGTCATATTGTCCCCAGTCTTTTTATAAACGTACTCGGGCTTATATTTTATTCACTGATAGATTTTAATGGAGTGTCATACCGTTTAGGGTTATTTCATGCCTTGCACGCTTTTATACCATTCAAGCAGGACATATCTGGCCTCTAACAGATTAGGTTGGCGAGACGCCGGCTGCACAGAAGCAACGCGACTCAATATCGAGATTAACTGGGCTGCGCAGCGGCGACCTCTTCGTCGTCATGAACCACCAAAGAAGATGGGGATTTCTCTTGCCATGTGTGTAACCACATCTGCAAGTCCAGAATTGGACTAACTAGCCAGCAGAGGGTCCACAGCTGTTGAAGACATGGACTGACGTCATCGTGGTCTGAGACGGACTTCTAAAAGGATTTTATGCCTAGAGTTTAGGTAATTGCCTACATTGTACGCTTATATTTACATTTTATAGATGGTTTTGCACATGGTTATATATCAGGAGGTGCGTGGAGTAAGAGTTATCCTCGTAGTAGATGGATAAAGCGAGCCGAGTTCGAATATTGGACGAGGCTGCTTGCATTTCACATAGCGCTAATACACTTGGAAAAGATATTAATCCAAATTATTCTCGCTCCAGCTATAGGTAAATAGTAGAGCAGACTGGGCCCTTTAACCTTCTTTAGGTTAACCAGTCTAGTAGAAGTAAACACTGAATTGAAACCTGACAGTTTATATATATATATATATATATATATATATATACGGTATGTGAATGACTATATATATATATATATATATATATATATATATAGTCATTCACATACCGTGCTGTTTCGTTGTTTTACGGCTTACCAGTGCGACTAGACAAAGCTGGCTGTTTTAAGCCGGGGTCGAAACCCGACAGATCTGTCATCAGTAAGAGTTCTTACCACCACGCCATCTATGCATCCATTTTTTTTAGAAAAGGAATTTACTGCAATTTTTTTTATTTAGTGGCCGCCAGAAAATTCATATATATATATATATATATATATATATATATATATATATATATATATATTGCGTATGAAGTTGTGAAATTTTTTTTGGGGGGTGGGCGTATATGATGAAGCATGGGAAATGACCCAGCTAATAAAAAAAACAGAACCAAAAACAGAGTTTCAATACCCATCCGTTTTTTTGGTCCTGGTTCGCTTTATTTTTCCAATATTTCGGGTGACATTCACCCTTTATCAAGGTATTATATCATAACTATGTCTGTGTAAAAAGTTAAATGAAACAAATGCAAAAAAAAAAATTAACGGGAAAGGATTTGGCGTTGTTTCACCGTTTTCTTTCTTTCCTCCAATTTCTTTGGAATTGTTTTTATATATATATAGATATATATATATATATATATATATATATATATATATATATATATATATATTACATATATATATATATATATATATACATATATATATATATATATATATATATATATATATATATATATATATATATATATATATATATACATACATTTATATGAGTACATATAAGGTCATACACACAACTCCCAAGAACCCTTCACCACATATATAAAAGCATTAAAAAAGAACCCAACTCAAAGAGTTTATTTTTTTTCACAGAACAGATGGACTTGCTACTTCTAATACACTCCTCTACCCGGATTATAAAATTATGTCAAACCCTCAAAAATCTTTTAATTTTAATAATTCTTTAATAATGCTCCCTTAAAAAAAACTCTCTAAAAAAAATTTATTCAAACAAGAAATGCTCTGACGATGACCTAAGGTCGAAACTAGTTGAGAATAAATAACAGTTTGTCTGATCACTTTTTGTTCATACTATATATATATATATATATATATATATATATATATATGAAGAGAGGGGGAGGGGAGGGGGAGGGGAGAGAGGGATTTACATTATTCTGACTGATGTCAGCACTCATTGATACAAATACTTGAAATAACAACTGGTAGACCATTACTTCAGGTTAGGTACACCGAGCCAATATGTATGTCGCTCACGTACGAATGTCACGGAGGTGTAGGTTTGCTTAAATTCAGCATACGAGAATGTTTGATGCGTTTTCTATCAATTGCTGTTCGTTAGCTTTGATAAATTTATGAGTGGAAAATACTAATCAAAGGGCGTAGTGCCTTCTTTTCAAAGGGCTTAGGCCCGTGCAGTTCTGTCTGTTCACATTACGGCTTGATAGGATAAAACCAATGTCACCGACTCGGAAGAGCGAACCCGGATTTAGCACAGACACACAATAACCGTACATCGAGTGATGTATTATTGGGCTTCGCTGAATCTATGCGTGTTGTAAGTGATCGGCTGGGGGAAACTTCTTATGATCACTAGCTACATCCATATTTATAGAGAATTTTTATTGACTGCTTACTCTCGTGTGACTATTAGTCTATATAAGTAACATTGCAGAGAGACACGGGTAATATATTGAACCATGTGGTCAGCGTAAACGCCCCAGATGATTTAATCAAACACTCAGGCGCATATATATGTGTGTGTGTCTGTGTGTCGTATAGATCGATAGATTTCTGTCTGATTAATTATATATATATAAGGAAGAACCTATCTATTTATACATCTGTCTATCACTCTCTCGTATACATATATATATATATATGAAAAATATATGGAAATTAATCCGACAGTATGAAATATAACATTTTGAAAAAACATATGATGTTTGTTATGTGATTGCTGACAAGCTTGTTTTGACCAAAACGATAAGTTGGTCTTCATCAAAGAGCGACATAGGCGAGAAGAAAATATCCGTTAAAAAGACTGTTTACAAAACGAACGCTGATATCAACCGCTGAAAATTTTTTGAAAATGCATGTTCTGTTTTAAAAATAAAAATAAAATAAATTTTATTTTATTTTTTTTAATTAAAAATCAGAAGCATTATAGTTCAAGGTAAAACTCAAAAGAGTTTATTGTAAAAATTGTAAAAATATATAAAAAATGTAAAGTGGGTATCAAAATAGTATAGTATATATATTTCAGCTGTTAACAATATACAAGTCCACATGGTAATTTGAAGAAAGATGTTAGGTTTCCAAAGTTTTTTAACGGATATTTTCTTCTCGCCTATGTCGCTCTTTGATGAAGACCAACTTATCGTTTTGGTCGAAACAAGCTTGTCAGCAATCACATAACAAACATCATATGTTTTTTCAAAATGTTATATTTCATATATATATATATATATATATATATATATATATATATATATATATAATCCAAAAGTCCAGAGAAGAAATCTTCCTTACGACACAAGAGTTTTATTTAAAAAACCTGTCGCAGCTAGAGATCTCAATGTGTGCTCTTAATGTTAGAGTCACAGAGCAAATATATAAGTAAAGAAAAGACTTAGAGATTTAGCGTTATAGTCTATTAAGCTAAGCTCCCTGAAATAGACTATAATGCTAAATCTCTAAGTATTTTGTTATTTCTTTACTCATATATATATATATATATATATATATATAATATATATATATATATATATTCCTTTGAACGGAAGGAAAAACTCAATAAACTGTCATTCTGTAATAAATTTATTTCGACCAAAACTTAAAAGGCTTTTAGAAATTTAAATAAATTTCTAAAACTCCTTAAAATTTCAGTCTCATCAGACAGGCGGCACAGATAAAAATGAATTGAAAACCTGAAAAAAAATTTACCAGAATCCCTCAAATGTGTGTCAAACAGCAAATTGGAGTTTACAAATTCAAGCAAGCTAAAGAAGGTTACAATGTATCTTTTAAATTTCATTTTTAACCGGATATATTCTAAATGTATATGTTTGAATTTAATATTTAAGATAGAACAAAAAATAGAACAAAAATTGTCTAGACTATATTAAAAAGGTTTAAAATGATTAAGGAGAGGTTGTTATTAAATTCGACTAGTCTAAGTAGAATTCAAAATATAATCAATTTTGATAAATTTTTAATAAATTTGAATAAGAAAACCAAACAAATAATAAAAAATAGTAAAACAATAAAAAATAGATAATGTATAGATTGATAAGATTAGGGTTTTTATAAAAATCCTTATATTTGTACCTACTAAAACATGCAATAATTATACAGTGGGATTTTGAAGAACCCATGTAGAATAATACCTTACTATCAATTTGGATACCTTACGTATATATATATATATATATATATATATATATATATATATATATATATATTAAGAATTTTGAATAAAAAACAAGTGTTTCAAAAATAAGATGAATTTATTTATCGACGCTTAAACGTTTCGGTTTCTTTAAATCTTCATCAGGATGTATTATGGGGTGAAGAAAATGGATGTTTTATAGATGACGGGAGATAAAAATCTTTATAACATTTTTTTGTTGTGTAACTGTACTTGTTCAGCGTTATATTTTTGAAAGACAATTGTTTTTTCAAATTTCTTAATATCGTCGGATTTATTTCCATATTTGCTCACACACACACACACACACACACACACACACACACACATATAATATATATATATATATATATATATATATATATATATATATATATGTTTATGTTTTAAATACAAGCCGCTTAAACAAACATAAACTGTGCCTAGTGGGTTCAGGCATCTCGTAGGGTGGGTGGCACACCCACGTACTTAAGAATGGGTACAACCCGTATATAAATAAAGGTAGATTGCTGGAATAAGCAATAGAATTCACTGAAGAATTGCTACGGCAAGAAACTGCAGTCGGAATATTTTATAACATTCGCTTTTAAAAACGTGTAAATATATATATATATATATATATATATATATATATATCTTTGTTCACCTAGATGGGTCATATATATTTTTTATGCAATCATATGAATACCTCTTAAGTAGAAATATTATAAGATCTCTTTATATATTTTGGTTTTTTTTTTTTCAAATCATTAGAGAACAAAACAAATGAAGTTCTGTTGTTAGTTTGTCTGCCGAAATAAATAGAATACACACACACACACACACACACACACACACACACATATATATATTATATATATATATATATATATATATATATATATATATAAGAGCGTATTATGTCATGTTTTAAATAAAAGTCTTGCGTAATAATATTCTATCGCGTGAACACGCATTACGTTAAATGCGCCTCTTTTTATGTTAACCGACTGAGGATTGCTTAATACGCATGAAACTTTAGTAACGGTAAATTAGTACCATGATATTATATATATATATATATATATATATATATATATATATATATATAGAGAGAGAGAGAGAGAGAGAGAGAGAGAGAGAGAGAGAGAAAAGAGTGGGAGCGATAAATCTAATTGCGTGACATGCGACTTTCGGAAACCTAAATTCAAACTTTTTACAACGGGAAATTTTAGACGTATCAGTTGGCCTAAGCGTAGTTTTGGTCAACTATTTACAAACACCAAATTTTATCTCACACTTGGAGTGACCTAGTATTGATCGGAGGTGGCCTTCCCAACCGTCCATCTAGCCTAAATAAGGACCAACGTGGAGTGTTGCATATTATGGATTGGTCAGCAACCAGGATTCCGTTCTTAAACATCACGGGTCGACACCAACCACCAACGGTGGCATCATTGGGTGTGGGTTCCCTTACCACTCTACAGAGGTGCAGTCGACATATCCTTCATCCCCAGACGACAGGACACCCATGAGATGACAGCTCAACACGTGCAGTTCTAATTTAAATATCAATGGAGATATGCGTATTGAACCCCTTTGAATATCTATTGCACTTATTTAGTTACGTTAGATTGTTAGTTTAGTTACATTTGATATGTTACCCCTTTGAATATCTATTGTTCATCTTAGTTACGTTAGATTGTTACTTTAGTTACGTTTGATATGTTACGTTTGATTTATTACTTAACATATTGTTTCGGCCAATCTATTCTATGTCAATGAAATATTTGCGTATTGAACCCATTCAAATATCTATTGTATTTATTTACGTTTGCTTTGTTACTGAACACGTTGTTTCGGTCAATCCATTCTACGCTCTTTCGGCTAGGGATGTAAAATACACCAACTGAACCTCTGCAGTGGGGTAAAATCCCCCCCCCAACTGCGCCAACTGTTAGCCAAGGGTGGAGAGACCCGTGATGTTCAGGGACGGAATCGTGGTTGCTGAGTATTCCATGACAGACAACACTCCACTTTGTCTCTTACTTAGCCAAGTCGGGCGGTTGGAGAGGTCCCCTCTGATCAATCGTCTGGTCACGTCAAACCTAGCACCTATTTGATTATCCCTTTTTATTATGTATGTGCTAGGAGGCTGAGGTTTAATCTCCTGGGTAGGACGTTTAACTAATGGGGAAGTTCCAATTCTGGAACTGTGGGGAGTGTTCAGTTCTTCATTGTCATTACTCATAGGTTCACTCTGACCCGCAGTGGTAGTACCTGTTAGGATCTCATCTCTCTTAAATAGAAAAAAATGGAGTTTGAAAAAATTGTTTAAAAATTGTGTTTAAATAAAAAGAAAATTCAATTCCCACCAAAAATTAAAAAAACAAAACGTCTTCAATAAAAAAAATAAGCAAACAAGAGTTGACATGCCGTAAAATCCAATCAACCAACAAATCCATTCTACAGCCTTCTTTAACTGAGATATACAGACAAATGAATCCATATTTTCCAAAAATAACAGCAAACTGAATGCCACAAAAATTGGAGCAGCTAGTGAGAATCAAAATCACTACTCATTAGTTATTTATTGGCGAACAAATTTGTCAATCATAACACAACGGCGAGGCGCCAAACTCTTAAAATAATGATGACTTTCTCAAAGATACGTGAGTTATTTCTTTACGCTAAAATAAAATGACTATTAAATCGATACATTTTAGTCTTGAATAATGTAGGAATTTTAGACGAATACTACTTAAGTCTCTTAAACATTTTAAAAACCTGTTATACAAGAGGTGTCATAAAAGTATCTTACCAATTTTTTTCAGAATACAAGGTGTGTCATGAAAGTGCCGAGTTTGAAGCTGTATTTACTAAGATAAAATGAACAATGAATCGAACGTTATTTTTTTTTTTTTTTCAGAATTCAATGTGCATCATAAAAGTGCAGAGTTTGAAGCTGTATTACCAAGATAGAAATGAACAATGAATGGAACGTTAATTTTTTTTTCAGAATACAAAGTATGTCAAAAATGTGCCGAGTTTGAAGCTGTATTTACCAAGATAGAAATGAACAATGAATGAAAAGTTATTTTTTAAGAATTCAAGGTGTGTCAAAAAGAACAAAAATCTCGACACTTTTTTAACAATTTATATTCAGTACAATTCCTAAGAGAATTATATAAATAAAATTTAATTTTTTTCCTTTTCTTTCTTTTTAATTTCTTCCGTGTTTTTTTTCTTTTTTTTGTTTTTTTTCTTTTTCTGCGTCCATATTTGATATATATTTATATACTTTTCTTTTTTCTATTTTCCTATTGCCCGATTCATTCTTTTTTACCGTCTATTTGTTCTTTTTTTCTCTTTTTTTCTTTCTTTTTTTTCTTTCCCATATATATATTTCTTTATGTCTATATACATTTTCCTTTTAACTATGAACTAGTTCATTTTCTTTCTTTCTCTTCTTTTTTTTTGTTTCCTCCTCTATATATTTCTTTATTCTTATAAACACAGTCTTTTACCGAGTAATTGCCTCCGGGTGGCACCTATCCCCTCATCTAAAAGGAGTAGGGCTGGATTCATCGCACAGTGCCTGAGGCGCCTCAAAAGAGAAATTCTGAGGGATTCATGCAATTTTTGAACACTTCGGTTTGCGCGTGCCTCTCACACTATAATGATCCTTGTATTCAACTGACATGGTGGAATGTCAGTAAATACTTACTCTTTTACCTTCTAATTGTTCTTTCCTTTTTTCTTTCTTCTTTCCTTCTCTTTCATATCTTTCTTTATGTCTACGTACATATTTCCCTTTTTACCAGGTAGTTGTTCTTTTTGTTTCATTCTTTCTCCTCTATATCTTTCTATTTTATGTTAATATTTTACATTATTTTTATAATGTAATTGTTCTATTTTGTATCTATGTTTCCCTATGTCCATATTTTCCTGCCTTTTCATTTTAATATATACGATAGTACGATCTTTCTTTTACTCCTCAATCTCAGAGATAAAGTATATATATATATATATATATATATATATATATATATATATATATATATATATATATATATATATAAGTTAGAATACGGTTGAGATTGAGGCAATGGAGCTTGGTACCATCGAATATAAAAGTCGTCGGGGTGGCCTAAAGTCAGTATCAGCCAATCAGCGAGGAAGTCTATCCCCTTTTCCCTAGCACTAGACCAAGGAGATTATTTTTAGCGTCTGAGGTGGAGCGCCATACCAACCATCAGCTCTTTACTTTACCGCCCAGATCACTGTGCTACTCATACGCTGAGTTGGCGAGGGCCGGTATCGAACTAGGAACCTCGTGGTTTCTAGCCGAACGCTCTATCGACTAAGCTAACCCGGCCCAATTGTAAAAAAATTTATGAGTAACACGATTTTGGTTCCAATAGATCTCGTTAGGTCCTGATTAGATATATTGCGATTAAAACCGTGACAAACCCATACTTTTTCTACAATTGTTATAGGTCTATACTTATGATATATTGAGCATTCTTGGATAAATTACACATGTCAGTGAAAACACTAAAGCGGCAATCAGGTATATATATATATATATATATATATATATATATATATATATATATGTGTGTGTGTGTGTGTATGTGTGTGTGTGTGTGTGTGTGTGTGTGTGAGTGTGTGTGTGTGTGTGAATGTGCGAAAGGGAATGCTTCTCTTGGTTTTAGAAGCCCCATCAGACTGAACTTTGTTAATAATAAAGATAATTCTGATGAAGCTTCTAAAACGAACAGAGGCAAAATAGTAATTGAATATAATTGTTGTGTTCGTTATTTACGTTTTCCTCACATTTTGTAGGATTTTTCCTAGCCTGTTAATTTCTTTATATATATATATATATATATTATATATATATATATATATAATATATATATAATATATATATATATATATATTAAAACACACAATATGCTGTTAAAGTGAAAACATTTTATATCATGTTCATAGCAAATAATGAACAATATTTCGATTTATAAAAATCATCTTCAGAGTTTGTTTTTACTCCGGACTAATCGGGAGAGAAGCTGAAAATAATTTGAATTCAAAACGAAAAATTCAAATTATTTTCAGCTCCTCTCTCGATGAGTCCGGAGTAAAAACACGTTCTGAAGATGATTTTTATAAATCGAAATATTGTTAATATTAGCTATGAATATGATATAAAATGTTTTCACTTTAACAGCATATTGTGTGTTTTAATATCCTTTTATCTATACTTATACCGTCGGATTAATTTCGTTTCTCTTAACATGAGCCCAGAGTCATCATCTGATTAAGTCTTTATTTGCTGAACAGCTGCATGTGTTTACAATATAATTCATTGAATACTTTTGGAAAGTTTGGATGATATCAGGAAATATTTTGGACCGTTGGGAAAAATTGTACAAATCGTTAGCACGTCAAATAGCAATGGAATACTCGGATGTGAGGGTAGAATAACATCATCAGCCCATAAAACAATTTAGAGCCATTCGAATTAAATTGGTCACGTGTGCCAACAAGAGCTTAAATTTCAGACCAAGATTGTAAACTGATTGAGGGAATCAAGTGACAGCAGTCCCTCAGTACACAAGATTCGTTTGTTTACTATTAATTATTAGTGAGTACATTTTTCAATCATTACACCACAGCGAGGCGCCAAACTCTTTAAATAATCATGACTTCCTCAAAAGTCACTGAATTATTTCGTTACACTAAAATAAAAAGCCTCCTATGATCAATCGGCTGGTCATGTCAAGCCCTAGCACCTATATGATTGCCCTAACCCTATCGCCGTTATGACAATCCCGAACCCTTTTTATCATATGGGTGCTAGAAGGCGGTGGCTGAGGATCTTCATGTCCTAGGAATGACGTTAAACTATATCTGATGGTGAGGTTCCAGTTCTGGAGGTTTGGGGAATGTGGAGCACCCTTTCATAACCATTGCTCCCTGGTCCATTCAGATCCGGAGTGGTAGTAGCTGTTAGTGTCCCATCTATGGATTTAATAGAAAAATGGGTTTACAAAAAAATTGAGTATCAATTAAGAATAAATTTATTTAAAAACTTTGTCGGCATTAAATGACATATTGAGGTTGATATGCGGTAAAACAAAACAAACATTAAATAAAATGACTATTAAATCGATACATTTTTGTCTTGAATAATGTAGAGATTTTCGACAAATACTACTTAAGGCTCTTAAATGTTTGAAATAACCTGAATACATTCAGTTCAATTCCTAAAAGGATCATAAATAAAGTTCATACAAGACGACAAGAAATACCTGAAAAAAGGCTGGAGGGTATATCGGCCGAAACGTTGTACAGATAAGAATAAAGATGAGGACAATAGTCCGAATAATCTACATAATACTTATTATAAAGCCTCATTTCAAAAATTCAGAGAAAAATAAAGTTTAATTCCGCTTTTCTTTCTTTTTTCATTTTCTTCTTTTTTTTCTCCTTCTCCGTCTACTTATTTTGTTCGTTTTCTTTTTTTCTTTCTCTTTTTTTTTGTTTCTTTTTTTTGTGTCCATATTTTGTTCTTTCTTTCTTTCTTTTTCTCTTAGATTGTAAAGTCACTGAGGAGATAAAGTGACAGCACCCACCCACCCAGTACGCATGATTTGTTTGTTTATCGGTACGGTTAACCAATTTTACAATTACTTGGTTGCGCTTGAAATACGGGTTGGTTTGGTTTGTTTGATTTACGGCATACCAACCCTTTTCGGGTCATTTAATACCGACACAAGTCATTTTGATAAAAGTTTCTATCTTTCAAGTTCTTAATATCTTCAAATTTGTATAAATAATTTTCATTACCGTATTTGACGTCATATAAGATGCACGGGCATATAAGATGCACCCCCTTTTCAGCAGGTCAGATTCATGAAAAAAAGTTTTGAAATTTAAAACCTGTGTTTGTTTTTTCTTCGCCACCATACACTCCTGTTAACCTTTATTATAACAATACCAGCAATAAAATAAGGATACATCGAGTTTTATTGAGAATTCTGAGGTATGGGGGTTATCGTCCTTTGTCTGCGAGCCTCTGTTTCAAAGAACCAATCACAAGCTAGAATACTTTGGCGGTAAACCGAAAGTGTGAAACTCATCCTTTTTCTGCTCGACCAGCATCGAAGACGGACCACAAATTGAACGTCTCTCATATCCAGCATTGCGACAGAGAAGCCGTAGCAGGGGATCCGATAATTCACCCTACCTCAGGAGTCAGCTAAGTTATTTACAAATTATCTACATTTGTGCAGACGCACTAAAAGTTTGCAACCCTTTATTGTTATATATTTTGTAATACAAGTTTTTATTCACATTTTAGTTTGTTCGTTTATTCTTAACTCTTGAACTGTCTGCCACCATTCGTGGTTAAAATCTTTATAGTTTAGAGTAGGTAAAAGCCCGAGCGTAAGCTGGCTTAATGAGCATCATAGAGAAGATTAGCCTAGGCCTACGGAAGGTCTCAAACTTCACCTAAAACGCACGGAAATTTTTTGAGTCAAAATTCTGGAAAAAAGTGCGTCCTATATACCGTCAAATGCTGTAATTTTAACAACCATGTAGGTTATTTGATGCCAGAGTGTGAAATAAAAGTTTGTACTCAAGTTTTCTTTTCTGGTGTAATGCTTGAAATACGCATCTCTAAAAAAAAAAAGGACAGAATGTCATCTATGTTGAATTTTTCATATAGATCTTTCATATTATTTATATAAGTTCAGTCGGTAGAGAATTCGCCTAGGAACCACAGGATTCCTGGTTTGATACTCTCCCTCGCCAACTCAATACATGAGTATCACTGCTTGGATCTGTGCGGTAAATTGTGGAGTTGATCGTTGGTGGGGTACTTCACCTCAAACGCAAAAACAATCTCTCTGGTCTAGAACAAGGGAAAAGAGGATAGACTCCATCACTATCTGATACAATCTGTATATGATACAAACAATAAGCCACTCCACCGACATTTTCGTCTATTTTACTTTGTTGTTGTTGTTTTTTATTATTATTATTATTATTATTATTATTATTATTATTATTATTATTATTATCTATTTATTTCTATTATTATTATATTATTATTATTATTATTATTATTATTATTATTATTATTATTATTATTATTATTATCTATTTATTTACTTATTTACTATATTTTTCTGATTTAAATTTCTCCTTCTTACGTCTTCTAATTATTATTATTATTATTATTATTATTACAATCCCGATTAAGTTAACATATCGTTAAAATCGTTAACTACAAAAGTGTAAATATAGATGTACAACGTATATAATTTCCTAACCTCCAGACATGAAATAATTGTACATGTAAAGGCATTCATCCGAGTCAGCTGTGCCGGCTCTACCCAATGAATTCGCCATGGGGAATTTATGAAAAGAGTAACAAGGGAAAAGGAAATTCACACGTGGTCCCCAAACCCCGCATGAATATCCCGATCAGGGGAAGGAGATTACCTTCTTTGCCGCAGATTTTCCACAGTCTTGGTGACAAGTACGCCAAAAGCCGTTGATTCTGGTCGATGACGGAGACGTCTTTGGAATTTCACCAGAGCCCCTTTGGCCGGGTTGTGGCCTTAATACTACTGGGTGTCAGACCAATACGCTGTAAAGGGCTGTTAGAGAAACTTGAGTTGAGCTCTGACACTACCACATTCTCACCACCCGGCCACGGTGAGGAGAGGTCGGAAATAACCGCAGACGTGTTGACATGCCGTTTAAAAACCAACCAACCAATTGAAGGTAGAACGTTCACTTTACGATGATGTCATCACGGGTTAACATCCAAAAGTATTAATAATGGAGATTCGGTCTCAATTTGCCTGTAACCAAAACTACGTCACTGTTTACGTCACATTATCCGGAATCGTCAATACATAAGATAAAGAACAACCTCATATTATATACACTCGAAATTTGAGTATGCAAACTTAGACGGTCCTCATTTTTTAAAACAAGTTTTAATATATACTTTGTTTTATTTTCATAAATATTTAAAGTTATCGAACGTATAGAGTTTTACGAGAAAAGTATTTACAAACAAGAAATAGTCTTGTTTTCAGTATGAAGAGGTTAACTAAAATGTTTAAAATAAATAAATACCTAAGATTCTGTGTTAAATCTTTGTGTAACATATTCAAAATAATTATTTAATTAATAATTAATAGAGACACGCTATATTTTATTTGAGGGGGACAGAATTAAGTTTCCATATCTAATTGTTTTACTTTTTACTCCTTTAATAAATTTGATGATTTTACTTATGATGCAAACCCTCTGACTTTAAACTCCCACCTCCTTAACAAAAATTTTTCAAAAATTAATTTTTACACCACCCGGAGGGTGTTTTCTTTTTTCTTTTTGCTAATAACATCACTGAATTAATAATTCATTTTTAGATCTTTTACTTTTACCCAGCAGAATTCGCGGAATTTCTATTCTTGTTTGTGTTCAATGTAATGATTCAAATCTTATATCATTGAATGACATTTCGTTGCTCGAAGGTTGAGAATACAACAAAAGACGTTTATACGAATAGACTGAATCTTAATATAGCATTTCCACATTGTGACAGAAAACCAACAAAGTCTTTTGGCTGTGCAACTTACGCCGGGTGCGATTTGTGTTGGGAATAATAATACTAAACTGACATTGGAATCATTTTATGTTTGCCGTACCGCTGCTGTTTTTTTACCTATATATATATATATATATAAATATATATATATATATATATATATATATATATATATTTTATTATTATTATTATATTATTATTACTCTTTCTAAAGAGAGAGAGAGAGAGAGAGAGAGAGAGAGAGAGAGAGAATAATTATATATAGATATATATGTGTGTGTATATACATTCAAAGTAAGTAAAGTTGGCGGAGTGGCTTATTGTGGGTATCAGCCGGACACCGGTGGAGTCTATTTCCTTTTTGCTAGCGCTATACCAGGGGAATTTTGCGCCACACCTACCGTCAGTGTCCCATTTTACTTCCATGATCAGATTAACCAATCTGTGCTATTCATTGGCTGAGTTGGTGCAACTCATATATATATGAGTGAAAAGAGCGCGTTTTGAGCACCCCTAATTATATATATATATATATATATATATATATATATAAATTGTTGGTACAGGCAAATTTATATAGTATATTGAGGGTTATCATAGTGATCACCACAGCATAAATGGATGGAAGAATAAGGTGGAATGAAAGGAAAAAAAAATTGTTTATTGATAAAACAAATCAAGGGCCCTTTCGTACGGTACTTTTCAAGTTTTACACCCGGAATCGTATATAATATATATATATATATATATATATATATATATATATGGGCTGAGGGTGCAACTTCATATATATAGCGGGGGATAACAACGTCACTAAAAGTTAATGTACATGGGTTTTTTTAGCATGAAGAATAGGAAACTAAGGATTCAAATGGGATATGTATTTACCAACCCCTCCGCACGAGCAGGATATGACACAAGGTCAATTTCTTAAGCGGAGTTCAACAGGTTTGAATTCAGAGTTTTCCTTCTCCTAGACCGGTTGCCTAACCAAGGTTAAAGAGTCCAGTCTGCCCTACTATTTATCCATAGCTGGAGGGAGAGTAGGATTCATACCTTTCCCAAAGGTATGAATACTAGCGCTAAGTGAAATGAATACTAGCGCTAAGTGAAATGCAAATACCACATCCAGGATTTGAACTCCGAGCGACGAGTCCATTTTCCATGACTTTAACCATTACACACGCGCTTCCCATATTCAAGAATTATACCTGACTTAGCCGTTTCGTTCAAATTAATTGTATACCAAATACTTACTTAGATAGATTTATATAACAACTGCCAGCATTTGGGCATGAGATACTTGAAAAAGGCCGGGGGATTATCGGCCGAAACGTTGTGTAGATAACAATAGGATGAGAACAATAGTCCGAATAATCCAAATAATAATGTTTTTAAATTCTTTTGCGTGTTTTTCACACCAGCGTAAGCAGATGGTATTTCATTGATATCTGAGTGAAACAAGTCTACTCAGGTCTACATGACTCCTTCTGAGTATTCTAGCCGATCTTAACAATGCTGTTGTCTGGATGGTCTCAATTCTTCCTCTACTTTCCAATTCCTCTTGTCTGTTTTTTAGAAAAATCGGGGGCCGATCCATATGCAATTATTGTTCACTCCTTTTGAGTTTTTCATATCAGCGTTAGCTGGTGGCCTTAAAGTGGAGTCTGAGTGGCAACAAGGGCAACAAGTCTCTTCAGGTCTCCAGGACTCTTCTGAATATTCTGGCAGATGGCAGCAGTACAATATTCTGGATGGTCTCAATTCTTCCTCTGATTTGCAGATTTTCCAAACTTTTTGGGACCGTTCCAAGTGCACCAACTACAATTGGTATCACTTTGACTTTCATATTCCATAACTTTTTCAGGTCTAGGTATTTGTCCATTTTTTCGTGTTCCTTCAGCTTCACCCTGTGATCTGCTGGAACTGAAAAATCCACCAGTTGACAAGTTCTTTCTTTTTTGTTAATCAACACTTATTATTATTATTATTATTATTATTATTATTATTATTATTATAACGCAGCCTGTATTGTTTTTTAAAATCCAGTTTCCGTGTCTATGTGCATTTAGAGACCTAATCTTCAAATTTCCCCGAATTCACAGAGAAAGAGAAAGATATATATATATATATATATATATATATATATTATATATATATATATATATAAAGAGATGGGGAGAGAGAGAAAGAGACTGATGAACATTGGACAGAACACACTTGCATACTGCTAAACTCCCACAGACATATCCACACACTGCACCATACACAAGGAATTGCGCAAACCAGAGCTGTGTAGAAAACTCTTTCATAAGTGTTGGCGCTTTGCAGAATTGATTGTAAATAGTGCCGTCGAAAAGTCTGGGAATAGGAGCAAGTGGTTGGGTTGGGCGATGCGTCTTGTCAAGTGGCAAAGAAACTTACGTGTGGGTTCCTTGCAGCTGATATCACCGCTGACGCAGAGTTTAATCGAGTGTGCAGGGATATAAATGTAAGCACACTGCATGCCTGTTCATGTACTTGAGAGAGAGAGAGAGAGAGGAGAGAGAGAGAGAGAGAGTGTGTGTGTGTGTGGAGCGGAGAGAGAGAGAGAGTAGGAGAGGTAGAGAGTGTAGGAGAGAGAGAGTGGGTTCATGTGGAGTGGCGACGTTTCTCGCAGTCACATGTGAACTGGCCGCCGTTGTGAGTGTGACGTCAATTGGACCTCTGAGAAATGGACCCAATGTTCGTAGCTTTTGGCCGGAACGTGTTGACTATTCATTAATCCTAACAACCTCAGCCGTGCCAAACACACGCGGCATTCAATTTCTTCTTTCATTGTAGGGCTGTTAACATCGTTACTGCTTCATCAACGACAAATGCACATATATATATATAAGACAAGAAGCGGCTACTCGGCGTTGCCTTTGTAGAGGCGGGGATAAAAAATAGTTAGGCTCGCAGATCCGTTGATTGTTTTAGTTTTCTATAATTAATTTGTTTATTATTTCTCTGATTTTTTTTTAGATGAAGCTTGATAATTAGTATTATTTGGATAATTCGGACTATTGTCCTCATCTTTATTGTTATCTGTACAACGTTCGATTCAAAGTTCCGTGATTGCTCCCAATTACGACAAAAACGTTCCCAAATTTGAAAAGAAGGTTTTCGAGTTCGAGATGCCTCCCGAGTCCGACAAGTATTTTCCCGAGTTCAAGAAGGTTCACGAGTCCGACAAGAAGGTTACCGAGTTCGAGCAGGCTCTCGAGTCCGACAAGAAATACCTGAAGAAGGCCGGATAGCATATCGATCGAAACGTTGTACAGATAACATTAAAGATGAAGACAATAGTCCGAATAATACAAATAATAGTGATTTGTTTATGTTTTAATCATGGATGCCACTAATGACTTTCCCTCTTACTATTCAAATCCTAATTTTTAAACATCTTCACAAATATGAATAAAATCTTCGTGAATTCTGTACGAAAAGCAAGCTCTGATGATAGTGAATGTGTATATATATTTACTTTGTTCTTAATTGTTGTATTTTCGTAGCTTCCTTGGGACATACACAACAATTGTCCTTTATATATGTATAGAAGGCTAAGCTCGAGTTTTGTAACAGTTCGAAGAATATTCAGATTTATTTATTTACTCCGCTCTGACTAACCTGGCACAAGGCCACAAAGTTAAAGCATCAATAAAGTAATGAACTCACTACACTACTGTGGTTCCCAATCTTTTTCTATTCCCGTACCCTTAAAGAGTTTTTCTCTGACCTCGCACCCCTTAAAAGAGTTTTTCTCTGACTCGCATACCTTAAGAGTGTTGCTCTGACCTCGCACCCCTTAAAAGAGTGTTGCTCTGACCTCGCACCCCTTAAAAGAGTTTTCCTCTGACCTTGCACCTCTTAAAAAGGTTTTGCTCTGACCTCGCACCCCTTAAAAGAGTTTTTCTCTGACCTCGCATCCCTTAAAAGAGTGTTGCGCTGACCTTGCACCCCTTAAAAGAGTTTTGCTCTGACCTTTCACCCCTACAATTTATACTTTTGTTCAAAAATATAGAATGTCAATCCATACTAGAGTTTTATCAAATGACCATACATATTTCACGCTCTAAATAATATTAATCTGAAATAAAGGAACGAAAATATAAATACTAATAATTACAAAGGAGAAAAAATAATCTAAATTTGAACGAATGCTTCTCGCACCCCCTGGAATGATGCTCCCACCCCGGGGAGGTGCTACCATTCCTGGTTGGGAACCCTTGCACTACAGTATTTAATGTTTTTACAAACAAAGAAATGCAGTGGTATTTTGACTTACGAGTTTAATTTGTCTGACCCTTAACTAAATCTCTTCCCATATCAAATCCATTTTCCCCATTGGAATAAACTAAAATTCCATTAACTTGTTCCAGCACTTCTCACAAAAACACCCTAATCTTTTTAGTTACGTTTCGTTAATAAGAAAAATTGTATGAACACATGATAAAATAGAATGTTAATAAATTATGTTCTGTAATATGTTTATTTGGTGCCGTTATAGTATGTGACCTACCTTTTTGATTCTGTTATAGTATGTGACCTTTTTGATTCTTTATAGTATGTGACCTACCTTTTTGACCCCTCCTTTTTGATTCTGTTATAGTATGTGACCTACCTTTTTGATTCTGTTATAGTATGTGACCTACCTTTTGATTCTGTTATAGTATGTGGCCTACCTTTTTGATTCTGTTATAGTATGTGGCCTACCTTTTTGATTCTGTTATAGTATGTGCCTACCTTTTTGATTCTGTTATAGTATGTGGCTACCTTTTTGATTCTGTTATAGTATGTACCTACCTTTTGATGTTCTGTTATAGTATGTGACCTACCTTTTGATTCTGTTATAGTATGTGGCCTTTTTTTGATTCTGTTATAGTATGTGACCTACCTTTTTGATTCTGTTATAGTATGTGACCTACCTTTTTGATTCTGTTATAGTATGTGGCCTACTTTTTTGATTTGTATAGTATGTGGCCTACCTTTTTGATTCTGTTATAGTATGTGGCTACTTTTTGATTTGTTTATAGTATGTGGCCTACCTTTTTGATTCTGTTATAGTATGTGGCCTACCTTTTTGATTCTGTTATAGTATGTGGCCTACCTTTTTGATTTGTTATAGTATTGGCCTACCTTTTTGATTCTGTTATAGTATGTGGCTACCCTTTTTGATTCTGTTATAGTATGTGGGCTACCTTTTTGATTCTGTTATAGTATGTGGCCTACCTTTTTGATTCTGTTATAGTATGTGGCCTACCTTTTTGGATTCTGTTATAGTATGTGGGGCTACCTTCTTGATTATGTTATAGTATGCGGCCTATTTCTTGATTCTGTTATAGTATGTGGCCTACCTTTTTGATTCTGTTATAGTATGTGGCCTAGTTATAGTATGGGCCTACTTTTTGATTCTGTTATAGTATGTGACCTACTTTTTTGATTCTGTAAGAGTATGTGGCCTAACCGGTTTGAATATTTCCTACCCCAGTAAGAGTATATTTATAGATATAAGTAGTAGGAAATTTATTGAAACTAATTATTTTTTCACATATATTCAATTTCAAGAAATGCAATTTAGTCATAAGCTGTATGTAGTAATTGAGTATGATTAAAAAAGAATTTATCCATAATGTACATGTATCAGAGATCTATTTAATTCTAAAATATTCTAAAATTCTGAAATAGGGTTAGGAGTTATTATTATAACCTTACAAAATGCTTTTTATGTTAGGCCACATACTATAAGAAAGACATAATTTTGTAGGCCACATTCAAAAGGTATGCCACATACTATAATGGTACCGTTTATTTTTTCTAAATAATATTTTTCGTTAGTGTGATCAATTTTGAAACTTAAATGTATTTAGTCAACTTATTAACATACGCGTTTCTGAAACTCGCTCGTAGCAACAAAATTATCTCAGCATAAATCAAAAATGCTTGATACTTGCTAAATATTATTAGAAGTAGTTACTTGAAACAATACAATTGTGTGCAAATTGTTTGTATTAGATAGGAATAGTTAATAGAACATAAGACTGTGCCAACAAAATCAAGAATGGACTACACAAAAAAATATAATATGAACGCGATTCCCAAAACTTTAAGAATAAGATAACCCTCTACGGCATGGCATACAGTTTCAGATTATATAAACATAAAGACTTAAACTGCTTACCAAGATTTTTTACACAGCATAAAATTCTATTTCTATTACGCCAGAAAATGTGTAGTAGACTATTATAGAGACGTCAAAAAATGCTTCTCCCGAAGCTTTTTATGTTCATCAACTTATATACCATTGCTCTGTTCACTTGTCTTTTATATTTTTGGCATTAAAAAAAATCAACATCAAGTAGTGATGAAAAGCGTGGATTCCTTTGACTCTCTTGCGATCCGTCTCTCACACCCATCCCTATTAGACGGCATCCAGTGTCCGTACAGAGCTGATTAATGTACATATTTAATTGACAGCAAACAATGGTTAGTCAATGTGTGGGAGTCCGCTGGAGAATGTCACTTTTGAGGTCGATGCTGCTTCTCTAGCAAGTGCTAGCATGTCTCGTTCGTGCTGCTTCCAAAATGTTTTCAAGGCAACACGTAGCGTTCTTGTTCATATCTATCTTTTTTTCCGAGATCGTAGATAGAGTCCAAGTCATACAGTAGTACTAACAGGGCTACAGCTTTGTAGAATCTCCGTTTTACTTTGTAAGAGATATCAGATTTTGATGTGGTTGACAGGCTTTAATAGCAATTAATTCCTTTCCTATTCGTATGTTTAAAAAGTGGTCTAAATAAAGCTCCTACATCTCCAGTTGAGTAGGGCCCTATAACACTATGATAATGTTATAGATTGACTGGCGATATTAAATTAGATACTTAAGAATAATTAAGATATTTTACAAAAAGTTAAAAGTTATAATCCTTTGTAAGGAAGTGTAAAACAAAAAGAAGAAAACAACGAATAATAATAATATTACAAATTGCACCTGGTGACACACAGTCTTTATACTGGGTTCCTTCAAAAGTTCAAATCAAAAGTTTGCGTCAACGAAGTACAAAAATATTACTCAGCAAAGGAAGTTGAAAAGGCTAATCTTAAATTTTGATTTAATAAATAAAACAATAACTTAATTTGGATCAGGTCACACCAGTGCTAACTCTAATGGAAAATGCTGTGGGAAATCACAAGCAAGTCTGGCACAAGACCATTTACACAATAATAAAAATATTATCGAATGGTTCACCAATCATAGAAAACTGGGGTGGAGTTTTTGCTGCCCTCCCCAAGATGTGCAACCGGGGGTCATGATTTTGATTGGCCGTCCAATCAGATGCGACCTGGGAGGGAGCTTTTGTACTCCTCCCCAATGTTTTCACTGTAATTCCATTGGTCTGGTGTTTCTATTGGCTGGCTAATCGTAGCCGTATGTTCACGGGTCATAAAAGAAGACCCGAAAAGGAAACAGACCGAAAGCTGGTTCAATAGCCACGTCTCAGAGCCCGTGCCACCGTCTTTGCCGCTACTTCCTGCTACCTTGCTACTCAGTCCTGACTTGACCATATCAGAACCCAGAAGTAATTAGCTGTATATCGCCAGTCAATCCACAAAACTTCGACATCGTCTTCGACATTGACACCCTTTGTTGTTGTACATGATTTTGATCACTGTATAATTAATAAAGGTATTGTTGTATTGTTAATAAGCGTTTCGTAGTCATTGCGAATTTGGTCACTTTCAGAGACAGCCAGAGCCAAGAAAAGCCGAACCAGCTCTTCTTCAACTTTCCTGTGGGTCAAACAAAACAGCGTGGGCACAGGAGGTCGGAACGAGCAGGTCCACCAGTCTATAAGTGACCTGCAGCGCAAAACGCACTTATAGGACCACATTTGGTATCCGCGTCCCAGGATACTATCACATTTGGCCCCGTGACAGTACGGGTTCACAGCCCTTTCGGCTGGGACTGCAGATAGGTAGGACCCAACTAATGAAGCCACCTGTTGACCGCGGGTGGCGACCCATGATACTATTCTGATGGCTGAATAGCCCACGACATGCAATACTTTGGCACTTACTTTGGATTGACAGGCTGTCGGAGAGGCCCCCACCAACCAATCGGTTGGTCACGTCAAGCCCTAGCACCTATATGATTTTCCCGACCCTATTGCTCTTATGGCAAACCCTATCCTTTTTTATCATGTACTAGAGAGCCTTGCTGTCCTGGGTGTTATGTTAAGCTGCATCTAGTGATGAGTTTCCAGTTCTGGAACTCTAAGGATTGTGGAGTAACCCTTCATTGCTATTACTCTCAGGTCCACTCTGATCCGCTGTGGTAGTACCTATCAGGGTCCCGTCTACTGATTAAATAGATCAAAAATGGGTTTCAAAAAATTAGTGAAAAAATTGAATACCTAAAATAACGAATAAAACCATATGTTTGGCATAAAATAACAAGGGTTGACATGCCGTAAAATTCAACCATCCTACCCAATCTGGGCATAAATAACCCTAGACGGGTTAAATGCCGTTAAACTCAATCAATCAATCATTCAATCGAAGAAATTACCCAACAATGACAATGTTCGGTGAACACTTAATAATAAATCTTAGTAAATAAGAGCATTTGCCTATTTCATATATTTGATGTGAAATATCTAAAAGCTGTTTTTATGATATGTCTGGACTACAGCGGTTACTATACCTAATACACAAAGCTCTTTAATCATGTAAGCCTTGTTTGCCCGGCAAACGCGTCAATAGTTTGACATTAAATGACCAACTGTCACTCATACATTAAATAGTAGAAATTTACTTATCTCCGATATTAGAATTCATTTTGTACTGTTTAAAGTGACATTGCCTGTATAAACTGTCTAGCTTTTTCACAGGTGGGTGGAGGGTCAGTTAATTACTTTACAAATACAGAAGCCAATACAGAAATTACCTTCGCTAACACCCATTCAAAGACTAAGTCTAGCCATCAACACAAGAAGTTTTCAAATATGAACTGAATATATTTATTGGTTGGAATGTTGTCAATCATCATTCATTTTGGTTGGTTGGTTGGTTGGTTGGTTGGTAGATTTTACGGCATGTCAATACTTGTTGGGTCACTATATACCGAAGACGCCTTGTCATACACAATCTTGATTGGCATTCATCATTTATTCATATATTTACCTAACCCCTCCGCACGAGCAGGATGCGACACAAAGTCAATTTGGTAAGCGGTGTTTAACAGGTTTGAATTCAGAGTTTTCCTTCTCTTAGACTGGTTACCTAACCAAGTTTAAAGAGCACTTCTACCCTTATCATCAATAACTTGGCCTAAATACTTGATTTTAGATTTTCTAAAAACTCACATTTAACTAAACTGAGTTTTAAGATATATCGTTTTATCTTTTCAAAAACTTCGTTAATAATGTTCTGCATGTTATTTTCGGCTCTCACTCTTAATTATATATTTATCAACCCCTCCACACGAGCCGGATGTGACACAAGGTCAATTTGGTAAGCGGTGTTTAACAGGTTTGAATTCAGAGTTTTCTTTCTCTTAGACTGGTTACCTAACCAAGGTTAAAGAGCGCTGTCTGCCCTGCCATTTACCCATAGCTGGAGAGAGAATTGGATTCATACCTTTCTGAAAGGTATTAGAGCGAAATTCAAACAATTTCGTCCAGGATTTGAACTCGGGTCGACGAGTCCATTTCCTATGACTCTAACCATTACACCACGAACCACCAGTTTATCTATAACTCAGTTTTTAAAGCACACTTTCTTAAACTCATTTTTTCTATGTAACCCATATATGGGACCTTAACAAGTATTACCACTCCGGGCAAGAGTGGTGTTGGGAATAATGGCGATGATGGCACACCCCACACTCCCCATAGCTCCAGAATTGAAACTTCACTATTAGATGTTGAAAATCATACACAGGACATTAAGATACTCAACCACCGCCTACTAGCACATATATCACAAAATGGTTGGGCATTTGCCATGTACAATAGGGTCGGGACAATAATATAAGTGCAAAGACGTGACGTGGCTAGCCGATTGATCAGAGGGGGTCTCTCAAACTGCCCATCTAGCTTAAGTAAGGGTAAAAGTGGGATGTTGCAAGTCATGGACTGTACATCTACCAAATTCCATCCTTAAGCTTCACGGATCGCCATCCACAGCCAACAGGTGGCCCCATTGGGGGGATTTTAACTGTTACATAATTATTAGATTCCTAATAATTATTTACAGTAGTGTAGAAATCAAAATGGCTGCTATAAGTTGCAGCCCACGGCCTTGAAGGATGAGTAACAAGGATTGACCTCATCCTGATCCTTTCCAGTGGATACCGTGAGAATCGGTGGAGGAGACTCTCTTCCGATTTAGATTAGAAATAGATTTTAGTCTGTCAGCCAGAAACCACGACCGTGGTGAGTCGTGTATTGCACTTTCCGACTCGATCTGCGCAGGTAGTCTGGTGGTGATTTCGGAATAAAATATGTTCTAAGTAAATCGAAGTCTTGTGTCATTATCTAAAAACTACCAATGACACAGGGCTTCTGATAAAGAGAAATCCCCAATGGAAGACCAGACACGAAGTCCCCAAGAGAATTCCAGACGCTAGAAGAGATGTTAGAAGAGACCTAGAAGAACTTAAGATGTCAGAAGAACAAAAGAATAATAGAAGTAAGAAGTAAGTACAGAAAGAGTTATGCAACATAACTCTATGCAGAAGAGCAGTCGGTGTATTCTAAAACTCCAGTCGACAGGACCGTGCTCTGTTCATTTTGGCTAATGTTTTCATTTTCTGCACAATTGCTTTTCATCTGTCAAGCTGCACTTCCATAAAAGAGAACATATTTGAAATAAATAATATATTATCGACCAGGCATGAACTCGCATCACTTTTGCTTGATCGTTCAGTGTGCATTTATTATTAATTTTACGTACATTAGTAGTCGTATTAGTAATACTTATTTTGAAAAAAATAGAAATAATTTCCACAATACCAGTTCATATACTCGCTAGTAATATCTATCTACTGAAAGCAATGTTGATATACCATTCTTCAACATGAGTAATGTAACCCGCCTAGATAAGCCTTATATTTTTTCCGAGACGAACAGTTACGATCATGGATGGACTGGTGCAACATCGTGCGTTGCTGTTTGAAAACATTTTTAAAGGCTGGTGTCTCTGTAATTGCTACACAGAGGTTTTTCTTGCGATTTCATAGTATGTTAGAATTATGTTGTTCCGGGTGGGAAATCGATAGGATAAAAATTTCGAAAACTCAGGTCATTCGGTTAACGGAAAGCCACTTGGTTTTTAACCTTAAAACATGGCCCGTCAGACATTATCGTAAGTTGCAGAGAAATATCGAGTGCGCTCTTAAAATCGTGGAACCAACACCCCACAAGAAAGCAGTTGTATGACTACTTTTCCCCCTATCAACAACATCCGAACGAGACGAAAAGACATGCCGAACACAGCTGGAGAGACGAACTCATAAGTGACGTTCTCTGTGGAAACCAGCATATGGAACATCAGTGTATGTCGTCCAACAATTCTACATTGACCAGCTCTGTGCGAATACTGGAGCTGCGAATACTGGATGCTGCGAAGAGAACATCCCGAGGACATTGAATGAAGGGACAGTTGTTTAAAGATGGTCATGGATATCCGTTACTAACACGCGCACATATGATCTGAAAATGAAACATATCTCTTGTTTCTATGTTTAATGGCATAATCAACTGTTGTGGATAATCAATGCTGAAGACATTCCTTGTAGAAGAACAGTAGTATTGCTATTAGCCCATCACTGAGGGAATGAGGGGCTTAAACACAATGGTATAAGTCCGAAGTGAACGTAATAGTGCAAATGGAGTGAACTCGCTTACGTGATGTTAGTCACTACAAGACGGGAAAAAATGAAATATTTAGAATCTATGCAATGAATTATTATATATATCTTGCTAAATTGCTTAGTTAATCAAAGAAATATATCCTTTGACTTGAAATGGAAACCACTTGTCGCATAATTGGCGCGCCTTACTCGGAAACATATTTGTGGCCTTGTGCCAACACAAAGAAACCTTAATAGGATGTAGCATGATTCTCAGACCTTACGGGAGTGGGCAAGCAAGAGGATAATGGAATTCTCATTATCACTGTGACTGGGTTCGATAGCCAGGAAGTCTAGGATTTTGCTATAGAATTTATTTTAATCGGTTTGTCAGAAGACCTCTATGTGACACCGTGCAATTTGGTACAACAGTTAAGAACATATCGAAGGTTCCAAAAAGATCTAGAAAGCTCCACACCATTTCTATAATAATAACAAACAAACGTGAACAGTACTTGAACCTGATATAAGGAGAGGGATAGTGTAAACACAAGTCAAATGTTCCGGAACGAAAAAGAGGCACGCTGCCTGACCTCCCGAAATAAACAAGGAAGGGGTGAAAAGAATATTTTGGGGTCCGCTGATAATAACGACGACTACTAGATTTGTGAGTGTGTAACAAGCGTCGAAGTTTACAGCCTTGTAAGCGTCCCAGCGACTTGTGTGAGTTTAATAGTGCACCCAGGGAGCGACTGTGAAAAGAACCTTTGTCAACCACATTGTTAAACCACTTAACTTTTAGATCATAGTTGGTTATTTAAAGAGGAGTAAGCAATATTATTTTTGTTTTTGTTTTTTGCTTTTTTTTTAGTATTATTTTTCACATTTACAAATCTAAAATTCAAATATTATTATTCATAAAAGAGAAAACAAATTTTAAAAAGAAAAAAAAGAAGAATCAAATAATTTTCATATGTTTATTTAATATTGTTTATATTATTTTCCAGATTCAAATTGAATAAATAGAATCTTATTTTAAATTAAATAAGTTTGAACATTTTGTTTAATATTTAGTGAATTTACAAATTGCAAGAAAATAAAACAAAGTTAAAACAATTCAAAAAACTAATTTTGGAGATTTCTGACAAAAATGCAACTACTTTCGTACAAATTACGCGTGCTGGTTTCATGTACTTTACGAATACATTATTAGAGGTGTTTGCTGTGTGGAGCAATATGTGACACAAGTTAATCTTAAAATGCAGTTTAACAGGATTTTCTCCTAGCCAGGGGTTAACCAGACCATGGGCTGGCAACTACCTTGAGTGCGAGAATCATTGCAGGGGTGCAAGAAGCCTCGTTCAAATTTAGATTAAATTCTTCTCATTTGCAATCAAAATTTCATCATTTTGTTTTGTTTTATTCCAGGTTATTATCATAACCTTATCATGTCGACAGTGTTTGAGAAGTGAAATATTTATGACCTTTTGATAAAGCTGTAGTATAATTCAATTCTAATATTTTTGAACACAAGTATAAATTGTAGGGGTGCAAGGTCAGAGAAAAACTCTTTTTGGGTGCGAATAGAAAAAGGAATTCGTATAATTTG
>CM042141.1:31551397-31570135 GCA_023376005.1 Doryteuthis pealeii | reverse complement strand
CCGGAAAAATTGTACCAAATCGTTAGCACGTCAAATAGCAATGGGAGTAATACGCTCGCGGATGTTGAGTTCATTTTAGAATAACATCGATTTCAGCCCATAAAAAATTTAGACCATTTCGGAATAAATTTGCGTCACCCTGTGCTTGCCAAACAAGAGACTTAAATTTCAGACCAAGATTGAAACTGATTGAGATGGAATCAATACAGAGTCCCCTCAGTACACCAGATTCGTGTGTCACTATCATTATTTATGAGTACAATTTTCAATCATTACACCACCGAGGCGCCAAACTCTTAAATCATGACTTCCTCGCAAAAAGTCACTGAATTATTTCACACTAAAATAAAAACCTCATATGATCAATCGGCTGCGTCATGTCAAGCACCTAGCAACTATCATGATTGCCCTTAACCTTATACGCCTTATGACAATCCAACCCTTTTATCATATGGTCTAGAAGGCGGTAGGCTAAGGATCTTCATTCCTAGGAATCACGTTAAACTATAATCTCTGATGGTTGAGGTCTTTTCCCAGTTCTGAGTTTGGGGAATACTGGAGGCACCCTTTCATAACATTGCTCCCTGGCCTTCAGATCCGGAGTGTAGTAGTTATGTTTCCCAATCTATGATTTAATAGAGGAAAAAAATGTCATTACAAAAATTGAGTAATCAATTAAGAAATAAATTATTTAAAAATTTTGTCGCATTTAAATACATTGAGGTTGATATGCGGAAAACCAAAACAAAGCATAAATAAAAGACTATTTAAATCGAACCATTTATTATTGTCTTGAATAATGTAAATTCTGCAGACAAATACTATTAAGATCGGGCCTCTTAAAATAGGTTTTGCAATAACCTGAATACATTCAGCTCAATTCTTTAAAAGGATCATAAATAAATTCATACAAGACGACAAGAAATACTAAAAAAGGGCTGGGTATCGGCCGAGAACGTTTGTACAGAATTAAGATAAGATGAGACAATAGTCCGAATATCCAAAATTAATACTTATTTTTATAATAAGTAATTATTTGATTATTCGGACATTCATCCTCATCTTTATTTATAATCTGTACCAAAAACGTTCGAATGCCCCCAGCCTCAATCTCAAAGCTCAGAAAAAGAAAAAAAAATAAAGGTGTTAATTCCGCGACCGCCCCTTCCGCCCTGTCCCTCCTGTATTCTTTTTTTATTTTGCCCCCCTCTTCTTGTTCCTTGACCGCTTTTTTGTTTTTCTTTCTTTTTCCAATTCTTCTTTCCTCTCCTTCTCCGTAATCTCACTTATTTGGCTTTTCGTTTTTTTCTTTGTTTCTTTTTTCTCCTTTTCTTCTTTTTGGTGTCAATATTTTGTTCTTTCTTTCTTTCTTTTCTTTCTTTTTCGTCTTAGATTGTAAAGTGACTGAGGAGATAAAGTCATTAGCAAATCCCCTACCCCCACAGTTTGCAGAATTGTCGTTTATTCGTACGGTAACCAGGTTTACAAACAGTATAATTACTTGTTTGCTTGAAATACGGTTGGCTTTGGTTTGTGTGTTTACGCCAAATCAACCCTTTTCGGGTCATTTTAATACCGAAACAAGTCATTTTGATAAAAGTTTCTATCTTTCGAGTTCTTAATATCTTCAAATTGGTTATAAATAATTTTCATTACCGTATTTGACGGCATATAAGACGCACGGCATATAAGATGCACCCCATTTCAGCAGGTCAGATTCAGGAAAAAAAAGTTTTGAAATTCAAAACCTATGTTTGTTTTTTCTTCGCCACCATACGCTCCTGTTAACCTTTATTATAATACCAGCAAGAAAATAAGGATGCATAGAGTTTAGAGTAGGTAAAAGTACCGAGCGTAAGCTGGGTTAATGAGCATCATAGAGAAGATTAACCTAGGCCTATGGGAGGTCTCAAACTTCACCTAAGAAACACGGAAATGTTTTGGTCAAAATTTTGGACAAAAGTGCGTCCTTTATACCATCAAATACGGTAATTTTAGCAACCATTTAGGTTATTTAATGCCAAAACCTGTCAGAGTGTGAGATAAAAGTTGGTACTCAACTTTTATTTTCTGGTGTAATGCTTGAAATACGCATCTCTAAAATAAAGGACAGACTGTCATCTATGTTGAATTTTTCATATAGATCTTTCATATTATTTATATAAGTTCAGTCGGTAGAGCATTCGCCTAGGAACCACAGGATTCCTGGTTTGATACTCTCCCTCGCCAACTCAGTGCATGAGTAGCACAGCTTGGATCTGTGCGGTAAATTGTGGAGTTGATCGTTTGGGTACTTCACCTCAAACGCAAAAAACAATCTCTCTGTCTAGAACAAGGGAAAAGAGGATAGACTCCATCCCTATCTGATACAATCTGTATATGATACAAACAATAACCACTCCACCGACATTTTCGTCTATTTTACTTTTTTGTTGTTGTTTTATTATTATTATTATTATTATATTATATTATTATATCTATTTATTCTAATTATTATTATTATTATATTATTATTATATATTATTATCTATTTATTTACTTATTTACTATATTTTTCTGATTTAAATCTCCTTCTTTCATCTTCTAAGTATTATTATTATTATTATTATTATTATTATTATTATTATTACAATCCCGATTAAGATAACATATCGTTAATATCGTTAACTACAAAAGTGTAAATATAGATGTACAACGTATATAATTTCCTAACCTCCGGGCATGAAATAATTGTACATGTAAAGGCATTCATCCTGAGTCAGTTGAGCCGGCTCTACCCAATGAATTCGCCATGGTAAATTTATGAAAAGAGTAATAAGGGAAAAGGAAATTCACGCGCGGTCCCCAACCCCCGCATGCATATCCCGATCAGGGGAAAGAGATTACATTCTTTGCCGCAGATTATCCACAGTCTTGGTGAAAAGTACGCCAAAAGCCGTTGATTCCGGTTGATGACCGAGACGTCTTTGGAATTTCACCAGAGCCCCTTTGGCCGGGTTGTGGCCTTAATACAACTGGGTGTCAGACCGATACGCTGTAAGTGGCCCTTGGAGAAACTTGAGTTTCGGACCACATAGCTCTGACATTACCACATTCTCACCACCCGGCCACGGTGAGGAGAGGTTGGAAATAACCGCAGACGTGTTGATATGCCTTTTAAAAACCAACCAACCAATTGAAGGTAGAACGATGACTTCCTGATGATAACACCCAAAAGTATTAATAATGGAGATTCAGTCTCAATTTGCCTGTAACCGAAACTACGTCACTATTTATGTCACATTACACAGAATCTTCAATACAAATGATAAAGAACAATCTCATATCATATACACTCAAAATTTGAGTATGCAAATTTATACGGTCCTAATTTATTAAAACAAGATTTAATAAATACAGGTCCGGTATTTATATATACTTTGTTTTATTTTAATAAATATTTAAAGTTATCGAACGTATAGAGTTTTACGAGAAAATTATTTACAAACAAGAAATAGTCATGCTTTCGGTATGAAAAGGTTAACTAAAAGGTTTAAAAATAGATAAATACCTAAGATTTTGTGTTAAATCTTTGTGTAACATATTCAAAATAATTATTTAATTAATAATTAATAGAGACAAGCTATATTTTATTTGAGGGGGACAGAATTAAGTTTCCATATCTAATTGTTTTACTTTTTACTCCTTTAATAAATTTGATGATTTTACTTATGATGCAAACCCTCTGACTTTAAACTCCCACCCCCTCAGGCAAATTTTTCAAAAATTAATTTTTACACCACCCGGAGGGTGTTTTCTTTTTTTTCTTTGCTAATAACATCACTGAATTAATAATTCATTTTTAGATCTTTTACTTTTATCCAGCAGAATTCGCGGAATTCTATTCTTGTTTTGTGTTCAATGTAATGATTCAAATCTTATATCATTGAATGACATTTCGTTGCTCGAAGGTGTGAATACAACAAAACGTTTATACGAATAGACTGAATCTTAATATAGCATTTCCACATTGTGACAGAAAACCAACCCAACTTTTGGCTGTGCAAATTTATCCGGGTGCGATTTGTGTTGGGAATAATAATACTAGAACCTGACATTGGAATCATTTTATGTTTGCCTACCGCTGCCTGTTTTTTTACCTATATATATATATATTATAATATATTATATATATATATATATATATATATATATATATTATATATATATATAATTATTATTATTATTACTCTTTCTAAAGAGAGAGAGAGAGAGAGGAGTAAAAAAATAATAGATATATATGTGTGTGTAATACATTCAAAGTAAGTAAAGTTGGGTAGTGGCTTATTGGGTATCAGCCGGACACCGGGGAGTCATTTTCTTTTTGCTAGCCTATACCAGGGGTATTTTTCGCCACACTACCGTCAGTGTCCCATTTTACTTCGATGATCAGATTAACCAATCTGTGCATTCATTGGCTGATTGGTTGCATCATATATATAATATGATGAAAGAGCCGCGTTTTGAGCACCCCTAATATATATATATATATATATATTATATATATAAATTGTTGTACAGGCAAATTATATAGTTATATAGTTATCATAGTGATCACCACAGCAATAAATGGATGGAGAAAAGTTGGAAATAAAGGAATAGAGAAAAAAAAATTGTCTATTGATAAAACAAATCAAGGGCCCTTTCGTACGTACTTTTCAAGTTTTTACACCCGAATCTAGATATATATATATAATATATATATATATATATATATATATATATAATATGGCTTGAGTGCAACTTCATATATATACGGGATAACAATGTCACAAAAGTTAATGTACATGGGTTTTTTTTAGCTTGAAGAATAGGAAACTAAGGATTCAAATGGGATATGTATTACCAACCCCTCCCACGACAGGATATGACACAAGGTCAATTTCTTAAGCGGAGTCAACAGGTTTTGAATTCAGAGTTTTCCTTCTCCTAGACCGGTTGCCTAACCAAGGTTAAAGAGTCCAGTTGCCCTACTATTTATCCATAGCTGGAGGAGAGTAGATTTCATACATTCCCAAAGGTATTCGCTTAGTAAATGCAATTACCACATCCAGGATTTGAACTCGGGCGACGGTCCATTTCCCATGACCTTAACACCACTACACACGCGCTTCCCATATTCAAGAATTATAACTGACTTAGCCGTTTCGTTCAAATTAATTGTATACGAATACTTACTTAAATAGATTTATATAAACAACTGCCAGCATTTGGGCATTAGATACTTGAAAAAGGCCGGGGATTATCGCCGAAACGTTGTGTAGATAACAATAGGATGAGACAATAGTCCGAATAATCCAAATAATAATGTTTTAAATTCTTTTGCCGTGTTTTTCACACCAGCGTAATCAGATGGTAATTTCATTGATATCTGATGACAACAAGTCTACTCAGTCTACATGACTCCTTCTAAGTATTCTAGCCGATCTTAACAATGCTGTTGTCTGGATGGTCTCTATCTTTCCTCTAATTTCCAATTCCTCTAGTCTTTTTTTTTAAACTTTGAGGGACCGATACATGTGCAATTATTGTCACTCCTTTTGAGTTTTTCCCATCAGCGTTAGCTGATGGCCTTTAACTGGAGTCTGAGTGCAACAAGTCTCTTCAGTCTCCAGGACTCTTCTGAATATTCTGGCAGATTGCAGCAGTGCAGTATTCTGGATGGTCTCAATTCTTCCTCTGTTTCCAGATTTTCCAAACTTTTTTCCAACTTTTTGGGACCGTTCCAAGTGCACCAACTACAATTGGTATCACTTTCACTCTTTCCCATAACTCCAGTTTTCAGTTTTCTGGCAAGGTCTAGGTATTTGTCCATTTTTTTGTTTTCCTTCAGCTTCCCCTTTGATTGCTGGAACTGAAAAATCACCACAGTTGACAAAATTTCTTTTTTTATTAATCAACATTATTATTATTATTATTATTATTTTATATTATTATTATTATTATTATTACATAACCAGCCTGTATTGTTTGTAAATTCCAGTTTCCGTGTTCTGTGCATTTAGAGACCTAATTTCTACGCTTCCCCGAATTCACAGAAAAAGAGAAAAGATTATATATATATATATATATATATATATATATAATATAAAGAGATGGGGAGAGAGAGATAAAGAGACTGATGAACATTGGACAGAACACACTTGCATACTGCTAAACTCACACAGACATATCCACACGCTGCACCATACACAAGGAATTGCGCAAATCAGAGCTGTGTAGAAAACTCTTTCATAAGTGTTGGCGCTTTGCAGAATTGATTGTAAATAGTGCCGTCGAAAAGTCTGGGAATAGGAGCAAGTGGTTGGGTTGGGCGATGCGTCTTGTCAAGTGGCAAAGAAACTTACGTGTGGGTTCCTTGCAGCTGATATCACCGCTGACGCAGAGTTTAATCGAGTGTGCAGGGATATAAATGTAACGCACACTGCATGCCTGTTCATGTACTTGAAGAGAGAGAGAGAGAGAGAGAGAGAGAGAGAGAGAGAGAGGGGGGGATTGGAGACGGGAGAGAGAGGAGAGAGAGAGAGTAGGAAGGTAGAGAATGTTGGGAAGAGAGGGGGTTCCTGTGGAGTGGCGACGTTCTCGCAGTCACATATGAACTGGCCACCGTTGTGAGTGTGACGTCAATTGGACCTCTGAGAAATGGACCCAATGTTCGTAGCTTTTGGCCGGAACGTGTTGACTATTCATTAATCCTAACAACCTCAGCCGTGCCAAACACACGCGGCATTCAATTTCTTCTTTCATTGTAGGGCTGTTAACATCGTTACTGCTTCATCAACGACAAATGCACACATATATATAAGACAAGAATCGGCTACTCGGCGTTGCCTTTGTAGAGGCGGGGATAATAAAAAGTTAGGCTCGCAGATCCATTGATTGTTTTAGTTTTCTATAATTAATTTGTTTATTATTTCTCTGAATTTTTTTTAGATGAGGCTTGATAATTAGTATTATTTGGATAATTCGGACTATTGTCCTCATCTTTATTGTTATCTGTACAACGTTCGATTCAAAGTTCCGTGATTGCTCCCAATTACGACAAGAACGTTCCCAAATTTGAAAAGAAGGTTTTCGAGTTCGAGAAGCCTCCCGGGTCCGACAAGTATTTTCCCGCGTTCAAGAAGGCTCACGAGTCCGACGAGAAGGTTTCCGAGTTCGAGCAGGCTCTCGATTCCGACAAGAAATACATGAAAAAGGCCGGATAGCATATCAACCGAAACGTTGTACAGATAACACTAAAGATGAGGACAATAGTCCGAATAATACAAATAATAGTGATTTGTTTATGTTTTAATCATGGATGCCACTAAAGTCTTTCTCTCTTACTATTCAAATCCTAATTTTTAAACATATTCACAAATATGAATAAAATCTTCGTGAATTCTGTACGAAAAGCAAGCTCCGATGATAGTGAATGTGTATATATATTTACTTTGTTGTTAATTGTTGTATTTTCGTAGCTTCCTTGGGTCATACATGCACAACAATTGTCCTTTATATATGTATAGAAGGCTAAGCTCGAGTTTTGTAACAGTTGGAAGAATATTCAGATTTTTTTATTTACTACGCTCTGACTAACCTGGCACAAGGCCACAAAGTTAAAGCATCAATAAAGTAATGAACTCACTACACTACTGTGGTTCCCAATCTTTTTCTATTCCCGTACCCTTAAAAGAGTTTTGCTCTGACCTCGCACTCCTTAAAAGAATTTTGCTCTGACCTCAACCCCTTAAAAGATTTTTCTCTGACCTTGCACCCCTTAAAAGAGTTTTGCCCTGACCTTGCCCCTTAAAAGAGTTTTTCTCTGACCTTGCACCCCTTAAAAGAGTTTTGCTCTGACCTCGCACTCCTTAAAGAGTTTTTCTCTGACCTTGCACTCCTTAAAGAATTTGCTCTGACCTCACACCCCTTAAAAGAGTTTTTCTCTGACCTTGCACCCCTTAAAAGAGTTTTGCTCTGACCTCACACCCATTAAAAGAGTTTTGCTCTGACCTTGCACCCCCTTAAAAGAGTTTTCCTGACCTTGCACCCTTAAAAGAGTTTTCTCTGACCTTGCACTCCTTAAAATTTTGCTCTGACCTCCTTGCTCGACCTTAAAAAAGTTTTGCTCTGACCTGCACCCCTTAAAAGATTATCCTCTGACCTTGCACCCCTTAAAAGAGCTTTGCTGACCTCACACCCCTTAAAAGATTTTTCTCTGACCTCCCATCCATTAAAGAGTTTTTCTCTGACCTCACACCTCTTAAAAAGTTCTGCTCTGACCTCACACCCCTTAAAAGAGTTTTCCTCTGACCTCCACACCCCTTAAAAGAGTTTTTTCTCTGACCTTGCACCCCTTAGAAAGGTTTTGCTCTGACCTCGCACCCTTAAAAGAGTTTTTTCTCTGACCTCACACCCCTTACAAGAATGTTGCTCTGACCTCGCACCCCTTAAAAGAGTTTTTCTCTGACCTTGCACCCCTTACAAGAATGTTGCTCTGACCTCCACCCTTAAAAGAGTTTTCTCTGACCTCACACCTCTTAAAAGAGTTTTTCTCTGACCTCCCATCCATAAAAGAGTTTTTCTCTGACCTCACACCTCTTAAAAGAGTTCTGCTCTGACCTCACACCCCTTAAAAGAGTTTTTCTCTGACCTCCCATCCATTAAAAGAGTTTTTCTCTGACCTTGCACCCTTTACAATTTATACTTTTGTTCAAAAATACGGAATTTGAATCCCTACTACAGTTTTATCAAAAGACCATACATATTTCACTCTCTAAATAATATTAATCTGAAATAAAGGAACGACAATATAAATACTAATAATTACAAAAGGGAAAAAAAAATCTAAATTTGAACGAATGCTTCTCGTACCCCCTGGAATGATGCTCCCACCCCGAGGACGTGCGAGCATTCCTGGTTGGGAACCCTTGTGCTACAGTATTTAATGTTTTTACAAACAAAGAAATGCAGTGGTATTTTGACTTACGAGTTTAATTCGTCTGACGCTTAACTAAATCTCCTGTCATATCAAATCGATTTTCCTCATTGGAATAAACTGAAATTCCATTAACCTGTTCCAGCACTTCTCACAAAAACACCCTAATCTTTTTAGTTACGTTTCGTTAATAAGAAAAATAGCACTGTATTGTATAAACACATGATAAAATAAAATGTGATAATTTATGTGCTGTAATATGTTTATTTGGTGCCGTTATAGTATGTGGCCTACCTTTTTGGTTCTGTTATAGTATATGGTATACCTACCTTTTTTTTATAGTATGCCCTACCTTTTTGATTCTGTTATAGTATGCAGTCCTTTTTTATTCTATTATAGTATGCGGCCTACCTTTTTTTTGTTATAGTATGCGGTCTATTATAGTATGCGGCCTACCTTTTTGATTCTGTTATAATATGGCCTACCTTTTTGATTCTGTTATAGTATGCGGCTAACCTTTTTGATTCTGTTATAGTATGCGGCTTACCTTTTTGATTCAGTTATAGTGTGTGGCCTACCTTTTTGATTCTGCTATAGTATGTGGCCTAACCGGTTTGAATATGTCCTACCCCAGTAAGAGTATATTTATAGATATAAGTAGTAGGAAATTTATTGAAACTAATTATTTTTTCACATATGTTCAATTTCAAGAAATGCAATTTAGTCATAAGCTGTATATAGTAATTAAGTATGATTAAAAAAGAATTTATCCATAATGTACATGTATCAGAGATCTATTCAATTTTAAAATATTCTAAAATTCTGAAATAGGGTTAGCAGTTATTATTATAACCTTACAAAATGCTTTTTTTATGCTAGGCCACATACTATAAGAGAGATATGATTTCGTAGGCCACATACCATAATGGTACCGTTTATTTTTTCTAAATAATATTTTTCGTTAGTCTGATCAATTTTGAAACTTAAATATATTTAGTAAACTTATTAGCATAAGCGTATCTGAAACTCGCTCTTAGCAACAATATTATCTCAGCATAAAGCAAAAATGCTTGATACTTACTAAATATTATTTGAAGTAGTTACTTGGAACAATACAATTGTGTGCAAATTGTTTGTATTTAGATAGGAATAGTTAATAGAACATAAGCCTGTGCCAACAAAATCAAGAATTGACTACACAAAAAAATGTAAAATGAACGCGATCCCCAAGCCTTTAAGAATAAGATAACCCTATACGGCATAGCATACAGTTTCAGATTATATAAACATAAAGACTTAAACTGGTTACCAAGATTTTTTACACAGCATACAATTCTATTTCTATCCCGCCAGAAAATGTGTAGTAGACTATTATAGAGACGTCGAAAAATGCTTCTGCCGAAGCTTTTTATGTTCATCAACTTATATACCATTGTCCTGTTCACCTGTCTTATATATTTTTGGCATTAAAAAGATAAACATCAAGTAGAGATGTATAGCGTGGATTCCTTTGACTCTCTTGCGATCCGTCTCTAACATCCATCGCTATTATACGGCATCCAGTGTCCGTACAGAGCTGATTAATGTACATATTTACATGACAGCAAACAATGGTTAGTCAATGTGTGCGAGTCCACTGGAGAACGTCACTTTTGAGGTTGATGCTGCTTCTCTAGCAAGTGCTAGCATGTCTCGTTCGTCTCACTCGAATGGTTTCTGAGATGGGAGACAAGTGGTCGTACAGCTTATCTTTTGTGGGGTGCTGCTTCCAAATTTTTTCAAGGCAACACGTAGCGTTCTTGTTCATATCTATATTTTTCTCCGAGATCGTAGATAGAGTCCAAGTCATACAGTAGTACTGACAGGGCTACAGATTGGTAGAATCCCCGTTTTACTTTATAAGAGATATCATATTTTGATGTAGTTGACAGGCTATCAATAGGAGTCCATTCCTTTCCTATTCGTATGTTTAAAAAGTGGTCTAAATAAAGCTCCTACACCCCCGGTTGAGTAGAGCTCTTTTGGCTGGGACTGCAGTGGGTAGGACCCAACCAATGAAGCCACCTGTTGGCCGCGGGTGGCGACCCGTGATACTTAAGGACAGCCATCTGATGCAATACTTCACTTTGGCGCTTACTTTGGATTGACGGGCTGTCGGAGAGGCCCCCACCAACCAATCGGCTAGTCACGTCAAGTCCTAGTACTTATATGATTTTCCCGACCCTATTGCTCTTATGGCAAACCCTAACCTTTTTTATCATGTACCAGAGAGCCTTGCTGTCATGGGTATTATGTTAAACTAGTGATGAGTTTCCAGTTCTGGAGCTCTAAAGATAGTGGAGTAACGCTTAATTGCTATTACTCTCAGGTCCACTCTGATCCGGAGTGGTAGTACCTATGAAAGTCCCGTCTACTGATTAAATAGATCAAAAATGGGTTTAAAAATTAGTGAGAAAAATTGAATACCTAAAATAACGAATAAAACAAAATTTGTTTGGCATAAAATAACAAGGGTTGACATGCCGTAAAATCCAACTATCCTACCCACTGTGGGCATAAATAACCCTAGACGGGTTAAATTTCGTTAAACTCAATCAATCAATCATTCAATTGAAGAAATTACCCAACAATGACAATGTTCGGTGAACACTTAATAATAAATCTTAGTAAATAAGAGCATTTGCCTATTTCATATATTTGATGTGAAATATCTAAAAGCTGTTTTTATGATATGTCTGGACTACAGCGGTTACTATACCTAATACACAAAGCTCTTTAATCATGTAAGCCTTGTTCTGCCCGGCAAACGCGTCAATAGTTTGACATTAAATGACCAACTGTCACTCATACATTAAATAGTAGAAAATTTACTTATCTCCGATATTAGAATTCATTTTGTACTGTTTAAAGTGACATTGCCTGTATAAACTGTCTAGCTTTTTCACAGGTGGGTGGAGGGTCAGTTAATTACTTTACAAATACAGAAGCCAATACAGAAATTACCTTCGCTAACACCCATTCAAAGACTAAGTCTAGCCATCAACACAAGAAGTTTTCAAATATGAACTGAATATATTTATTGGTTGGAATGTTGTCAATCATCATTCATTTTGGTTGGTTGGTTGGTTGGTTGGTTGGTTGGTTGGTAGATTTTACGGCATGTCAATACTTGTTGGGTAATTTTATGCCGAAAACGCCTTGTCATACACAATCTTGATTGGTATTCATCATTTATTTATATATTTACCTAACCCCTCCGCACGGACAGGATGCGACACAAAGTCAATTTGGTAAGCGGTGTTAAACAGGTTTGAATTCAGAGTTTTCCTTCTCTTAGACTAGTTACCTAACCAAGGTTAAAGAGCACTTCTACCCTTATCATCAATAACTTGGCCTAAATACTTGATTTTAGATTTTCTAAAAACTCACATTTAACTAAACTGAGTTTTAAGATATATCGTTTTATCTTTTCAAAAACTTCGTTAATAATGTTCTGCATGTTATTTTCGGCTCTCACTCTTAATTATATATTTACCAACCCCTCCACACGAGCCGGATGTGACACAAAGTCAATTTGGTAAGCGGTGTTTAACAGGTTTGAATTCACAGTTTTCCTTCTCTTAGACTGGTTACCTAACCAAGGTTAAAGAGCGCCGTCTGCCCTGTCATTTACCCATAGCTGGAGAGAGAATTGGGTGCATACCTTTCTGAAAGGTATTAGAGCGAAATTCAAACAATTTCGTCGAGGATTTGAACCCGGGTCGACGAGTCCATTTCCTACGACTCTAACCATTACACCACGCGCCACCAGTTTATCAATAACTCAGTTTTTAAAGCACACTTTCTTAAACTCATTTTTTCTGTGTAACCCATATATGGGACCCTAACAAGTATTACTACTCCGGGTAAGAGTGGGGTTGGGAATAATGGCGATGATGGCACACTCCACACTCCCCAGAGCTCCAGAATTGAAACTTCACTATTAGATGTTGAAAATCATACACAAGACATTAACATATTCAGACACCGCCTATTAGCATATATATGATATAATGGTTGGACATTTGCCATGTACAATAGGGTTGGGACAATCATATAAGTGCCAAGACTTGGCGTGGCTAGCCGATTGATCAGAGGGGGTCTCTCCAACCGCCCATCTAGCTTAAGTAAGGCTAAAAGTGGAGTGTTGCAAGTCATGGACTGTCCATCTACCAGGATTCCGTCCTTAAGCTTAACGGATTGCCATCCACGGCCAACAGGTGGCCTCATTGGAGGGGGGATTTTACCTCTATGCAGAAGAGCAGTCGGTGTATTCTAAAACTCCAGCCGACAGGACAGGGCTCTGTTCATTTTACTACTGTTTTCATTTTATGCACAACTGCTTTTCGAATGTCAAGCTGCACTTCCATAAAAGAGAACGCATTTGAAATAAATAATATATTATAGACCAGGCACGAACTCGCATCACCTTTGCTTGATCGTTCAGTGTGCATTTATTATTAATTTTACGTACATTAGTAGTCGTATTAGTAATACTTATTTTGAAAAAATAGAAATAATTTCAATAATACCAGTTCATATACCTCGCTAGTAATATCTCATCTACTGAAAGCAATGTTGATATACCCATACTTCAAACATGAGGTAATGGTGAACCCACATAGATAATGTCTTACTATTTTTTCCGAGACGAACAGTTACGATCATGGATTGGACTGGTGCACATCGTGCGTTTGCTGTTGAAACAATTTTAAAGGCTGGTGACTCTGTAATTGCTACATAGAGGGGTTTTCTTGCCGATTTCATAGTACGTTAGAATTATGCTGTTCCGGATGGGAAATCGATAGGATGAAAATTTCAAAACCTCAAGTTCATCGGTTAACGGAAAGCCACTTGGTTTTTAACCTTTAAAACATGGCCCATCCCAGACATTATCGTAAGTTGCAAGAGAATGTCGCGTGCGATCTTAAAAAATTGTGGAACCAACACCCCACAAGAAATCAGTTGTATGACTACTTTTCCCCTATCAGACAAACAACCTGAACGAGACGAACAAGACATGCTGAACACAGCTGGAGAGACGAACTCATAAGTGACGTTCTCCTGTGGAAACCAGCATATGGACACATCAGTGTATGTCGTCCAACAATTACCTACATTGACCAGCTCTGTGCGAATACTGGATGCTGCGAATAGTGGATGCTGCGATACTGGATGCTGCGAAGAGAACATCCCGAGGACATTGAATGATAGGGACAGTTGGTTAGAGATTATCATGGATATCCGTACTACTAGCGCGATATATGATCTGAAATATGAAACATATCTTCTTTGTTTCTATGTTTAATGGCACATCAACCGTTGTGGATAATTCAATGCTGAAGACATCCTTGTAAAAGAACAGTAGTATTGCTATTTAGCCCATCACTGAGGGAATGAGGGGCTTAAAAACAATGGTATAAGTCCGAAAGTGAACGTAATAGTGCAAATGGAGTGAACTCGCTTACACGATGTTAGTCACTACAGGACGGGAAAAGGAAATATTTTAAAATCTATGCAATGAATTATTATATATATCTTGCTAAATTGCTTAGTTATTCAAAGAAATATATCCTTTGACTTGAAATTGGAAACCACTTGTAGCATAATTGGCGCGCCTTACCCGGAAACACCTATATTTGTGGCCTTGTGCCAGACACAGAGAAACCTTAATAGGATGTAGCATGATTCTCAGACCTTACGGGACTGGGCAAGCAAGAGGATAATGGAATTCTCATTATCACCTGTGACTGGGTTCGATAGCCAGGAAGTCTAGGATTTTGCTATTAGAATTTATTTTAATCGGTTTGTCAGAAGACCTCTTAAGTGACACGTGCAATTTGGTAAAACAGTTAGAACATTCGAAAGGTTCCAAAAGATTCTAGAAAGCTCCACACCCATTTCTATATAATGAACAAACAAACGTGAACAGATACTTGACTGATACTAAGGAGAGGGATAGTTGTAAACACAAGTCAAATTGTCCGGAACGAAAAAAAGAGGCACGCTGCCTGGCCCTCCCTGAACATAAACAAGGAAGGGTGAAAGAATATTTTGGGGTCCGCTGATACTAACGACGACTACTAGATTTGTGAGTGCTGTAAACAAGCGTCAGAAGTTTACATGCCTTGTAAGCGTCCAGCGACTTGTGTGAGTTTAATAGTGCACCCAGGGAGCGCACTGTGAAAAGACACCCATTGTGTCAACCACATTGTTACACACTTTAACCTTTTAGATCATAGTTTGGGTTTATTTAAAGAGGAGTAAGCAATATTATTTTTTTGTTTTTGTTTTTGCTTTTTTATTTAGTATATTTTTCAAATTTAACAAATCTAAAATTTCAATATTATTCATAAAAAGAGAAAACAAATTTTAAAAAGAAAAAAAGAAAGAATCAAATAATTTTTCATGGTTTATTTAATATTTGTTTAATTATTTTTCCAGATTCAAATTGAATAAATATAAATACTTATTTTAAATTAAATAAGTTTTGAACATTTTTGTTTAATATTTTATGAATTTCAAATTGCAAGAAAATAAAACAAAGCTAAAACAGAATTTCAAAAACTAATTTGGAGATTGTTCTGAGCAAAAATGCAACTATCTTTTCGGTACAAATATACGCGTGCTGGTTTCATGTACTTTACGAATACATTTTAGAGGTGTTTGCTTGTGTGGAGGCAAGATGTGACACAAGTTGAATCTTAAATGCAGTTTAACAGGATTTTTTCTCCTAGACCAGGAGTTACCGACTAGGTGTGCTGGCACTCCTGGAGTTCGACATCATTGCAGGGGTGCAAGAAGCCTTCGTTCAAATTTGGATTAAATTCTTCTCTTTTGTAATTAAAATTATTCATATTTTGTTTTGTTTTTTATTCCAGGTTATTATCATCAACCTTCATCATGTCGACAGTGTTTAGAGAGTGAAATATTTATGACCTTTTGATAAAACTGTAGTATAGATTCATATTCTATATTTTTGAACAAAAGTATAAATTGTAGGGGTGCAAGGTCAGAGCAAAACTCTTTTATGGGTGCGGGAATAGAAAAAGGTTGGGAACCACTATCCTAGACAATAGATCAAAGAGCCAATTCTGCCCTACTATTTACCTATAGCTGGACAGATAATGCATACATTTCCCAAGAGCACTGGTGCTATATAAAATGCCAACAGTCTCGTCCAGGATTCGAACTTGGCTCTCTGTATCAATCTCCTAAGACGATAGCCATTACACCACAGACCTCTAAAATGTATTCGCAAGAACATATTTTAATATATTTGAATCTATGCAATGAATTATGTGTATGTGCGTTGTTTTGAAACATTTTTACGTATATTAAGACTTCATAAAGTCTCCTTTATATGTATTTAATGTGGTTTTCACAGTGCTTTTTCAGTACAAATTATTTTGAACTGATTTAACTGAACTCTGATTATATTTGTATACGATGACTAAATGTGGATACGTTGTTATCTTATTTCTTTTTTTTAGTTATATGTAATTTTCCTATATGTAATCAACGTCTGAAAGTTTTAACATATTTATTTAATAAGTTTTATGATATCAAAGTTCATGCATGCAACTAATTGTCTATAATACTCCATTTCAGACATGCTATTAGAAAAGATGAATATTCTTAATGCAAAAAAAGATAAGTAATTATATAAAGTATTTAAAACGCACTTCCTTATGCATCCATTTTATTCGAGATAAAACGAGTTCAACCTTAGTTGGTATGAAATCTACCTACACTTAAATAAAGATTAAAATACAATCTCGATTTCGATATTCTTTATCTATACTACAAAAAACCTACAGTATGATAATTCAATTATTACAACGTTTGATATGTTTACTTAAGAGCTATTGAAAAAATAGTTTAATATGTAAAGTAGAGTAATCTTGATCTAACTTTCTCTCACTTTTTTCTTTGTCTCCTTTTTATCATCTTCGATTGCAACAGATTAGCGTTATCGCTACCGCGTGCTCATACCCTCTCTATAGTTCACCTACTCTTTCTTATTATATGTTTTCTGTGTAGCATGTTCTTTTGCTTCCATTTCTTACTTTATGATAAAAACGGTATAGTCCATTATTTAGCTGAGCTGACCACACTCATAAGAGATTATTAGTCTTAGATTTAACCAGAGGGTGTTACAAGATGCTAACAGTTATACAAATAAGGAAGAAGAGTATTAATGTAGCGATAGTTATCATCATGGCTTGGCTTCGTAAACAAACATTAAAGAAAGTCTTTAAGTGGCCACGTTAGCCACCAATATTGGTTGGTTGGTTGGTTGGTTGGGTTTTATCCATGATTTGTACTCAATTTTTCTTTAAACTCAAATTTTTATAAACACATTTTTCCATTTAACCCATAGATGGGATCCTACCAAGCACTATCGGGGTCTGAGTGGCCCTTGAGGTAATGTTGATGAAGGGGTATTCCACATTCCCCAGAGCTCTAGAATTGGAACTTCACAATCAGATAGAATTTAACGTAATACCCAAACCACCGACTTCTAGAACATATAGGATAAAAGAGGTTGGGGCTTGCCATAAGGACATTAGAGTTGGAGCAATCATATAGGTGCTAGGGCTTGACGTGACAAACTAATCGATGTGAAGGAGTCTCTCCGACCGCCCGTCCAGCCTAAGGAAGGGTAAAAGGGAAGTGTTGTGTGCCACGGGTCCCCAACCACAGCCAACAGGTGGTCCCATTGGGGTGGTCTAACCACTCTGCAGAGGTGAAGACAGTCTATTCTAAAGACCCAGGCACCGGGTCTGAGAGATTAGAACTGTGTTCATTATACGTTTATATGTATCTACCAACACCACCGCACGAAGCAGGATGCGACCTATTTTTAAGCGGACTTTCACAGGTTTCAATTCAAAGTTTTCCTTCTACAAGACTGGTTGCCCAACCAGGTTTAAAGAACCTAGTCAGTCATATTATTTACGCATAGCTCGAGGGTAAATAATTGGTGGCATACTTTTCTAAAGGGTATTAGCACTATTCTAAATGCAAACAGCATTGTTTGAAATGAAACAGGTTTAGGTTTAGATTTTCAGTTCAATTTTCATGTTAAGATTTTAAGTTCAAGATCTTGGTTTAGCTCCCAACCATTTTAGTTTATTTTTGTTGAGGCGGTTTAAAGGAGCGAGTGACAACCACTAAGTTGCAGCTAGACCTTTGTATGGGCTTGAAGGAGCTATGTTCTCCCAGTCTGGGATCCAAGGTGGCACTGAGTTTCAAAATTAGCTATCCAGACCTAGCGGCGGAAGTGGTATGGGAGGATTTCTGAGACTTATGGTCAAGGATCTCTCCACCATCTATACAAAAGGGCGGTCGGTGTGTATGTATGTATGTATAAATCCTGAGGTCTCCACTTTGGCCCTATCTTGGGTTAGACGGGCGGTCGGAGAGCCCCCTCCGATCAATCGGCTGGTCACGTCAAGCCCTAGCACCTGATTTTCCCAATCCTATTGTCCTCATGGCAAAACCCAACCCCTTTTTATCATATGGGTGCTAGAAGGCTGTGGCTGCGGGTCTACATGTCCTGGGAATGACGTTAAACTCTATCTGATGGTGAGGTTCCAGTTTTGGAGGTTTGGGGAATGTGGAGCACCCCTTCATCACCATTGCTCCCTGGTCCACTCTGACCCGGGGTGGTAGTACCTGTTAGAGTCCCATCTATGGGTTAAATAGAAAAAAAGTATTTATAAAAAAATTGTATT
>CM042141.1:31503897-31546397 GCA_023376005.1 Doryteuthis pealeii | reverse complement strand
TAAAACTTTTTTTTAAAAATAAAATAAAATAAAAAATTGAAATAGATCAATAACTTCGGTGGCCAACCGGTGCAAATTCTTGTTTTCTTGAAAAGAATAAACTTCCTCCACAAAGCACAAACAACGCAACCAATTTTTTTCAAAGTAGAATTATTTTTTTAATACTTCAATAAACGAATTTACTTTGACTTTTATGTTTTTAACGATCAGATTTATCGCATGTTTCTTATTTTTTTGTATTTCAAATATGGATTAATTCACATAAGTTGTCTGGTTGCTTGTATTTTACGGCATGTAAACACTTGTTGGTTTATTCTATGCCGAAGACATCTTGTTTTATTTATTCTTGACAGGTATTCAAAATAAATTTTTAAACACGTTTTTCAAACTCATTTTTTTCTTCTATTTTACCCATGGATGGGACCTTAACAGGTACTACCACTCAGGATCAAAGTCGATATGGGATAAATGGCGATGAAGGGTAATCTACACTCCCCAGAGTTCGAGAATTAAAACTTCACCATCAGATAGAGTTCAGCGTCATACCCAGAACATTAAGACCCTCAGCCACCATCTTCTAGTATATATATATGATAAAAAGGGTTGAACGTGCCATAAGGGCAAGCGGGTTGGACAATCATATAGGTGCTATAACTCGACTTGATCAGCCGACTGATTGGAGCGGGACTCTTCGACCACCCGTCCAGCCTAAGTATGGCAAAAGTGGAGCGTTGCATAACTGCCCAGCCACCTGGATTCCGTACTTCAGCATTCCGGTCACCATCCACGGTTAATAAGTGGATTCATTGGGGAATACTTTTTGATTTGGTGGGAATTTTTACAATGACATATTGTTCACCATTGTGTAGCAATACCTATCACTCGATGCGCTTATTGTGAAAATGGTACTGATGACATTTCAAATCTAAAATGGTATTTTATTTTCGAACACGTCGGGGAACGATGAAAACAATGTGTGTCTTTAGAATATTCTAAAATGAAACAACACTTATTTGTTTCCTATGTTCTGATATTAGGGCCGATAATTTGATCCCTTGTGACCCCAAATTATTTCAAAGGTGAATGTAAATACTAGCATTGCATTACACGTAAAATTCTACCGAATAATAGTTTTGTTTGATCCTCATAGATGATTTTGTTTTCAAATATATCCCTGAAAACGACAAACATATAGACAGTCATACCATAAATATAAAAGGGTGTTTGAAATTAACTCCCTATTTTAATACAAAATCTGACCGGTTGTCAATATTTTCCCAAGTATTGTGGCAAGATTTTGTATTAAAATAGGGATTTACTTTTTAATCCCCCTGTATAATATTATAAAACTACATCGTATAAGATTATGATTTTTTAAAAATGTTTTATTATGTTGCAGGTTGTTTACTATGTTTAAAATATTTTTGAATTCAAAACAGTTAACATCCAGTTAAAAAGTGACTCAGTGTCGCATCGATATATATATAATATATATATATATATATATATACATATATATATATATATATATATATATATATATATATATATATATATATATATAGAGATATTTGAGATATTTTTTGTATCTGTATGCGTTTTTTGGAAGTACATAAATCAGGTCTCGGCATTATTGTAAAGCTTTAATGTGATATATTATAATAAGGTAGTTCTCATAATAATCTCATAGTTCTCATAATATATTCATCTGCGAATAAATATCAAAAACTCGGTTGTTATTTAATTTTTTTAGTTTCTTTTATTTAGTAGTAGTGGATTTTGGGATTGTGATTTCTCCCTTCTTCATGACTGTGAGGACAGTGGTGATTTTCTGGTTGCAGGTTGCTCTTTTTATGAGGGGATGCTGGATGCTGATTAGTTAGTTGGTGATTAATGAGTTTGTATATTATATATATATATATATATATATATATATATATATATATATATATATATATATTACAAAATGTGTGTAATGTCATACATTATGACTATATTTCTTCGCATCTTAAACAAGAATCATTTAATATTGTTTTTTTCACAATTAAATGTGTATTCGTTATGTATTTATCCAACCCATCTGGACGAGCAGGATGCGGCACAAGGTTAGTTTTAAGTGGAGTTTTAATAAGCTTGAATTTAGTGTTTTCTTTTTCCTAAATGTGTTGCCATACCAAGGTTAAAGAGTCCAGTTTGACTTATTTCCACACAGGTTGATGGAAAATAGTTGGATTCATACATTTTCCAAGAGTATTAGCGGTATGGGAAATGAAAACAGCCTCGTACAAGATTTGAACTCGTCTCGTCACGTCCATTTCCTACGAGAGTAACCATTACACCACGCGCCTCAAATATTAGTACCGTTTTTAAATGCTTTTTTATCTACTAGCAACAGAAAACACCCTCCGGGCGTCGTAAAAAATATTTTTGAAAGACATTGCCTGAGAGGGTGAGAGTTAAAAATTCAATGTCAGAGGGTTTGTATCATAAGTAAGCAAAATCCTCATATTTATTAAAGGAGTAAAAAAATAAAACAATTTGATTTTGAATTATTTTGAATATTTTCCACATCAATTTTCCAAAAAATCGTAGGTATTTATTTATTTGTAAACTTTTTAGTTAACTTCTTGTTACTGTAAAAAGAAAAAAAGGACGAGAGTAAAATTTTTTTTAAATCGCTTACTCAAATGTTTGGTATATATAGCATAATAATATTGTGATGTAAGCTGTGACGTAGAGCTATGACGTAGTTTTTGTTACAGACAGAAATACAGACAATTCCATTATTAATACTAGTACAAAATAAAAAAACACCCTCCGGGCGATGTAAAATAGATTTTTAAAACATATTGCCTGAGGGGTGGGAGTAAAAAATTCAATATAAGCGAGTTTGTACCTAAGTAAGTAAAATCATCAAATTCATTAAAGGATTAAAAAATAAAACAATTTGAAATGTAAACTTTAAATATGCATTAAAATAAAACAAACTATATATAGATATATAATACCAGTCATGTATTTATTAAAACTTGTTTTAAAAAAACAATGAGAACTGTCTAATGTTGCATGTTCAAATTTTGAATGTATTTATTCTATGTTATGACGATTTTGGGTAATGTGACGTAAGCAGTGACGTAATTTGTTACAGACAAAAACCGGAAGCGAATCTCCATTATTAATAGATATAAAAAAATAGAGATGTTAGACTTTTAATACTATTTGCTTCTAGGACTAACATATAGCTAGCTGAAGGAGGAACAGTTGGATATATACCTTTCCCAAGAGTATTAGCCGACTGTGAAATGTAAATGGCTTTATCCAGGATTTGAGCTCAAGCCGTCGTGTCCATTTTCTCCAACAAGCGTTACATAACAACCGCATCTACTTTTTTAATACGTCATGAAAAATCTATTTCGTAATGTAAAAATGTTTGGTCATGTTTTTTAAAAAATCTCATCCCCGGAAACGAATAAGCTTCCTGTTCAAACTTCCGGTAAATGTTAAGTGCGCCAGTTCACTTTTATGGTAAAAATCGAATTTAACGCGAAAAAGCTGCGTCCACGGCACTTTACGGTGATTTATTTTCTATTAGACCGGAAGATTACATATCGATTATTTTTCAGCACTGCAATCTACTGTCTAGACTCTGTGGAATTGGTCATTAAGGTACATTTCAAATGTTTTAGAGGAATCCCCCCCCTCAGAATATAAACATTATATATTTGCTTGTTAGGTTTTAAATGACAAATGAAAAGCATCCATCATGTCAGTTTTCTTTATTTCAAATAACTGATGAAGTGTTATTTATATATATATATATATATATATATATATATATATATATATATATTATATATATATATATATGATGTAAAATAACACAACTGTTTATATATATATATATATATATATATATATATATATATATATATGTAAAATAACACCAGTTGTTTATATATATACATACATATATATATATATATATATATATATAATGTAGAATAACACAGCAACTGTATATATATATATATATATATATATATATATATATATATATATATATATATATATCATAGAAAGGAAGGAAGAATTCAACACCGTAATTCCATCTTATGAATTACGGTGTTGAGTCCTTCCTTCCTTTCTATGATAAATATTGCTCTGTATATAATCTAAAAAGTTTATTATACATTGAGCTCTCTTCAGTGATTTAAATATTTTCTGTATTTATACATACTGGATCATACAATATTAATACAGTGTATCTTAGAAATCACATATAGAATCATCCCTTACTACCAAGTTTTGGATAAATCTTATATATATATATATATATATATATATATATATATATATATAAGATACACAATACATTGTTTTCCTTTAACTTATTGAACTCTTATTTTAGGTTAGTAATAGAAATAACATGTCAAAATTCAAATAGATAAATGCATAAATAATATTTAAATAAATACAGAACACATTATTTAAATGATTTTTTAAATTAATATAAATTCCTTCTGGTTATTCTGTATCCAAAGATTTACTGTATGTATTTGATATATTTTTACATAATTGTTAGTAACCTAACACCATTAGAGTAGAAACCAAAATGGCTGTTATAAGTTGCAGCCGGCGGCCTTGAAGGATTGAATGGCACGGCTTGACCTCATCCTGATCCTCCTTCCGGTGGATACCGTGAGAATGGTGGAGAAGGCTCTCTTCCAGTTTAGATTAGAAACAGAGTTAGTTAGTATCGGCCGAACCTCAGACGGGCAAATCGCGCCTAAGCGCGTTGCCATACTCACACTCTGTGCAGTAGTCTGGTGGGGATTTCGGAATAAAATATGATCTAAAGCAAATCAAAGTCTTGGGTTATTATCTAAAAACTACCAATGACCCAGGGCTTATGATAAATGAGAAATCCCAACAGAGACCAGACATGAAATGCCCAAGACAAGTCCAGACGCTAGAAGAAGATCATAAGAATAAAGACGATAAGAAGAAGAGTAAAGAGAATATACAACAATATATCTTCAAAGTGTTGTTATGCCGTTTTTGAATAGGAATCTAGTGTTTCCACTCTGAAATTTGATTTTCTTTCACTCTGCAAACTCGGACAATATTATATAGTTCTTAAAAGACACCGGATAACGTTGCCTTTTCTTATGATGGGAAGCCCTGGAGGTATCCGTTTAAAATGCACTATTTTTCTATCTTTTAGCAGAAATACAAAACTAATATTCACAAAGAAAAAACTTTTAAGAAATAAATGTACATTTGCTACAGATATTTACCAATATATATATATACATATATATATATATATATATATATATATATATATATATATATATATATATATATATATATATATATATATATATATAATATGAATAAATAAAAAATATCCAAACAAAACCAAAGAAGTTTTAAGATTATTTTACGTTGGCGACTTAAACATTACTCTATAAAACAAATGTATTTTTATGTTTTATTGCTGAAACCAGATTGTATTTCTGTTTTCTTTTTTATGATGTTACATATATTTAGACGAATAAAAATGCAAGTAGTTTTCCAAAAATCTCAGTCGTAGAAAATGCACTTACATTATGGAATAATAAAATTTAATTGAAAGCAAAGAAGAAAAAAATATCAGATATAAAATTTAGATTTCTGACATGTAATATATATTAAAGTTTCAGATGCGTGAATCAAAATGGAAGCCAACATTCAATTCGCAATCCACATTAAGTAGCAATAATTAAAAGATAGTGAAAGCGATGTGTGGGAATTTCCTAATTACAATTCTGTCTATTTTGATTAAGAGAAATTCCAGGATTTTAATATGAAATTTAATGATTGGCAAACATCTCTTCCAATTCATTGTATTGACATTTATGTTGAAGTTTCTAATAAAACTCTACTCTATCGACAGGCCCTAAAATACGCTGACTTTATCTCTTGTATAGAGGTAACACCTCTTTAAAATGTGGAGTCCTTGGTTGGTTGGTCGGTCGAAATTTACAGCATGTCAACCCTCGTTGGGTTATTTTATGCCGAAGACGTTTTGTTTTATACATTCTTGTTGAGTATTCAATTTGTTTTCAAATTTAAAATTAAACTCAATTTTTTATCTATTAACCCATAGATGGGACCCTAACAGGTACTACCTCTCACCTTTCTTGGATAGTTTATAATGTGGGACCTAACTGTCCATAACCGGTGTTACCACGGCTCAAAGTGGACCTGGGAATAAAGGCGATAAAGAGTACTACACATTCCCAAGAGCTCAAAAATTGGGACCTCACCACTAGGCTCCAGTTCTGGAGATCTGAAAAAGATGGAGTACTCTTTCATTGTTATTACTCCAGGTACACTCCAACTCAGAGTATATGATAAGGTTTTGGTTTTATTTCTTTGTTTAATGGCATTTTAACCATCGTGCGTTATTTAATGCCGTCATCCTTGTAGAATAACAGTAGTGATATCATTTAACGGATTGATGGGAGATGAGCGGGTTCATAAATATCCAAAGGGGATTAATCCGAAATAACGTAATAGCGAAACTTGAGTGCGAACTCGCTTACTAGGATGTCGAATTCCATCACTTTAGCAATTAAACCACGGGGATCCCCACTTCATGTTAAGAACCATCAAGGAGTCAAATAGATATCTTTGAAATTTCTGGCGTTAGATAGAACCGTGTGCAAAAAAACATCTTGCGAAGCAGCTAGTCAAAATATAATTTTAACAGACCTAATTTAAGATAGTATTGCATACCTATCTCTTTATTAGGTCGTTTTTATTCACATTGATATATTGTTCTGTGGATCTGGTTAGGTCGTCAAACGTCTATTTGGATATGTTGTCCCTTCTCTGTTATTCTATATCCTGGTTCTGTGTTGTCGATCAGATGGATTCTCTGTTCTTCTTTTGCTCTGGAACCACCTGTTATTTTCATCTCGGGTATTTTCTTCTTTGAGTCCGTTGGTAGTTTTTAATAACGAGGACAAGATTTGATGTTTTTGTCAGAGCTCCTTAACCCAAGTAAGTTGGCTTCAGAGGACAGGCCAACATCTTGCGTCTTTTTCCTCCAAACATTCGGCGCAGACTCTTCACTTTCTCTTACTTTTCGCGCTGTTCACACTAGCTCGGCCAATCAGAAGTCAATGCTAGTTATTACAGGACTAACTACCACGTCTCCTCATTCTGGGTATTTTCCATTATTACACTTTTCATTTCCAATTGTATCACACGCCACCCTCCGCGTATCTCCTTATTAGGTCGTTTTTATTCACATTGATATAGTTCTGTGGATCTGGTTAGGTCGTCAAACGTCTATTTGGATATGTCTGCTTTTTTTTTTAATTTTTAAAGAGAAACGATATCAAAAAAGCATCTCAACAATAAAAGATTATTATACTTTATACATATTGGACTGTTTTACAATTTACCGATAAATCCTGGGAGCGTTTCCCGACCTGTCAGCAAGGGTTAAAATACCTTGGAGCAGAGCGGATCGGCCGCAAGCCTGCTTAGGCCCCCGAAAAGGCAGGTTTCATATATTTCATATGAATATTACTTGACATGTAGTAAAGTGGGGGCCTCAATATAATTTTGGAGGAGGCTCATGGGACCCTAGTATCAGCCCTGTTTGGGAGTAATATCAACGAAGGGGTACCTCCATACTCCCCTGAACTGGAATCTCAATATCAGATACAGTTAAGTGTCATACCCAGGACATCCTCCTTTTGTGTCACCCATCGCGTATCTCCGTTTTTATTCAGATTGATATAATGTTCTGTGGATCTGGTTAGGTCGTCAAACGTCTATTTGGATATGTCTGGTTTTGTATTTTATTTTAATTTTTAAGACAAACGATATCAAAAAAGCATCTGAACGTAATAAAAGATTATTATACTTTATACATATTCGACTGTTTTACAATTGCTCTTAATTAAACATATGAAGCGTTGTAATAATTAAATTATCATACTGTGGTATATCCACAGGTCCTGTTAGTAAGAAATTATATAAATATATAAAATGACTCAGAACTTATGTGATTTGATATCGCATGGATGAAGGTGTGTCTTGGGAGATGGCACGTACAGAAGTACGCGGTAAAAATATGATTGGTTGGTGTAGTTATATTTCGCTACGTAATTATTTCAATAAGTCACGTGATTATTTTTTCCCCCAAATCTATTCTAATCTGAACGTTGTTTTTGTTTGTTTTGTTTTTAAATATAATATTTTTTTTAATCTTGAAAATTTCCTTATTTTAGTACATTTTCAAGATTTACAAAAAAGAATAGAAAATAGGAATTTTCAATTTCTTTCTTTTTTTAAATAATAATTTCCTGTACAAATCAAATAAGTTTATAATGAAATAAAACTAATACAATTTCAGTATTTATATAATAATAAAAAAAATCAAATGGAATAGAACAATGTTAGGTTCTTCTAAGTCGGCATTTTTTGTTTGTTTTTTTTTTTTTTTTTATTGGCCTCAGAATAACCGGATAAGAAATTACGATTACAAATTCATTTTTCTCAGAAAGTTTGGACATTTCAATAAGTTTTCAGATTGTCATTTATCTGAAATTTAATATTCTTAGAGAAAAATGTATTTTTAATAGACAACCATTTTTTGGTACAACATTTCTCTTTTAAATATAATTCCCCCCATTTAAATAATTGTGAATTTGAATAATTGGATTTTTAAATAAAAACAGAATACAGACTGCAGATAGTTTACTATATAACTGACACAGATATAATACTATCATATTTAAAGAGTGATAACCTGGTATAAATAACAATTTGCACCTATCTTATTATAATGGAGATTCAGTGTGTCTATCTGTCTGGGAATTTCTATGCCACTGTGTGAGAGACACTCCTGTTGATGGTGACATGCGTAACTTTATACACCACTATTCATTTATTTCGTACAGGTTTATCGTTATCCTTGTTACTAAAGAAAAGATAACCGGAACGTCATCGTAAGGCTAAGTATTGAGTTGGAGTTCAATTGTTCCGGTGCTTCTTCGCAGAAAGTTCAAATAAGCAATCGATTTGAGGACAGTCGGAAATTATCTTAAATAGTTTCTGTCCCCGTCTCTCATTGGCCAATTTTTACCGGAAATAACTGCTTCTATTGGGAAAGTTTATAAACACAAGTGACGATTTTGTGTACATCTTATAACACGATAATTGGGAAAGGTATGAATCCTACTCTCCCTCCAGCTATGGATAAATAGTAGGGCAGACTGGGCTCTTTATCCTTGGTTAGGCAACCGATCTAGAAGGAAAATTCTGAATTCAAAAATGTTGAACTCCGCTTAAGAAATTGGCCTTGTGCCACATCTAAGCTAAGCTCAGTAAATAACTATACCAAGGTAATTCTCCGCTTAAGAAATTGACCTTGTGTCACATCCTGCTCGTACGGAGGGGTTGGTAAATAGATATACCACGATAATTCCATTAATACTCCCATTGATAGGGATCTGCGTAACTTTATCCATCACTATTTTTCTTTTGTACAGTTTTATCCTTAACCCCTTTACTAAGACCGAAAAAAATCAGAACATCATCGTAGATGTCGATGGTCTACCTTGACGATAGCAATGAGGATTGGAATCTACGAATCTAGCATGCTAATTATTGCTTCACGTCGAAGATTAATTAACAATTAAAATGCTGAACGAGAACATCGAATCAGGGAAAGTCACCGCTTTCTAATTAAACGAAAAGGACTCGAGTTGTGTAAAACGACCCTTGAGATTCTAATCAGAATAGGAACAAGGGCAAAGTCTCTTTACAAGTGTCTTAAGTGGCTGAAAAATTACAAATCATATGCGCTTATCAACAAACTTAAATAAGATTTAAAAGAAAGACAAAAGAAAAATAAAGTTGAAAAGCCACACCGGATCGATCATGATTAACAAAGATCTGTCACTAACAGACGTTTCTTTGCTTTCTTTGTTCAGAAAAGAAAAGAAAAGAAAAAACGGACGTTTTATCACTATTTTCTTTCTTACAATCTTTATATCGATCTTTATCTTGTGATTTTATCAAACTATTGACTTGTCTTTCATAAGAATTAATCACTAATTTCTTTTGCTTTTTGAGTTATTGATTTTTTTTAAAAATCGGTCATCTAACAAACATTGGTCAATCAGTCCGAAGTCACAGTGCAGAAATCAGTTGTAAATCACAGCAAATTACTTTAACTAACTGGAGACCAAATTTAAGGAAGTCTAGAAAGGAACATGTCATTGTGTCGCGATTACGCATTGGTCATTCAAGACTAACGCACTCCTATATACTCAAACAAAACAACAACCACAATGTGAAACATGTCAAACACATTTGACAGTTAAACACTTATTCATGGAATGCAGGTTTCTGGCTCACATCAGAAACCGTTATTTTAAAGCAAACAATACGAAAGATCTGTTTGAAAATGTCAACATGGAAGATATTCTCTCTTTTATTGAGGGAAATAAAAGTATACCATAGAATATAGACATGAAACAAATCAATACCATACAACATAATCCCCAATCATGCTAACACATTGTTAAAACTAATTACTAAAAAGTATAAATATAAATACACGATATGTATAACTTCCAAACCGTTGGGCATGACATAACCCCAGACGGGTTGATATGCTAATAAAATCAATTAACAAACAAGAAACAAACATTTAACTAGCAGGACCTGTGGATATGTTATTATATGTTCTCTCTATCGTATACCCCATCGTCGGGTATACGATTGAGAGAATATTAGTTCTGAGAGAGTTCTTCGGTGCTACAGAGAGATAGATATGAGAGACCCATTAGAGATTATAGACTTACTTGGTTAGGAGATCTTATTTGCTTCTTGCTAACTCATTGTTGCTTCTGCTGATTCTTGCTATCTTCTCTATGTGTTTCTTCGTTGTGTAGTTGGGTTCTTCGATCTACTTCTTTTTAACTAAGGGCTTTTTTTCCTGTGCTATCCTGGTCATTACAATCAATTGAATTCACAAGACATTTTGTTTCTTGATCAAGCTTCTTTATTTAGTCTAACCCATATCACCGCGCGGGGAGACCGGCCTCACAGCACGTCTAAGATCCTTGACGGCCGGGCTGAATCTCTAATCTAACTAGTCACGTATTTCTCATGGCACTCGACATTCGCGCCTATAGGGGTCAGTTGGGATCATCCAACGGAAATCTACCCACCTATTTCAAACTACCTATAGAGTCTGCTAACAATTTATGATACACCATAAATTGTAACAGATATACCACAGTATAATTTAATTATTAGAACGTTTACTTTATATGTAAACTAGAAGCGGCTACCCGGCATCGCTTGGCAGAGGTGGCGATAAAACAATTAGTCTCGCAGATCCAATATAGCTAATAATCGCGGGTTGGTTCCTCGCTGGATACCCCATAAAAATCCCCACGTAAAAAATAACTGGTGGGATGTCAGAAATCTTTTCCCTAATATAAAAATCTTCATTATTTTTGCTCTAAAAGCAAGCTCTAGTGATAGTGAATGTGAACATTTATTTACTTTGTCGTTATTTGTTTTATTTTCGGAGTTTCATCCGGACATACATACATACATACAACTGCCCTTTATATATGTATAAATGTTTACTTAATAGCTATTGCCAATTACCTCAATATATAAAAAGTATAATCTTGATTTAACTCTCGCTCTATTTCTTTCCTTCTTTTTCATCTTTTCGTTATATTCGATTGAAACGAATTAAAATAATCGTTTCCGTGCGCTCACCCCCTCTATCTTTCACTTACCATTTTTCTTATGTTTACTGTATAGCATGCCTTTTTTATTCCTTTATTTATAATAAAAAAAACAGAATCCTCCATTATTTACATGAGGTCATGACACTCAAAATACAAAAAAATCCGGCGGATAAGCAACACCAGATAATCAGGATTTTTATTTTACATTTCATCTTGGGCGATTTGGACGGTCTCATTTTTAACCAGAGGGTGTGGCAAGATGACAATGGTCGTAAAATTAAGAAACACAAGTATCAATATATAGATAGGTTCTTTTAAGATGCAGTTAAAGTTATATATAAACGTTGCTACAAAAATATGACACTAAACTGCATATGCGAAGAGGCTCCATTTCTGGATATCTCAGAAATTTTAAGTAGCCATTCGTTGTAATTACTCCCAGATACTCAGACCCGAAGCGGTAGTTTGATTTGGTTTGTGACACACTAACCTCAGTTTTGAAATAAATTTATTCTTAATGGATCCTTAATTTTTTATGAAGACATTTTTCTATTTAACCCATAGATGAGACCCTAACAGGTACTATCACTCCAGATCAGAATGTACCAGGGAGCAATGGTGATGAAGGGGTGCTCCACATTCCCCAGACCTAGAGCCTCACTATCCGAAAGAGTTTAACGTCATTCCCAGGGCATGAAGGCCCTCAGCCACCGTCTTCTAGAACACATATGATAAAAGGGGTTAGGGTTTGCCATGAGACCATAGGGTTGGGGCACCCATATAGGTGCTAGGGTTTGACATGACCAGCCGATTGATTGGGGGGGTCTAAGTAAGGGTCTAAATGGAGTGTTGCATGTCATGGACTGTTCAGGATTTCATTTTTAAGTCTCACAGGCCGCCACCCACAGCCAACAGGTGGCCCCATTGGGGGGGATCTTACCCCTTTGCAGAGATGTATTCCACAGCCCCAGCCGACAGGCCTCGAAGTGGTAGTAACTTTTAGTGTTCCCTGTATGGGTAAAATATATACGGTTAAAATTGTTGCATTCGTGTGCACGATCGTGTGCACAGAAAATCCCTTGGAAAAAAAAAAACAAAAAAAAAAACAAACAAAAACAACTGCATATAAAAATATAAATATCAATGTACGATAAGCGCAATTCCCTAACCACTGAACAAGAAAACGAATTAATAAAGAATAAAACACAATAAAAAGCAAATAAAAGAGGAATAAAAAGAAGAATAAACGATTATAAAGTAGATATATAAAAATAATGTTTATTAATCTATATAGAAATAAGGTTGGAGGCATGTGGTGTAATGGTTATAGTCATAGGAAACAGAATTGTCGACCCGAGGTCAAATTTTGGACGATGCTTTTTTGATTTCACATAGCGCTAATAACCTTGGGAAAGGCATGCATCCGACTGCTCTTCCTCCAGCTATGGGTAAGTAGGACAGACTGTGCCCTTTACCCTTGGTTAGGTAACCAGTCTAGAAGGAAAACTGAATTCAAAACTATTAAAGTCCACTTACAAAATTGATCTTGTGTCACATCTTGCTCGTACGGATGGTTTGGTAAGTATATATATCAAGAAAAAAAATAAACGTCCCTGCTAACAAGACAATGATTTCTTCGAGGAAAAAAAAGTTCTCAGGAAATGTGGGCAAAGAATAAGCAGAAGAGTCTTTATTTACTGATATAATTTCCATTCTCTCTAATGACAACCTATTGTCAACAGAAATTATTTTGACAATTTCTTGCTTCCCAAATTACATTTTTAGATACAAATTGCTGGCTGAATTCAAACCTGTTCAACTCCTCTTAAGAAATTTACCTTGTGTCACATCCTGATCGTACGGAGGGGTTGGCAAATATATATATAATCAAATGCACACAATTGACCATATTTATATAATTTCAAAGACATTTTTCGTTGCCTGATGATTGCTCAGCTTTAAAAAATTAAGCACACACAACAAGAAACCAATGGTAGCAAACATGTTCTCCCGTAAATAAATATAGAAATATAAACCAAAATATCTATCTAATATACATTTTTCTCCAGATCCTCTCATATCATATACCTTGGAAAAGGGTGAAGTTTCACCCGGAATATCGGAATTGATCAAACCAAGAACAGATCAACAATTGAATATTAAAATTCTGATTTTTGTTCAGTTTTTCTTGTTTTTGTTCTTTTTTCCAATGCTTCAAAAGACCAAAAAAAAGCAACGTTCACAACAAACTTTATACACAACATACACACACACATATATACACACACACACACACACACACACACATATATATACACACACACACACACACACACACATATACACACACACACACACATATACACATATATATTACACACATATATATACACACACACACACATACATATATACACACACAAAACACACACATATATATATATATATACATATATATATACGCTTAAAGATCTTGTATTCGATAGAACCGTGTACACAAAAACTTTTGAAAAAAAAAAGAATTGCAAATAAAAACACGAATGTACAATAAATTCAATTCCTTAACCACTCAACAAATCAGGATTGAACCTAATAAAAAACAAATAAAAGAAAAAGAATGATAAAATAAGCAACTTGAAGATAATATGTAAAACTAAACTATAATAAAACAAATATAGAAAATAATGTTTATTAATATGTATAGAAATATTGATAAGAGACTTATTTTCAACATTTTAAATCCCGGGTAACCCCGGCTAGCGCTGCTCATTTTGAGTAAAATAACTGCGGATAATAATCATGTGTAATTTGATACCCGTTCGAAATTCACTTGCTAATTTACGAGAAATTTTTATTTTTCATTTTGACATTCAGAGCGAGTTATGTAACTGAAAGATTTTAACGTTGAATTCTTTGCTTTGTAGAGAAGCCTATATTTATCCTATCTTTCGCTGAAGCACAATTAATTATCCATAATTACATGATTTTCGTAACCAGTCCCCTTCTTGCTTGAGGAAAGTCGGGATAACAAAACAAAACAAAGAAAGATCAACTCAAAACAGGTAACTGTCTAAAATATCTCTATCTGAGATATGATCAAATCACAAAAGATATCTATATTTTGCCTGTGAACATTTTTATGTCAAGCAAGACGATCTTGAATAACAAGTGAAGCGTTCTGAACTGAAAATAAAGAATAATTTGGCGCGAAAATGAAAGACAAAAGGAAATATGATTTGATGAACAGCCTAAACGGAAAGAGTCCTTATTGAGAAGGTTGGAAAATGTCCGTTATTGTTCTTAGCAAGATCAGGAACAGGTGATTATCTTTGCGGAATAAATATATAGGTATTCTTTCATTCTGAGTACTGTCCACTTTGTCTTGTTTTTTTCTTGTTTCCTTTTTTTTTTAATAAAATAAAATGGCGGCAGTTTTGAATCCCTACAGGAAATAACTTGCCATTAAGATACTTCTAAGTATAGTGCGAATATATCTAGAAATATACTATTGTAAAAAAAATATTCTTGAAATACAGTGTGGAAAGAAAGCATTCTGAAAAGGACAAAATAGTTACATTAATTACTCGATGGCCCAAGCAAGTTATATCACTGACGACGCCCCAAATTTATTAAGTATATTAAACGTACATAAGATGCACTCGTGTATAACATGTGTTCATAAAAAATAGAAATTGGAAAAATTAAACAAACTATTAAAGAATAAGACATAATAAAACGCAAAAAAGACAAATAAAAGAAAAAATGCAATCCAGATATTGTTTTCGGGAGCAACACAATTATCCAATTGTCACTAGCACCATCGTGTTAAGAGGTATTGGGAATTCTCACTCTAACTCTAACAGGGTTTACCCGCAGTCGACCGACTACAGAAAGGTAGCGGCAGATTGCAACAAACTCCACTGGCGCGGCCTGCAACCGAGCAACCTCAGGAACCGAAACTTAGAAACAAAACGTTGGCTCGCACAACAGTTGAGCAAAACGCAAAATGTTACTACACTGTAGTTATAAGTTACAAACTCTTACCACAAAAGAAATGTTAGCCCAAACAAGACAGATTTTCACTACACAGTAATAACGAGTTACAAACTTTTTCCCTCGACGTCCCAACAAAAAGTCTCCTTTTTATGCCTACAGGAGAGGAGGGTTCTAGGAAGGGCGATTCTACTATTGGCACACGGTAGTCGCTACTCCCCACTCACCCTATCTTAAGATTATTTTAACACCCTCCAGACAGGGAGAAAAAGAGGTAAGACCGAGTATCTATTTTGTAAATACATACTGAAATGAGAGGGGAAAGTTTGGTCTTTTCTATCTTAACTATTTCTATTCGTAACTCAATTAATACTACAAATTTCAATGCAGCATAAAACCAATTCTCACAACACTCCCAAAACTTACCTGTCTCTTTAGAATAAACCTACCCTAATCCCATATTTACATAGCCGTGAGGGAAAGAATGATTTGATTATATATATATATTATATATATATATATATATATATATATATATATAATACTAATAAAATCATTTAGATAACGATAAAGGGTCTACCATGGTTTAATCAAAAAATGATCTAAGGACCCCACTATACATTAACCAAGTTGATGTAATTCCTCAGTTAAAATGAATATATTTATCGGATAATAACGGTTGAACGCTACATTATTTTTCTCTCAATCATATATATATATATATATATAGAGAGAAAAAAAAACCGAAAATACGATAAAAATAAAATGGCAGAAAACTAGATCATCAGTCGAAAATAAAATTAGTTTCAAGATGAAAATAATTCCTCATCATGCACCCGGTGAACCTTAATTTCTGTTAGCTAATGGTGAGGGAAGGAGAAGGAAAACGAAAAATTTGGGGTACTAAAAAAAGAAAGGGGCTTTGAGCTTACATACTCTAGTTAAGTTAATGATTGAACAAAGTTTTTTTTTAATCTCGTCTAACTTACCTCGGATGGGTCGATATTCTTCGAAATATCCAATATTCTTAGATATCTGTAACTTCAAGCATGAACTCTAGGTTAGCGTCTTTCACTGGTCGCGCAAGTTTCAGTCACCTTTCGTCAAACGCCAATAAAGAGAGTCTTTGTCTCTCAGAGCGGATTTTAACTTTAATCTGATGCTTGTAAAAAGCAACCAGAGTCTGTGATGAGACAGATTCGCCTTCAAAGTGTTCTTATTTTGTGTCGTCCACAGCACGACTCTAAGAGGTAATAGTTATTTAATAGTTATTTACTAATATGTATAGGGCACCCGGTGAGAATCGAACTCATTAACAATTGTCTGCTAATCTAGCTTGCTAACCATTACACCATATGAGGTGCCCAATCTAAGAGGTAATAGGGCAATCCCTCTCAGACACTACTTTTATAATGCCGTCGCTCGTTTCTGATTAGTTGGTCAGGCCAATCAGCATCAGCAACTAATCATATAAATGGACTAGTTTCCTCTCGCGAGCCTCTTTTTTTGGCACGTACGGTTTCACGGGAGGCAAGCCATTTTTCTCTGGAGCAAATTTCCTTTGCTGCAGAGAAAAATGGCTTGCCTCCCGTGAAAAAAAACATTTAGTCGTTGTTTACACCACCATTGTAGAAACACAAATATGTAAACGACTAAAGATTTTAGAAGCACTGCATATTAAACAAAAAGATCTTAAACTAAACAAAATAAACTTTGATTATAGCACCAATGTTCTAAAATGCCTACAATTACATTAACAATTTAGATAATAATAATGATAATAATACTGAAACAATGATAATAAAAACAATAATAATAACCCTAATAATAACAACGAAATATATATATATATAATTTTTAATCCTGAGTAACGGCTGGTAACCCTGCTATTTATAATTGTGATACTGTAATAAATAACGAACAAAGTGTAGAATAATCACACTCTGTTCCAATTACTGTCGAATTGGTAAGACAAGGCAACAAGCAGTCGTAACTGAATACGAATCTAATCTTGTCGCAATACTACTGCAAAATATCAGGGTATTTATGAAGCCTCATAACATCATAGAAACCAAGCAGCCAATCAGGACTCAAGGAATGGAATCACCCAAATACATGAATGGACTATTCTTGACTTCATAAATACCAGCTATCTTCGGGCACTGGCAGTTGTGCTTAGCCAGTTGCTGTTGTTCAAACTAACAGTATACTGACTTCAATACAAGGTAATTGCTTTATTCATTTTATCATAACTGTGGTCATGTTAAGATGAACATTCTTAAGTATTTATAGTCAACTGATTGCGAGGATTGTTTGATATCACCACAAATCTCGTAATGTAATATTCCTATTATAAAACATTATCTAGCAATTGTAGGAAGGGGGGTTTCCTTCTTTTCTTTTTCGAAAAACCAGCCAAGGAGAGGCAAAGTTCAAAGTGACGCGAAGAAACTTACGAGTATACAGGACTTTAATTCAAGCAAGATGTATAAAATCTCGTCCTAACAGAATACGTTAAAATAATTATGTTAAATGGGTTTGTTTTTTTGTTTTTTTGCAGAAAGTGATCCGCAAACTCAAATGTAGCTTACAACCTCGCTTCACTTATAATAAATGCAAATGGTCGTAGCTCAACATATCATATCATTTTGGAACCAGAGCGACTCTATCACCAAATTAAAAATATTCCGGGGCGAATCCGGACCTGCAATCCTGAAATTTTGAATTCCAAATTTTAATTACTGCGATTGTTTTCGGCATTTTTTCATGAGCTTTTGCGATTAATTTTTAGGAGCGATGACAATTTTTATAACTAAGAAATAAATATGGAAATAATCTAAATTATTTGCAAAATCCAGCAAAAGTCACCCATAAAATAGAAATTGTTTTTTTTTACGGAAAGTAAGGACCTACGTCAATCAAATTGTTTTTAAATTAAGTCAGCAGAAGTATTTTTGTTTACCTTTTAAAAGCAAGCTTTAATATTAATGCAATTGTCGAAAATATTTCGACCCTGAAGGGGCAAGAAAAAGAAAAAGGGACATAAAGTCCGTGGTCAGTTATCTGGTTCCTTGCAAAACAATGTCAGTTTCGCGACCCTCTGGAACAATCAATGGTCAGTTAACCACCCTTTCTAGGGTAACATGGCCTCTTTCTGTTTATCAATCTCAAGAAGACTGGTCAAGTAACAAACGACCAGTACGACAAGAAAACGATGAACTGCACTCTTTGTCATTTGAAGCCCGTTTATACCAAAGGCAGACCTGCGCAAACGGCGGTAGAAAGACATAAAACTCTCGTCCGGCGCAGATCTCGCCTTCGGTATTTCGTATTAGACACTGCCACTCCAGCCGACGCCATATTTTTTCCACACAATACAATGGGAACAATTTTGAGTTTTTTTTTATTGTTACTTATCAAATACGGCTGCAATATGCCTCGCAAAAAAAATCTCAGCCAACAGAGGACAATATTGCAATTAAAAGAACCCTTCACATAAGGTAGTTTCCCTCCCCCATGCCCAATAGATCTGCTTTTAAGCCAGTCGTTGTATATATTCGTTTTATGAATAGGTTGTATATAACCATTATGTTCAGCTATTTTCTCTCTTTATTTTAACGCGTCATTTTCTGAAATAAGCTCGTTTCTCAAGTTTACGTCTGAAAACCAACACTATTAAAGTTATAGAAATAAATATCTAAATCAAAACGATATACTCAATTCAACAATGAATAAATAATAAAACGCCTATGTTTCATCTACCACTTCTTTATTTATTTACTTAAATTCTTTTCGTTTTTATTCCTGTGGAAATATATTCACAAATGTTAACTCAGTAATGCTCGCATCTTTTCTGTATATATCCAAGCACCTGACTCACTTTAATCTTCCATTGAAGTCAGATTACGTTGTTGTGTTTGCACAATATGTCGATATAAAATGCGAAATGAAAGCGAGTAGAAATGAATAAATATTGCCTAAAGTCTGGCAGAAACAAAGCGAAAACATTGTTCAGACTTTTCGTCTATTCTTTACAAAGAACAAAGAATATTTACACCGAGAAACAACGACGTCGGTAGACTTTTCTGTTCTTATTATTTACTGCACGAAATCCTTAGCCATTGTCAGACTAACCAATATATATCGCCTACGGTTGCAATTACAAATCAACGTTGGGTCAGACAGTACTATCAACAACAGAAACTAAACTGACTAGTGTAACAAATTTCGATACATACTGTTTACAGTCGCTAATAAAGAAAATGACAAAGAATTTTTTTTCATTAATAATAATAATAATAATAGTAATAATAACGATACTTTTATTTTTATTTTCTTTCTCTTTTTTTTTTAAATTCTTTAGCAATATAATTAAATTTGCTGCTTTTAAAATATATTTTGTTTTCGCTATCGCAAATTCTTAAGTCTTTTGTTATTCAAAAGATGTTAGAAAGTTTAAGGGCATATGAAAAAATTATGTAAGAAAATGAATAGAAATTAAATGAACTCTTTGAATGTTTATCAAGTTGTCGTTTACTAAGCTTAGCAGTAGAGCAATACGTCATTAACATTATTCACCTAGCCAAACTCGTTAACCATTACATCACCCAAGTCACATAACAGTTTTAATAAGTGTTTGTTTGTTTATTGATTTTAACGGCATATCAACCAGTCTGGGGTTATGTCAAGCCTAACGGTTAGGAAGTTATACATATCGTGTATTTATATTTATACTCTTTAGTAATTGGTTTTAACAATGTGTTAGCATTATTGGGGATTATGTTGTATGGTATTGATTTGTTTCATGTCTATATTCTATGGTATAATTTTATTTCCCTCAAAAAGGAGGGAATATCCTCCATGTTGACATTTTCAAATAGATCTTTCATATTGTTTGCTTTAAAATAACGGTTTTTGATGTGAGCAAAAAACCTGCATTTCATGAATAAGTGTTAACTGTCAAATGTGTTTGACATGTTCCACATTGTTGTTGTTGTTCTTGTTTGAGTGTATAGGAGTGCATTAGTCTTGTATGACCAATGCGTAATCGGGACACAATGATTGTTCTTTTCTAGACTTCCTTAAAGTGAACATCGTATCGCAAGCCTTAGCCTGTGCACACATGTAGAAAAAATAAATAGTTAAACACTGACCCAGGTGGAGTAAGCCGACGAGTTGGGATTGCAAAAGGAATAATCTTTTGCGACCCACTCCTGCTTGTGGTCTGTAACAAGGTAGTAAGCTCACGTTATAGGTGCTGTTATATCTACACACCCCTCCAACTTCCGACAGGAAATCATATAATCCAATCTTTTCTGGCCTCGTGTTCAATCACAAGCGCCAGAACCTCCCTCGATTCAACCAGCAGCTCCAACTGGTAAGTCACCAGTCCCCCCTCTTTTTCACAGTATCTTTTGCAGAAGGATAATGGTATCTTTCTCTCTCTCTCTCTCTCTCTCTCTCTCTCTCTCTCTCTCTCTCTCTCTCTCTCTCTCTCTCTCTCTCTCTCTCTCTCTCTCTCTCTCTGTCTCCTGTTCTGTTGATTGAATAGGGATGTGGAACCCCTTTATTTCCCTTATTCCAATTATATTCATATAAATTCCTATATTTAAAGGAATCACATGGCGCTCATGCCCTTGGGAAAGGTATAAATCCAGTTCTTTCTCCAGCTACGGGCAAATAGCAGAACAGACTGGACACTTTAACCATGGCTTAGTAACAAGTCTAGGAGAATGAAAACTCTGAAGTTAAACCTGTTAAACTCCTCTTAAGTAATTGACCTTGTGTCACATCCTGCTCGTGCGGAAGGGTTGGTAGATATAGATAGATATAATATATCTATCTATATTTCTCGTTTGTTTCTAAACCCAACAAAACATGTATAACATATATATATATATATATATGTGTGTGTGTGTCTGTGTGTGTGTGTGTGTGTTAAGCATAGCTTAATCTGATGCGTAACTACAACAGTCTGAAATAAAATAGCGATTGAAAACGCATCAGATCAGTGATGCTAGCTACTCAATTACTGGAAAATGCAGGTGCCTATAGCTGTTAGTTATAAGTAGTTACTATGTCAATAATCACCATTGAAAATTTAAATGTATGCTACAGAAATAAGGTTCGAATTATTTGTCACGTTGCGACTAATATCATGTGAGAGTTTAGAGTATATATTATTGGAAAAACTATGCCTATCGAAATATTTGATAGTTATAAAACCTACATAGATTCCTTGAAGGTGTCAGTTTGCTTATTTGGTAGAACATACGGCTAGGAATCGCAAGGTTCCGGGTTCGATATCGGTCTCCGTCAATTCAGCTGCTTGAGTAGCATGGCTTGGGTATCTGATCTGTGCGGTAAAGCATCTTGGTGCAGACGTTTTGTGTAGCACTCCAGCTCAGCAAAACAACCCCTGGTCTAGTGCTAGCAAAAAGGGGATAGATTCCCTCGCTGTTCGGTTGATACCAACAATAGGTTACTTCGGAGACTTACTACTTTCATTGCTTGCTAGCACTTAATTCCAACTGCCAACAGGTTTATAGATAGCACCTATATTATCTATCTATATATGTATGAAGGATATATATATATATATATATATATATATATATATATATATATATATATATATATATATATATATATCCTAGAAGCACTTAGAGAATCTAACACATAATAAAATAGCACAGCATCTGCATAGGAATCGCAAGGTTCTAGGTTCGTTACCGCTCCCCGTCAACCCCATCTCAGCAAAATCAGCAAATCGATCTCCTTTGACTAGCGTTAGAAAAAGGGGGAGGGACCCCATCACTGTTCTGCTGATACTGACAATAGATCACTCCGAAGAATTACTACTTACTTTGCTTCCTAACACCTCATTCCAACTGTCACAGGTCTGTAAATATTACTCATATTATATATATATATATATATATATATATATATATATATATATATATATATATATATATACTAGCAAAACTACCCGGTCCATGATCGGACGAAAACATTTGAATTTAAAAAATTACCGAAAATTTTTTAGGGAATTTTATGATTAAACATTGAAAATATTTTTTATTGTAATCCTGAATTTTTGAGTGTTTTGAAAAGATTTTATGTCATAATATTGACATTTCTTTAGTAGAATTCAGAATTCATGTTTTTTTACAAAAAAAATCCCGTATAGAAACTTATAAAAATCTACTGATATAATTATTCAGACTATTATCTTTATGGAAAAAAATTTAAAAATCGTTTTTTATCTGTTTATTTTTTTCAGATTTCATAAAATATAATAGGGGTGGAGACCTCATAAAGATATTTCCCCTATCACATTTTAAGAAAAAAAACTCTTTTTCAAACATATTTTCATTGTCTATAGAATTTGTTTAAATTTGTAATTTAACGGTACGAAAATGTAAACATTATTTTCTTTCATAATTTTCATTATTTCCGTAAGCTGAATTTTTTTAAATTATCAGGAGTTTTTTAATGTTTCTTCTTTTGGATGGTCCAAAATGCTGAAGATAATAATAACCTTTATTCAAGTTCCATTGTGTACTTTGTATTATACACCAAAGCTCAGCAAGTGTTATGTTGTAAATAGAATATTGTTGTCTACCAAAAGTTTCACTGAAAATTCAGCTTGAAAATAATAATAGTATTTGTTTGTTTTTTTATATCCCCTATTTCGCTAATAATTTGCAATTTTTTTTAAATACGTAATACAATTTTAAATTCAAGAAGCTGAGAATCGAAAATTAAAATTTTTCGTATTGCAATATCTATTTTTGCTTAAACTCAAGATGGTATTTTAAAAACATATCGTTTTAAAACGTTTTCATTAGTTCTCTAACAAATTGAACTTTTTTACCATTAGTATTAATTACAAAACAAACTCGTTTTATCATTTTTTTATTCATTATATATATATATATATATATATATATATATATATATATATATATATATATATATATATATATATATATATATATATATATATATACAACCCTATACTGGTGAATATTTTAAAACATTTTCATGATATTTTTATTTACATTTAAAATCTTTTTTTTTAATGTAATCGTAAAGTTGTTTTGAAACAATTTCAATTTTCTACAATTTTTTGTGCATAACACCAATTTAAATTAAAGTGAGTGTACAATTTAAGAATATGGACAAAGATTTGATTTTACGTTAAAAGTTAGTCTGAAAAAAAAATCGTACTTCGTATCCAAAGCAAAATATTTTTAACATGCTTTAAAAATAATTCAATGGATAAAAACTCATACAAATTACATATTTAGAAATATTATTTTTATTTTCTTTCTAACCAAATAAATATTCTAAAGATTGGACGAACAAAAAAAAATTGATTTTACGTTAAAATGTAGTCATAGTTGTAGCGAACATTTTGAATGACTGTTGGCCAACAATCAGTTGATATTCTTTCTTTCTTGTTCTTGTTCTTGTTCTTGTTCTTTGGGAAGCTGAAATAAGCAGCAGCCAATCTTCTGCTGATACACCCAGCAGCTGTAGAAGTTTACGAAATCTTCCGAAAATTGTTTGATTTTTGTTTAATTAATTAATTATATCCCTTACTTAGTAAAAAAATCAATAACCAAATTTAGCGTGTTTCTTGGTTAGAAGGTTATCAAGGTGTATGCAAGATTTTGAATCTGAGTGACCTCCCGTTTTGGAGTTATACGTCGACACGTACATGCCAAATTTTCTTTTATATATATATTATATATATATATATATATAATGCATGTGTGTGTAATCCTATGAGCACTTAGAAAATATAATATAAATAAAATAGCATTAAACACTAGCATTAACATATTAAACATTTTTAATAACTAACGCACTAACCATAGCAACCCACCTACAATAAAAACTCCGAAATTGTATTGTTTGTGTGATTTGTTTCTTTGAACGTTGGGTACGAAGATTTTATCGAGAAAAATCACTAAAGAAAAACTTGTTATTTGCAATGCTGAACTTAACCAAAACTGAACTTTCGTTTAAATATGAAAATTAGAATAAATGATTTATTACAAATAAAAAATCTCTTGAAATTATGTTTGTACGAATGAATCCAAATCGAAAATGTTGTAAACACCCAAAATTGCTTTTTTCATTCATTTCAAAATCCATTAAAACCAGAATTGGCCACGCTATATGACTCCAAATGGAGATGGCAATTTTTTTTTCATAAAGTTAATTTAAAATTAAATATTAATATGAAAACTTGTCATTAAAATAAAAACAGTTGTACTCTGACGGTGGAACATGGAATAGGCTGATTGTATCCACTGCAGAGGAATAAATCTTATTCCATTGCAGGGAATACAATCAGGTGTTCTAGGTATGACGCATATGTAGCGAAGATTGAGCTCCCAACCTCTTGATCGCGAGTGGTGGAATTGCTGTCACCCCTGCTGACTGAAATTGATCGGCAGCAGGGGTAAATAAATGCCGATGCGAGTTCTCTCGTTGAAGACGTCTTTTTTAGTGGCCGAACCATTTCAACCAACAGGGGTGACAGCAATCCCACAACTCGCGATCAGGAAGTTGCTAGTTCAATCTCCGCTACACAGGTATATGAATCTGATGGTGAAATTCAAGTACTGAAGATTTGGGGAGTGTTGAATACCACTTCATTGGCATTATTCCCAGGTCCACTCTGGTTCTTAATGTTGGTATCTATTAGAGTCCAATCTATGGATCAAATTGATCCGTTTAAAAATCAATTGCTTTCGATTGGAATACTTGATACCATATAACTCTAAATTATTTGTATTAAGAATATTGAATTTGTGTGCCCCAACGTACGAGTTTTCCGATTTATGATCTGTCACTCGGTCAATGTTTTGCTTTGTGTTGAGAGCTAAAATGTAAGATAGTAGCCAGTTTTAGATACGTTTATGTTAATAAGTTCACTATAAACATTTAACTTTCCAAATTTATTACGTCAAAGAAAAATATTTATGAAGAAATAAACATTAAAACATTTTATAGTACAATTTCATTGCATAATGTCTTATTTTTCATACAATACAGTGCTATTTGTCTTATTTAAACAACGTAACAAATGAAATTGAGCATTTATGGTGGAGACGATTAATGGATTGCCAGTTTATTTCAATGAGAAAAATTGATTTGATATACGAGAAAATTACTAACAACGAATTAAATTCGAAAATCTAGGTATCACTGTATGCTCATTTTTACAGAATAATTGTAGGAATTATTTCCATCTTTTTTCTTCTTTCTTTTCTTTTTTTTTTTTTTTTTCTTTTTTTCCGCTTGTTCTTAGAGTTTTCAGATTCCCACGTCGATTTTGAATAACGCAAAATTATCTGAATACTATTTGTTTTTAAATGAGCTAAAAATTCTTAACTCTAAGTTCATTCGTATTTTATTTTTCTTCATTTTAACGATAAACATTTTAAAACCATTTAGCTACAGGTGTGAATGTTATTTTTAAGACGCTGGTAAAAAGATGAGTTTAAAAATAAAATTAAAAACAAGGGCTAAAATCCTGCTGCGTTAGTTTCGTAGCTTTTTTGTTTGTTTTTGTTTCCTACCTCGAGACCAACATTTTAGCAGTCACGGCCAGAATCCTCTAAATATCAAGTGTTTTTAATCTTTTCTTATATTTTTTTTTTGCCGTTCTTATCTACACTTTTTTCTTTCTTTACCTTTTTTCTAACATTTCATTTTTCCATCGTTTTATTTTTTTTCCTTCAAACTCATTTAGAAATCTTTCTATTTGTCAATTTTCCTTCTCTCTTGTTTACCTTCTTTTCTTTTTTCTGTCTTTTGTCTATCTTTTTTTATTTATGTGTATTGGTATTTATTTATCTTGGGCTTGGTTTAAGTCATTTATTTTTTTTTCTTCCTATATTTTCTTCTTTTTCTTTTTGGTTCATTTTCCTATTTCTTTTTCTTTTTGCCTTTCTTCTGCTTTCTCTTTTTTATCTCCTTTTATTTCTTAATCTTTCTATTTTTTTTTTTGTCATTGTAATTTTGTCTTCCCCTCTCTATTTTTGTCTTACTTCGTTTCTTTCTTTGTTCTTTCAGTAATTTGTCTTTCATTCTTTTTTTTCCTTTTGTCTCCTTTTCATTTTCTTTTCTTCGTTTCTTGTTTCTTTCTATAATTTTTCTTTTTTCTTTGTCTCATTGTCTGTTTTCTTTCTTCACTTTCTGTTTTCCTTCTGCAATTTTGTCTTTCTTTCTCTTTCTCTTGCCTTTTCTTTCTTTCTCTTTCGTTTCATTTAGTTTCTTTCTATCATTTCGTCTTTTTTCTTTTTGTGCCCTTTTCTTTCTTTCTCTTCTTGTCTCTTTCTCTTTTTGTTTCCTTTTCTTTCTGTCTCTTCTTATTTCTTTTTCTTCTTTCTCTTTTGCTTCTTTCATTTTTCGTTTATTTTATTCGTTAAGTAATTTAGTCTTTCTTAATCTGTTTCTTTTTCTGTATTTTTAAAAATGTATGTTACATTTTTTCTATATCTTTTTGATTTTTTCTTTCAATTTTCAATTAGTTTGTCTATTTTCATTTTTCTCTTTTTTTTCTGTCTCTCTTAGCTCAGTTGGTAGAGCGTTCGGCTAGAAACCACAAGGTTCCTAGTTCGATACCGGTCCCCGCCAACTCAGCGTTATGAGTAGCACAGGGATCTGTGCGGTAAAGTAAGCAGCTGATGGTAGGTGTTGCGCTCCACCTCAAATGCTAAAAACAATCTCCTTGGTCTAGCGCTATTGAAAAGGGGATAGACTCCCTCGCAGACTGGCTGATACCGACTTTAGGCCACCCCGTCGACTTTTTTACTTTACTTTTTATTCTGACGCTTTAAGTGTCTCGTATTTTTTTCTTTTTTTCTTTACTTTTTAAATCTTTTTCTGTCTCCTTTTCCTTCTCTGTCTTTCTTTTCTTTCTTCTTTTTCTCCTTTGTTTTTTTTTCTTTCTTTCTCTAGTCTCTTTTCTTTCTTCTCTTCTTCTCTTTTTTCTCGTCTTTCTTTTTCTTTTTCCTTGCCACTTATTTCTTCTCTCTCTCTCTCTCTCTCTCTCTCTCTCTCTCTCTCTCTCCTTTCTTTTCTTTTGTCTGCATCTTTCTTTCTTTTATGTATCTTTTCTCTTCTTTTTATTGTTTCTTTTTAATTCTTACTCTTCTTCTTTATTTTTTTTATTTCTTTACGTATTTTTCCTCATTTTTCCTTTGTTGCTTTTTCATATCTCTTTTTTCTTTTTTTTTCTATATCTTTCTCTGTCTCCTCTCTGTCTCTATTTCTCTTAATGTTTTCTTTTCATGTCGTTGTTCGTTAGGCGTGTATTAATTCCTTCTTCTCTTATATTTCCTGCCTTCTCTTTTTTCCTCTATGTCTCTGTCTCTCTCTCTCATATGATTAATTGGTTTTATATTTGCCTGTTCTTTCTTTATTCCTTTTGTTAATATAGCCATTCCTTCAACTTGCTTACTTTTATATCCCTCCCCTCTCCCTCCCTATTTCTTCTTGCTTCATTCTCTTCTGACACTCCCATTGAAACCATCCAACCTCACCCACTCTTGATATCTCGGCTGTACTCTTTAATTTACCAACACAAAATTAGCAGTAATCGAATGGATTGATCTAAAACGAAATTTTCAAAAATGGCCACCTCGCTTTAATGCTGTGTACGGCCGGAAATGAAGCCAATCTTCAGAAAGGCAGACAAGGATAATGAAGGCAAGATAGGATTGGAATCAATTAAATATTCGAGGGAAAATTGAATCGTACAAAATCCAATTTATTTAGTTTAAATGCAGATTTGCCAATATCTCGTTCTATATTTCTCTGAGCGTAAATAGTTTTATATTTTGATATTTACTAAACTTAGACTTGTAAGCTAAATGAGCAAGATGGTGAGAAAGAATGTTAAAATATTGTATGCTATGTATTGAGAAGGATGGGACGTACCTTGGAATCAGGTTTGTTTTCCACTTGAACACTGTTATAGGTAGACAACTATCTCAGTAACGAAAAGAGTATCCTCCTATCCTAAAGGATTGTAATGGTTCATAAGCTGTAGATTCTTCTTAGACCCGGTTTATGGAACAAAGAAAAAGAATCGTATTATAAAAATAGACAAAGCCAAACTGACCAACACTAAAATTCAAAACTCCCGCGAACTAACGGACATTGGGAGAAAGGTGAGAGAGAAGAGAGATAATACCAGACCGAGAAAGAAAGGCAGTGGCCAGCGAACAGACAAGTCACGAATACCAATCCTCCTCGAACCGGGTGAACAAAACACAAGTAAGCTTTCTCAATAACCAAACCACATCTTGTAATTTATTTGATATAATACAAGATAATGAGAAAGGAATGTTAAAATATTGTATGCTATTTATCGAAAAGGATAGGACGTACCTTCAAATCAGCATTAAAGGTTTGTTTAGATTTGAACACCGTTATAGACAGGCAACTATCTCAGTAACGAAAAGCGTATCCTCCTATTCTAAAGGATTAAGTTGGATTAAAGGCCATCAGCAAGGACAAAATAACCAGGAGGAAGAAACATAATGCCATCAAACCCTGACTAGACCTTCAAATGTAGCCGCTGCGACCGTGCCTATTTGTACTGCATTGGCCCGATCAACTACGGATAAACCTGCAGTCAACATTGACCACCCCCTTAATCTTCGTTAATGAAGACAAAAAATGACGATAAGTGTTATGATCTGTATAGACTGATACATTTTCTAATCTTGAAATCCAAATTAGGAAGGATTATCAATTACTAAAACTAATTATTTTTTAAATTATACGTAAACTAGACTTACAACTAACCTGTCGGTTGAGCTTTGAATACATTGACTGTATGCCCTGAAGAGACGTAATCCCTTACCGAAAAATGGAGTTAAATGGGTATGAAACAGTTCTGGGTAGTGTGGAATACCCCATCATTTGTTGTATACCATTTCATTATTTCTATTATTCTTTTGTTCATCTTTCGTATCTTACGTTCTTCTAGCGTCTCGATTTCGTCTTGGGGACTTCGTGTCTGGTCTTCCATTGGGATTTCTCTTTATCAGAAGCCCTGTGTCATTGGTAGTTTTTAGATAATAACACAAGACTTCGATTTACTTAGATCATATTTTATTTCGAAATCCCCACCAGACTACCTGCGCAGATTGAGTACGGCAGTGCGTATAACGCGGCTTACCACCTTCGTGGTTGGGCCGATACTGAACTAAAACTCTCTCTAATCTAAACCAGAAGAGGGTCTTCTCCACCGATTCTCACGGTATCCACCGGAAGGAGAATCAGGACTGAGGTCAAGCCTTGTCATACAATCCTGCAAGGCCGCCGACTGCACTTATAACAGCCATTTTTTTCTACACAACTGTACATAAGTATTAGGAATCTAATAATTATGTAACACATTGGCATTACTCCCAGGTATACTTTAAATTGTAATACCTCTAAGGGTCCCATCTATAGGTTTAGTACATATGTTTGCACGTTATCTATATAAGATAGGAATACCTGATATCATATGACAGTATGCAAAAGAACAAAAACTCTGAAGAAACTACATAGAAATGTAAATATAAACGTACAATATATGTAATTTCCTAACTTCTACACATAAAATAAACCTAGACAGGTAGACATGCCATTAAAGTCAAGCGGAATTACGGTTAAGGTGCGGAAAGCGCTGGTTTCAACCAAATAATCATAGATAAGACGGCTAATTACTTAGATGGTTAAAAACTTAATAATAACAAATCATGTATGTCGGACGAGGCAAAGATGGTTTTATTTAATTGCATATCAATTTTCGTGGGTTATCTAACGCTAAAACCACCCTTGTAGAACAGCGTATATATATTTAACCCATAGATAGGGGATTAGGCTATCCATACCTTTCCTAATGGGGTCAGTCCAAAAAATGAAGATAATAGAGCAACTAGAGTTCAAACCCGCTTACTACGACCCAACAATTTAGTCCTTACGCAAAGTATAGATAAATCTCAACAGACCGAGAAACATAAATGTCTAAAAATTTACAATATTTTGATATTTTAAAAATATAAGACTTTAAATATTATTATCTATCTATCTATCTATCTATCTATGTATCTGTGTATATTGAGATTTGTCTATCTATCTATCTGTGTATATTGAGATTTGTCTATATTCTCTCTGTGTATATCCCCTCTCTCTCTCTCTCTCTCTCTCCTCTCTCTCTCTCTCTCTCTCTCTCTCTCTCTCTCTCTCTCCTACTTTCTCTCTATCTATGTTTATCTCTCTCTGTCTACCCTTCTTGGTATGTTGAGATTTGTCTATCTCTCTGAGTACCTTAAAATCCTCCCCTCTCTCACTCTCGCTCAGTATGTTGAGATTCGTCTGTCTATCTCTCGATGTCTTGAGATATATCTATCCCACCCACTCTGTTGGAATTGATTAAAGCTGGTTAAATAACCTAAATCAATAATCGACTCGTACACGAGTATATACGACATCTTACCACTTGGTTAATATATTTAGAACAGCTTATAATGATTTGATTACTGAGAATCCATACAAGGAACAAGTAATTTCCAGTGAATGCTTTCTCAATATTCTCACCATCATCAGTATCATGATCGATTTGCTTTTAGACAATTTCATATTTCGATTTATTCCAGACTTGAGAGAAGCTTCAAACGAATGTCTATTATTAAAAACCCAAGAGGCATTCTTCATTTCATAGAAGACCTGAGGAGAATCTGGTATTTCTCTCTTTCCACTTTCCTGGAATTGGATTTACAAGTCTTGGACAATAATCAGCTTGGAATGCAGATATTTATTTAAATCCTGAACTTACTGAATAAGTTAGAGGCACATCGATACACTTGATCGTCTACTGCTAATGTGTTTGGATGGATAGGTCATAAAAAAGAAAATAGCAGTTTAATTTATATAACAAAATAGTTGTTCTTTATTGGGATCAGTGTTGTTTTTGTTGGCATTCTAGTAATGTTCACCTTTAGTTGTTAAAATTCCTAGCAAATAAGGCAATTAGAGTAACTTCCCTTGACTTTCACTTTGAACTAAGCCGGTAGCTATTTTGAAAGTCTCCGTGCGAAATAAACAAATCTTAGAAACTTTTTCGAAAACAATACAACTGCATGCTTTAACACTTAAATATCATAAAATGTGTTCTTAATAACAATTAAGTTCATTTCAGATAATTTTATGCTAGTAATTTAGCCAACTGACTTTCACTTTGAAACAAGACGGTAGCCATTTTGAATATGTCCGTGCGAAATATACAAATCTTAGAATCGTTTCGAAAACAATACAACTGCATGCTTTAACACAGAAATATCATAAAATGTGTTCTTAATAACAATTAAGTTCATTTCAGATAATTCTATGCTAGCAATTTAGCCAACTGACTTTCACGTTGAAACAAGACGGTAGCCATTTTGAATGTGTCCGTGCTAAATATACAAATCTTAGAATCGTTTCGAAAACAATACAACTGCATGCTTTAACACAAAAATATCATAAAAAGTGTTCTTAATAACAATTAAATTCATTTCAGATAATGCGCACGCACAATTTTATGCTAGGAATTTTAACAAATAAATGGGAAAATTACTGGCATTCTTCTGTCAACTAAAGACGATGGCGTAATGTCCAATTTTTATTTATTTCTCTGATTTTTTTTTAGATAAGGCTTGATAACTTTCATTATTTGGATTATTCGGACTATTGTCTTTAGCTTTATTGTCATGTACACATTAGAACTGAATTAACTCAACGTCTATATCCGTTGCGCCATGTATCTAATTGGACACATGTCGCAGCGGATATAGGCGTTGAGTTAATACAGTTATAAAGTGACAGTTATCTGTGGGCTGCAGGTTCAATCCTGGCCAAGGCCGACAGTAACATAGAATAATGTACACAGCTGAACACTTGTCAACGGTCATGGTTAACGGAATGAGAATAGTCTACTCCCGTGGATTGAATCACGGGTTCGGTTCAAAGATCTGCTAAGGTTCCCGAGTTCGACAAAAAATACCTGAAGAATGCTGGAGGCCAAATCGACCGAAACGTTGTGTAGTTAACAACAAAAATAAGGACCATAGTCCGATTAATCCAAATAATACATTTTTTTTTAATCTGCATCCTTGCGAGTGGCTGAGCAAGCCAATTTTTGAATGGTATTCTCTGGTGTTCTGATTGCGCATAAGCAGTGGTGCTTGCTGAGGGTGTTGTCTCTTCTTCTTTCTGGCTTTCTTTGCTGTGGAAGTTTTATCCCTCTCTATTTATCTCCGTTGCGTGTCTTGTTTCACATTGAGGCACCGAAGAACAGAGAGAATGCCAGTCCAACAACAGACCCAGCTTAGAAGATACATAGAACAACTTGGAGAAGTAGATTCGTATAGAAATGAATATACATACTGCTTAAATGGATACGCTATAGTACAAAAAACCTACCAAGTCATATATTTATCAAATTACATATTATAGCTTATCTGGTTATATGTATATCAAAATTGGGAATTTATTCTGATTTGTTTTTTTTTGTTTTTTTTGTTTTGTTTTTTGTGGGGGGTCTATTATAAAATCAAGGCTGTTTGAATGATGTTTTTTAACGAATAGATACTCGTTTATTTCACGCTGGACACTGCCGGAGAAGTAAGGAGGAAGTCATAAGTGATGTTTTCCTGTGGACACCTACACATAGACATTCTAGAGTGGACTGTTCAGCATGCTGAACTATATCGATCAAATCTGCATCGATACTGGATGCCGCGAGGAGAATCAGAGATAACCAATAGGGACGAGTGATGAGTGAGTCATGGAAATCCGTGCACGACCTGATGATGATGATGATAAATTCAATACAAATTCTGATTTTCTATTGTAAATTCTGTTTTTGTCTAGTAGACACAAATTTTGAAATTCTTTTCGTAAATTTTCGGATGACTTTAGCTATACTTCATTCTGATGATCGTTCTTAAAAAAAACAAAAACTTTTCATCGAAAAGAAGCGAAAAGAGAAATTGTATTATTTTCTTTAAAATTCACTTTCTTATATTTTCCCATTTTTTTTTTCTGGATTTGCTCTGAGTAGAAATCAGCAATTTCTAATGAAGCTAAATATCGTATCTGAATACGTCCACTCGTTCGTTTCAGGATTTTTTTTTTTGTGCAACAGAGCAAAAACATGGCAAAATCGAATGACAAACATATAAGAGAGAATGTGTGTGTGTGTGTGTGAGAGAGAGAGAGAGAGGGGTAGGGAGAGAGAGTTCCTCGATATTTTTTATAGTAGCATGTTGGAAATAATAATTCAAATAAAATTTTTCTCATGTTATCCTTGTAATTTTTTTTCATTTGAATAGACAGCAATTTCCTATGGTAAATAGTGTAATTTTGGTGGAGGACAAAATAAGGAAATATAAATTACTCTCTTGTGGTACAATCAGTGATACCAATGTAAAATTGTGGAATTTTGTATATTCTATATAGAATATCACACACACACACACACACACATATATATATATATATATATATATATATATATATATATGTGTGTGTGTGTGTTGTGTGTGTATAAAATGTATAGTTCCTTGTTACCATATTATGGATGTACTCATTTAAGACGATACTACATATACATGTATGAACACTAAATGAGTACATCTGTAATATAATTATTTAAAGAACATCTCTCTCTCTCTCCTATATATATATATATATATATATATATATATATATATATATATATATATATATATATATAAAAGATTTATCCAAAACTTGTAGTAAGGGATGATTCTATATGTGATTTCAAGATCCACTGTACTAATATTGATGATCCAGTATGTATAAATACAGTGAATCATAAATCACTAAAGAGAGCTCAATGTAAAATAACCTTTTAGATTATATACAGAGCAATATTTATCAATAAAGGAAGAACTCAATACAGTAATCCCATAATAAATTTATTTCGACAAAAATTGGGGCCCATATAAATCTAAGTTGATTTAAACCGGCTCCCAAATTTTTGCCTCATCAGATGGGTCTCAATTCATTGAGACACATCTGATGAGGCAAAATTTGGGAGCCGGTTTAAATCAACTTAGATTTATATGGGCCCAATTTTGTCGAAATAAATTTATTATGGGATTACTGTATTGAGTTCTTCCTTTATTGATATATATATATATATATATATATATATATATATATATATATATATATATATATAGTGAGTGTGTGTGTAAAGCCAAAGGTAGCTGGAGTTTTTGTCCATTTCTTTCGTAAAAATAAAAAATAAAACGAATATCATTAGACATTATCTATTACCTAACTCTGCAGCCAAGAATAAAAGTTCATAAACACATGAGACGTGCTTTTTTAACTGATACACATCCATATATTTATGCGCCTAGGTTGGTGCAATGGTTAGTAAGCTAATGAGTTTGAGTATCACTGGGTGCCTCATACACACATTTTCGTGCTTCAGATGTGAACAGGTCTTCCTTTTTGTTAAATTATCAATATTATAAGCTGGGTCCATAAAAATTCCACGGCAGTTGATAAAAAAAATTCTTTCATTTAATGCATTTGATCTAATACTTTTGTATCTTCTGATTCTCTACCCCTGTCACGATAAAGAAAATTAAAAATAATTTTTAAAAATTTATCAGCTCATTTTATGTCAATTTTCGATTTACTTATTTATTTCACGGAATTAACATCTATCTATACATCTATAAATGTCAGTTGTCTGTCTGTATGTACGTATGTATGTATGTCCGGAGGAAACTACAAAAATAAAACAATGACAAAGTAAAATTATATACAGGTTCACTATTACCAGAGCTTGAAAAAATAATGAAGATTGTATTTATATCTGGGAATATATTTCAAAATTAGGATTTGAATAGTAAGAGAAGGGAAAGTCATTTGCGGCGTTTGTGATTAAAACAATCAATGGAACTGCGAGACTAACTTTTTATAATCCCTTCTTTACCCAGGCAACGTCAGGTAGCCGCTTCTAGTCTAAGATAAATCTTTGTAGATTTCTATTAGTATTTAACAATTTCCGACTTTCTTTGTGTAATCGTTTATGACGTAGTTTACATTTTCTAGCTGTTACGTAATTTATTTATTTTACATTTCTCGCTCCGTTTCTTTCTCCAATTCATTTATTTTCATATTTATGTTCTTTTAAATGGAATAGTCCATTATTTGTAGAATGTGACAATAGGGGTGGGAAACACAGTGGGATATTCGTATTGATATTATTCTTATTGTTTTTATTATTGTTTCTTTTTTTGTTATTGTTGGTAACAAAGTGTGTAACGGGTTTCCTCGTAGAAAATGGACTTGGCTACGAGATTTCAGATCGTGAGTTTGCATTTGTCGCTTATGCGATTCTCAAACTGTGTGCTTTGTTTGAAAATCACATAGGAGAGAAACTGTCAGTAACCAAACGCCGTTGACTGCTTGTCTAGCTACCCTAACTTATATATACATGTTCTATCCACGATATTGAGAAGTATCTACTTGTAAATATAGCGCACTATACCATCATTACCAATTGTATATTATATATATATATATATATATATATATATTTCAGTCGATAGAACATTCATTCCGTTTTCGATGCCGATCCTCACCAACTCAACGCATCAGTAGTACGACTTTGATCTGTGTGGTAAAGTTGCGAGCTGTTGTTAGGTGTAGTGCTCCACCTCAGGCGCAGAAACAACCTTCATGGTCTAGTGCGAGCAAAAAGGTGATAGACTTCCTCGTTGTTCGGCTGATATCAACAAGTCCACTCCGCCTACTTTACTTACATCTATCTATCGATCTATCTATCTATCTATCTCTCTCTCTCTCTCTCTCTCTCTATATATATATATATATATATATATATATATATATATATATATATGAATTAATAAAGAGACAGCAATAACATCTGAGCTTGACATGTACTTATTATCTGAATTTTGAGGAGGAAGTTCAATTGTATACTGTTTGATCAATATAATTAATATTCATTTCTGAATTAAGTGTGTAGCCTAATGCATCAATTAATGCTAATTTAAATACACAATAGACTTGTTTTGTATTATTTTCTTCTTTCAAACTGTGATCTCTGTAGCAATGTGGACAACATTTTAACAAAAAGAAAGAAATATTCTGAAAGCGCTAGTTCTAATAACATTTTAAATAAAGTGGTTACTTTGTTTTTACTAAAACTTGTCTTCTTACCTTTTGTTACTATTATATATTTTTTTCTTCAATAAATTGAACAAGAGACAGTAATATATTCTTACAACTTTATTCAGGCGTCTACATTTTCTACTTTAAAACTATTGATTGTTTTGTGCGCGTCTTCCAATTCAGATTCTATTTTTATTTATTTACATACATTCTGAATATATATATAGTTGAGTCGCGTGGTGTAATGGTTAGAGTTGTAAGAAATGGACTCGTTGACCCGAGTTCAAATTCTGGACCGGGCTGTCTGCATTTCACATAGCACTAATACCCATGGGAAAGGTATGCATCAAACTACTCTCCCTCCAGGTATGGGTAAGTAGTAGGAAAGACTGCGCTCTTTAACCTTGGCTAGGTAACCAGTCTAGAAGAAGGAAAACTCTTAATCCAAATCTGTTAAACCCCGCTTAAGAAATTGACCTTGTGTCACATCCTGCTCGTGCAGATCTCTATAGCAATGTGGACAACATTTTGACAAAATTTATTTTTTTAAAAACAATGTAAAAATATTTTTTAATCTTCATCTTCAGAGCTTGTTTTTACTCCGGATTCATCTTTTTCATCTCCTCTCTCGATGACTTTGTTCCCTTTGTTCTCATAAAAAATCAAAATGTATAATATGTACAATAATGTAATACAATATTTATTTCGTTTGTTTGATAGCATATCAAATTTAATGTTAAAGCGCTTACATTACAGTCACGTTGAAAGTACCGGTTCCCGCTAGATCACCACAGTTAAGCAGCGATGAGCCAGTTCAATACTTAGATAGAGGTCATTTAAGAGCGGGTACTGAAAAAAAATCAAATATGACTTGATTCGGCATTAAATAACCTGAAAAGGGTTGGTATGCCCTAAAACAAAACAAGCATTAATGCCAAAGCCATCCTTGTAGTAGAACATTAATGATACTATTAAACTCATAGCAAATATCAGGAGGTACATACTTTCCTAAGAATATTAATGCCGAAGGTGAACCTAATAATGTGACTGGAAATCGAATTTATAAATATCTGCATCCGGATTTCTGAGATGAATATTTCTTGTTTATTTACGATTCCACTTTACATACTTGTATTCGGTTGGTTTGTGAAAGACATGAAATTATTTCATAAACATAAAAATTAGAAAAAACAAGTGTTCCGAAAATAGGATGAATTTAATTACCGATGTTTAAACATTTCGGTTTCATCAAACCTTCATAAGGATGTATCTTGGGGTGAAGAAAATGATGGATATTTTTATAGATGACAGGAGATGAAAATCTTTTTAGTTGTGTAACTGTATTTGATCAGTGTTATATTTTTGAAAGGTAAGTCGCGATCCACGCACGCGAAGATGTCATGACGCATGACGCAACTCGAAGAAATGCAAAAAACGAGAAAAAGTATTAATGGACTGATTTTTTATGAGAACAAAGGGAACAAAGTCATCGAGAGATGAGATGAAAAAGATGAGTCCGGAGTAAAAACAAGCTCTGAAGATGATTTTTATAAATCGAAGTATTGTCCCATATTAGCTATGAATATGATATAAAATATTTTCATTTTAACATCATTGTGTGTTTTCATATCCTTTTATCTATACTTATACCGTCGGATTCATTTCCTTTCTCTTAACTTTATATATATATATATATATATATATATATATACTGAAAAGCACACAGAGACGTTGACTTGACGGAATTTCACAGCTACGACGCACCTGCGTACTCTCGATTTGTTTGTTTGCGTTTTAGGTGGTCTATATCGGAAAGTAGCCAGCTATTCATATATTATTAACGAAACAAGGTGAGAGCTGCTGTTCTTTCGAACCCCTTCAATTACTCTCCAGGGAACCTCACACACTTATCTCAGCGTCCCTTTCCTTTAGCAAGAGGGTCCGCAAAGTTATCTTTTCGGAAAGTCATCAGTTACCACTGGTAATCCCCCTTCACGTTTGACCCTGGGTTTTTTAACGGCAAGTTTGCAAGTAGCAGAATCTGGACTCTACAAAGAATTGACTGATAGACCTGAATGATACTATATTTTACTAAAAGAATAAACCTGTATAAATCGTAATTAATCTACCCACTTTGTCATTGTGAATGCGACTGTCTCACTAACGATTGAGTACCGCCATGTCGGCTGGGGCGTTAGAATGCACCGACTGCACCTCTGCAGAGGGGTAAGACTCCCCCAATGGGACCACCTGTGGTGGTGACCCGTGATGCTTAAGGACGGAGTCTTGGTGGGTGAGCAGTCCATGACCTGCAATACTCCACTTTGGCCCCATCTTGGGCTAGATGGGCGGCCGGAGAGGCTCCCTCAGATCAATCGGCTGGTCACGTCTAGCCCTAGCACCTATATAATTGTCCCAATCCAATTGCTCTTATGGCAAGCCTCAGCCCTTTTTATCATATGGGTGCTAGTAGGCGATGGCTGAGGGTCTACATATCCTGGGAATGATGTTAAACTCTATCTGGTGATGAGACTCCAGTTCTGGAGGTTTGGAGAATGTGGAGCACCCCTTCATCACCATTGATCCCTGATCCACTCTCACCCTGAGTGGTAGTACCTGTTAGGGTCCCATCTTTGGGTCAAATTGAAAAACATGATTTTTTTTATCCATTAAGAATTAGTTTATTTCAAAACTTTGTCGGCATTAAATGACCCCCCGAGGTTGATATGCCGTAAAACAAACGAAGCCAAACCAACTGCGTAACAACATAGGAGATTATTATAACGCATTTGTTACGGGAAGAATGTGATACATGATATCAAGTTTGGGACATCTAGTGAGAAGCCAACTCACTATTCAGTATTGATATCAAACGAAAGGAACACGAGTATTATATATATATATATATTATATATATATATATATATATACCAACCACTCCACACGAGCAGGATGCGACACAAAGTCAATTTCTTAACCGGAGTTTAACAGGTTTGAATTAGACTGGTTACCTAGTCATGGTTAAAGTGCCCAGTCTGCCCTGCTATTTATTTCTAGTTGGAGGGAGAATTGGATTCTTACCTTTCCCAAAGGTATTAGCACCATGTGAAAATGCAAACAGCTTCGTCCTGGAACTAAACTCGGGTCGACAAGTCCATTTTCTGTGACTCTAACCATTAGACCACGCGCCTCCATATTATAATGTATTAATATATAGATTATCAAATGTGGTCAGGATTGAACCTGCAACCTACAGTTCATTGTCACTTAGCTGATGGTGATATTACAATGACAAAGATAATGATGAGGGCGTTGATGATGATGATGATGATGATGATGATGATGATAATGATGATGATCCTGACTCAGCACAATCTCGAATTGATTCGCTCTCGTGAAATGAGAAGATATATGATAGCATTTATCTTCCACAAACAAATGCATCATTACGTTAACTCCAATGTCAACTCATCTATTCTTTTATTTAGCTTATTGTTATTTTCAAAGGTAGCTTATATTTTCTGTTTTACATCTATTGAAGTCAATTCCACCACACATTGTTGTAAACAAGGAATGCTAACTAGCGTCCGACCATTCGAACCACTCAATTACTAAACCATTCACTCCCAAGAAACAAAATGGTATTTAGAATCCATCAACGTACGTTACACATAAGTGGCTTTTTTTTTTCTTTAAATTTATGTGATTTGATTTTTTTAAAGCAAAACCCAGGTCGTTCTCTTATTCTACGACCATTAATCAACCAGGTTTAGTCAGGAGTAAATAGATAGCTGCTGTTGAAATAAGAATTCTAATGAAATGAGAATTCTAATTTGATATTGCTGGGAATCTAACCAGTTTAGACAGTAATAGAGAAGGTTTCGGAATTCCAAGAGAAATATCTGAAGAAGGCCGGAGGGCATATCAGTCGAAACGTTGTGTTAACAATAAAGATGAGGAAATCATTCCGAAAATATATATATGATACACACCCAACTCATGATATGGTTCGATAGATATATCTACGCATCCTCTCCGGCATCTTATAGATACCATATATCTTCTACTATTCTAGCTAATGAATATTTTATGCGTTATTTACAGAGATGTCGTTAATTTTTAGCACCTTAGGTTATGAAAAGAACTAGATCGTTCACCTGTGGCTCAGTATGAATATCTTATTGTCCGCAAACTCGGCTGGAGAAAAAGTTTATTGTGCGGCGTAAAAGGACGTCTGAGGTAGGAGTGAAGGGGGTACCAAACTTTTAAGCTGCAAACCTGTACTCGGGAGGGCCCAGTTCTGTGATCTTAAAAGAATAAAAAGGACCATGTGACCTTTAGGCACCCCTTTTTGATCTCGATTAAGAAAGGACATGTTTTTCATTTACACCGTCAATATCCGGTTGTTTTAACAGACGATTTTTAGATTTTTTTTAAATTATAAAACTAACCCCTAACCCTAACCGTAACCCCTAATAAATGGTGTAAATGAAAAACACGTCCTTTCTTAATCGAGATTAAAAAGGGGTGCCTAATGGTAATATGGTCAAAAAAAAAAAGAAAACAAAACTGAAATGAAATTAAAAGACGTTGAAATTCAGAATCGGTAGGATTACATGATTGATAGGTAATAACTTTTAGGTAACATTCTTTCCGGATGACTGTGGGAACGGGAAATTTAGGCAGTTAGACTGGAGTTGTAGGGCAAGAACGCACAGGTTTCGACTCCACCACGGTTGAGAAGTCTGGTTCAGAATAAAAAATGTGATCACATAAATAATAAGCCTCGTGTTGTCTCTGCTTTGCGAAGAAGCTTTTAGAGGACGAGACCTATTAGAAAAAATAAGATAACAGAAATAAGAAAGACCAGTTTGAAGAAATAAAGAAACAGACTACAGAAATAAGGTACGAGACGAGATCCTCAAGTAAGTAAGAAAAAAGACTCGTCTAGGATTTGAACTCAGATTATCGCGTACATTTTCAACGACGATAACCGCTATGCCACGAGCTTCCTAGCCTTTCAATCCCTAGCCTTTCCTTGGGACATGAAAGGCTAGTGGAGTAAACCCCGAAAACAAATCAGGAGCCGAAGTCCCTAAGGTGGTGTGATGCTGAAATCAGTGCTACCCAGAAACTTCTACGACACTGCTGCTGCTAAACTGCATTGGGTCCTTACCTTTCCTTTGGAACACAGCGGCAGTGTGGAGAGGGGGAATTTGCTGCTTGGGCAACATATCATCCTCCATATCAACCCTCACTTATCTATAGTTGAAAATAAAATTGGACACTACTCCATCGTCTCTCTTATACGGAAAGGATGCTGATAACAACAACGATCGCCGTTTTGATCGGGAAAAAGATTTTATGAGTTATAAAATTGTGAAAGTTGGGTTTGGGGGGGGGGGAATTAAATAGGGCGGGGATGTTGTTTTTTGTTTTTTTTCGTTGGAATATAAAAGGAATATCAAAAGGGGGACATAG